>OY282452.1:52739000-53319528 GCA_958295655.1 Palloptera scutellata | reverse complement strand
CGTGTGCAAGGGCATGAAGAGAATGTTAAGGGAATCAAGAATGGAGAAACTCAAGATAATCAGGAGCCAAATGAAACTTAGGGATTCTAGTGACTCCTTGAACACTTTTTGGCGCATGTATCTGAATCCAGGAATGTTTTCTTTTTGCTAAGCATAAAACTTTACTTACCTTTTCGGATATTATTAGCAAATAAATAAAAAACATGTTAAGAATTGATTTTTATTAAATTTTATTTGTATTGACTACAAGTGAATTCAGTCAACTGTAGCGATTACAGTCGGTTTCTAATAATTCCATCCATGAGTAAAAAGCACTGAGGAAACAAAAAAATAAACACCAACAACCCGAATTTATTCCGCCCTCAATCAACTTTACCTTTGAAATTAATATACACAATCTGAAATCTTACCGCTGCTTTCCTGGCCAAGTTCAACTGCTATGCAGATTTCCAACTTTGAGCTTTCACCTAATCTACTTACCCTTTCCACTTACGCTCGATGCAAACATGAGAGAATGTATTCAGAAATCTATGTACACAGTATGTATTTGCAATTCATCCTTTTTTGGAAGTATAGTACGACCTTAAACTCCGACACTCGTTGGTAATAACTTCGCTGTGATTTTGTTCACACCAACAGCGGAAAGTGATGGTGATCTTTACCACACACACACACACACACACACACACAAACACACATATACACACATTTTGATTGCAAGCTGCTGCCTTCACCTCAAACACTGACAGCCAGTAAGCAAGCATCACAACAGCAACAACAACAACAACAACAACAACAACAACATTTCCTCAACAACATTTCGACGGAAATTTGTGGAATGTTGCGTTATGGTAGTGGCTTGGCTGGTTTGGTGGTTGTTGTTTTTGCCTGCGATGACTATTTGTGTTGCTGCAGCTGCTGCTGTTACTTCATACCCCCAATGTGCTGGAGTTATGTGATTATGTTGCTGCTGTTGCCGTTGACGATGTCAATGGAAATGCTTGCAAAAATATGAATAATTCTAGCTGCAGTGAGTGAAATAAGTGAAAATTAATTTTTAAAAAACAAGAAAATCATTTAATTAATAAATTTTTAATACGGAAATTTTTAAAGCGAAATTTAAAAGCACACATTTAAATTACATATTTTATTCATTGCGGTTCAATAGTTTCCGCATAATTGCTGAATTTCGATTTTCTAATTAATTTTTGTTATTTAATTTTTTTTTATTACTCTCTGCAGAGAACTAAATTTAACTCTGTGGAACATTTAATATTTCTATGTAAATGATTTTGCTTTTTTCACTCTTAGCGCAAATAGGAAAAGTAATCTATTTTACTTGAGATCAAACGGAGTTGAACTCTTGCCAACATGAGTTACTACGGGCTCAGTAGGTAATTGAAAAGCAGGGCCCTCTCTCGACCCTCAGAAATAACGCTCTATAAAACCCTCATCCTTCCCGTCCTAATGTATGACGCCGAGGCGTGGACATTGACCATCAATGATGAGAAGCGTTCGATAGGAAGATACTTACTCCGTAAGATCTATAGTCCAATATGCGTGGACGACGTGTATCGAATAAGATGGAACGATGAGCTGTATGACCTGCACGCCGACTCTGACATAGTCAAGCGTATACAAATCCAGCGGCTTCGCTGGCTGGGTTATGTTGAGCGAATGGAAGAAAGCGCTCCGCTCCGGCTAGAAGGGTGTTTTATTCGAACCACGGTGGAGGAACACGCAGAAGGGGACGTCCTAATCTCCGTTGGAAAGACCATGTGCAGGGGGGTAACCTGACTGCACTTGGCCTTATCAACTGGCGCCAGCGTGCGCATAGCAGAGGCGACTGGCGAAGCTTTATAGAGGCGGCCAAGACCGATCATCGGTTGTAGTGCCAGTTAAGTAAGTAAGTAAGTAATCTGTTTTACTCAGTGCAATGATTTGATTTAATTCTGTGCAAGATTCAATCTTACTCTGCGGAAAATTTTGATTTGAAATGGTAAAACAAAATAATTGTAAAAAATAGTAACAGAAAATAGTAGTTCAAATCCAGGGTTCAAATCCGGGGTTCAAATCTCAGCACAGGCAAAAAAAGAATTGCTATGAAAAGCTTTTCACTTCGTCGTTCGGATTCGGCATTAAACTCTAGGTCTCTTCCATTCATGTACAAATATAACAGGCACAACAAGAGTGGGTGCGAAAACCTCGGCCTAGGCCCTCCATGGGCTGTTGTGCCATTAAAAGTAAAGTAAGTAGTAGAATTTAGTGAATGCTCCTGAAAAATTTGATCAGTTTTACCCAATAGGCCCTCTTGGAGAGGGCAAAGTGAAACGAAAAGTGGGCAGGGCAAAACTAAATTTGAAATCCTATGTAGAATAAGTAGGTTTATGTACTTCTCCATCCCATACACTCTCACTCAATCACTAGCACATTCTCTCTTCCACTCACCCCCTTTCTCTCTCACTCACTCTCCTTCCTTAAAGAAGAGTGCTTATATGTATCTGTATATCGAGAGTCTATTAGTGAGAAAGAGTAAAGAGAAGGTAGAGACAAAAGGAGTAATTTGAAAAACCTCAAGATCACTTCTTGAGTAAGTATGTACAGCTTTTAAATATGAACGCAAAAAAACTAACAATTTCTGGTCAATGGCATTATTTGGTAAAATATTTTAAATTTATTAAAAGTAATTAAACGGATGGTTTTTTTTAATTGTAGCAATTGAAGATATAGTTAATTAAGTATCGATTAAATGATTTATTTATCTAATTAATAGCAGCGCGATTAGGCGAAATAATTCATTTTACTCTGTGGAACAGTTGACTTTACTCTGCGAAAGATTTATTTTACTCTGTGGAAGATTTCAATTAACTCTGATTGATTTCGCTCGGATGAAATCTCTCACTCTCTCTTTCTCTCTCTCAGTGATCGCTGAGGCATAGTTCGGGGTTCAAATCTCGACACAGGCAAAAACCAAAAAGTAGTAAAAACTAATTTTTTACACGGCACCACTTCTTGGCAGGAAATGGCAAACCTACAAGAGTAAAAATTGTCTATGAAAAGCTTTTCACTCTGCCGTTCGGATTAGACATAGTGTCTATATTGTAGATCTCTTCAATTCACATGATGAAAGGATACCAAAAGATCGGCCTACGCCCTCCATGGGATGTTGTGCCATTAACAGATTAAACAAATATTTAATTTAAATTCGATGGAAGATTTCATTATAGAGCAATTAGGCGTATCAACTCATTTTACTCTGTGAAACATTTAACTTTACTTTTTTAGTTTTTAATCCCATTTAACTCTGTTAAAGATTTAATTTAACTCTGCGGAAGATTTAATAAGCATTATTCTGTGGTAGATTCAATTTAACTCTGTTGTAAATTCAACTCAATTCTCTGCAAGATTCAAGTTAACTATGTGGAAGATTTTATACAAGTCTGTTAAATATTTAATTTAACTCTGCAGTAGATTTAATGTAACGCTAGCTTAAGGAGCTGTAAGCGCAATTAGGTGGAAGGTTCAATTTAACTCTGTTGTAAATTTAACTCAATTCTCTGCAAGATTCAAGTTAACTATGTGGAAGATTTTATTCAAGTCTGTTAAATATTTAATTTAACTCTGCAGTAGATTTAATGTAATTTAATGTAGCTTAAGGAGCTGTAAGCGCAATTAGGTGGAAGGTTCAATTTAACTCTGTGGAAGATATAATTTAACTCTGTCGATTATTTATTTAAACTCTGTAAAAGGTTTAACTTAACTCCGTGGACGATTTTGTTCAGAGCTCACACAATACGATGCCTTGTTTGATTCAGTTGTGCGATTGAGCCAGGTCTCAATTAAATGATTTCTCCCATTTATAGCCCCAAAACCTGATATCAATTAAGCAGAAACTTCTGCAGATAAGAATTTCCTTACTCAGAACCCAAAGAAAAATAACACTCCAATTTGATTATTCCGCACAGAACCAGAATATTTCAGATAATTTTCCAATCAAGCTCACAAGTGATTTCCACCAATCTGTTGATAGGAATTATTGCTATACACCACATACATTCACACACACAACCACACACTCACACACATAGAGATGTCTATACATTTCTACATATGCATAAATATTTTTACCAATGATTGGTGACAGTATCGGTGTGATACGTCATCATCATCATCATCATCATCATCTTGTCATCGTCGTTGAGACTATGTGTCTCTGTTGTTTATGTGAATTTCGTGATGCAAACTTGACGCTGTTAAAGTATTTTTGCTGATGAAAGCATTTGTTTTTTTTTTCGATTCCATCTTCGTTTTTTGTGTTTTTAAATTTATTTTGTATATTGTGAATTGTTGTAGAACGTAATTGTTTTCATGTTTATGTTTGTTACTCGTAAACTTAGTATAGCTGTCGAGTATAAGTACGAGTAACAACAACAATGACACACAAAAACCATGCATCATAAATCACAACGACTGTAGCTGTTGGTTTTGTTTTTGACGTGGTCCGTCGTTTGGTCGACGACGATGCGCACTATTACCCTACACATGTCCCCCATAAATATGTGAGGTGTGTGCAGAGAGAAGAGCATAGGAGAAGTTTCATATTGAGTTCGTATACACACGCACACACACACATAATTGAATATACTCATGTACCATCACATTTTAAGGCGAATTCATCACTTGAGTATTGCTCTTTCATTTCGTGTTTTTTATACATGAAGTTTTTTCGCTCTCTCGCCATCATTGATTTTCATTCAAAGAGAGTGAAATCTGATCAATATACATACATAGAAAGGGAGGTTATTTTCCCAGCCTTCCACTGACCAATCACGGCGTTGCTTGCTATATCATGAGAATGAATGCCGTTGTAGTGAGTTCTGTTAGCAAGAAGAGAGTAAGCTCTGCGCGCTATGTACGTGTATGCTTTTAATTGATATTAATTCAAATATAAAATTCAGTACTTTCTACTCCCTCTCCCCTCTTTCTGTTTCACCTTAACATAACCTAACCGGAGTGTGAGTGCAGGTATCGATATATCCTATACTCATCCATAAACATACCGTTCTTTTTACTTTAATTTTTATTTAAATATTTTTTCCGCTACATTTACTACCAGTTAACAGAAGAGAATAAAAACAAAAATATATAATAAACAAGAGAAAAAAAAATGCACTCTCTTTATTTATATCAAACTAAGAAAAAGAAAACAATAAACTGATAAACTGCTAGCACTCCCCACAGATCGTTATATGTACATACGAGTACATACATACGAAGTATGTTGTGCTTAGGAGACTATGTATGCATAAATATTTATATAAATGAACGTGCAACTAGTTGATAAGGTAAACAATGGAGGGATGAAGAAATTTGCGCACGTAGAAAAGCAGAAGGAAAAGAATAAAAGTAAGTAGAAGGAGATGGACGAAGCAGCGGATACTGACTAGACGGTGTTGGCTTAATGCTATTGTACAAGTAAGGTTATACAAAATTGTAAAGAACCACATGAACGTTACACGGGGTTACAATGCGATTATAGACAAATAAATTCAAAGCGACGGCAACAACAACAAAACCAATGAGGAGGAAAGGACGCAGCTGATTTTGTTTGCTGCTTTGTAGCTTCAAATACAGTAGTTTCCGCTTAGTTGAGGCGGGAAGGAAAAATACCGAATTTGTGAAGATATTAATTAGGAGAAATAAATCATTTAATCGATACCTATAGTTAATGGTATCTTCAATTGCTGCAACTAATTGCTTTCTTATTTAAATATTTTTCCAAATAATAATTTGTCTAAGTTTTTTGCTTTTATATTTAAAAGCCGCTACATACTCAAGAAGTGAAATGTCTTCAAGTTTTTCACAACTCTACTTTTTTCTTTATCTTTCCTTTATTCTTTCTCACCATAGCATACTAGGTAATTGACTCTCGATATACAGATACATACATAAACGCACTCTTCTATCAGGAGAGAGAGAGAGAGAGTGAGTGTGCGAGTGTGTGAGTGTAAGAAAGAATGTGATAGAGATTGGGTGAGAGTGTATGAGAGTAAGAAGTACATAAACCTATCCTATCCTGTTGTATTGAGAGTACATAGGATTTCGTGATTGAATTTTCGTTACGCTCTGTCGATTTTTCGTTTCATTTGTTTGTCTCCAAGAATTTCAACTCTACCGGGTGTAAAAACTTACTTTTTCGGGAGCATTCACTAATTTCTACTATCTTTTTCCACTCCTCTTTGCTATTACTATTTTCCACAACTATTTGGTTTCACCAATTTGTGTTACATTTTCCTCCTCTTAGTTTCTAGTATCATTGTCAAACTATATTTCCAGCTAATAATTGCTACTATGTAGAATTTTTTTTTTAAACTATTTTCGACAGCTTCTTTTTCTTTCTTAATTATAAGGGCACAACAACAAAACTAGGCCTCTTTTATCCTATCCACTCATGTTGTGTGTGTTATATTTATATTTTGTACATGAATGGAAGGGAACTACAATTTTATGCCAAATCCGAACGGCAAACTGAAAAAGCTTTTCTCAGGTAATTTTTAATCTAATGTTGGTTTGTCATTGCCTGCCATTTGGAAAAATGTTTTTTTTTATGGGTTTTTGATTTTGCTTGTGCGAAGATTGGAACCCCGGAGACTCTGCGTAGCAGACCGGCGCACTACCAACTGCGTCACGGCGACAGAGATGCTATTTTATGCTGTTTTTTTCAAGTATCTTCTACTACTACTTATATTTAGATTTTTCTACTATTTTAACAACTTTTTCTACTACTACTACTTTTTTTTTTAATAACATTTTTTTTTTTATATTTTTAATTTTTTGTTTTGGTTTTATATTTTTGCTGCTACTTTTTACTATTATTTTGTACTACCAATTTCTACTACCTCTTTGGCTGTAATTTTTATCTGCTGTTTTCTACTACTATTTTAAACTACTACTTTCTAGCACCTATTAATTTCCATTACTATTTTCCACCTCTTTTGTCTGTTTATCTTTTTCTAACTCTGGTTTTTTACTACTAATTTTTAGTACTATTTACCAGTGTTAACGATCAATTTTAAATTGTTATCATCGCTGACATTGAATTAAATGGATGAGAAAAGCGGTGTCAAGGCCTTCTATTGGCTGTTGTGACATTAAAGTAGAAAGTGATATTAAATGATATATGTACATATAAGTATTCTACTACTATATCTACTACTAATTTACATTGACTTCAAATTGTTAAAAATTTTCAATTCTTCTTCCTTGAGAGGCGTCCAAAGGGCCTGAGGTCACTAGTTCTATGGAGTAATTTTTCTGAACACAAATCCAAGGTCAATTAAGCATGAATCCATTTAGCGAAATGCAATTAAACGGAATCTACTGTATCCGTACATACAAGAAAAAAGACAGACCATTATAAACAATATACGAGTATATATTTACATATAGCAAATAAAGAGTAGGGTTTTGCTAGTTGGGTAATAGTTGGGTGAGAATCGACGGTTAGTTGAGAACGGCCAGACGAATGGATTTTCTGTTTGGTCAACTATTGTTCGGTGCATGTAAGCTATTACCGCAATGCAAATCGTTTTGTTGCATGTACGAGTACAAGTACATAACTTGTAAAGTTGCCAATCAAAAAGTTGAATCCTTTATAGACGACGAATCTCGATACTAGACTTCAAGTTTTGATTATAAACGAATGAAAAGAGAATATTGCAATTTACTTACTTTAATTATTGAATTAGTTTTAACTGAAAGTTGTCTTCTTCGCAGAAAAACCAAAACACAAAAACGTTATTAATGATAATAACGATAAATCTTTTTCGGCTGTGTTCTTTTCCGTTTCGCCACTATCCATCCACACCATCAACCATTGCCAACTAACTAGCTCTTACCCACGCACCCAGCTCTTACCTCCAGCTCCTGCCCCGTTCACCAGCTTCATGTGTACGCTCGCAACATGCTTAAGACATTAATAAAGTTTTCGCGTGTGGTTGTCAAATTTAACATGTAAACATTCTTAAATTAGTTAGTTATTTTCACAAATAGCAACTTGCAACTTTCAGTCGAATATTTGTTGCCGGATTGTTGTTGCTTCTTAATTTAGCGCGCGCTGTAAGCAATTTTCGTTTTCGTTTCTTAATCGGTTTTCTTCCTTTCTGCCCCCTCCAAGTTTTTTCACAATTTCCTGGCTGCTTTGCAAAGTCAAATGATAAATCGAAATGTTTAGAAGAAGAATGAATTGGGTTCTAGCTAAAGTTACTTCAAAGCAGGGAAGGAAAAATTCAGAAAAATAAAAAACAATACGGGGAAACGAGAAATGGGAAAGAGTGAATAGAAGAAGAGGAAAGAGAGCGGAATGGTAGAAAAGTTAGAGGAACAGTGTGGGGGGGGGGGAGGGATGTAAGGGAAACAGGAAGAGAAATCAGAGAAAATACAGAAAATACAAAAAATAGAGGAAAATAGGGAAAGAGTGTGAGGGGAAAACAAAAAGTTAAGGAGGAAGTGAAAAAATGGGGAAAAGGAATATGAAGAAAGGAAACTAGAGAAAAGATATGTAGGGAAATAAGTAATTAAGAAACCAGAGAAACGAGAAAAGAGGCAAGAAAAGAGAGGATCAAAGAAAAAATACCTAAAAAGAAAAGAGAGAGAGAGAGAGTGATACCGAAGCGGGAAGAGAGGGGAAATTCTAGTATAAAAGATAAAATAAAATAAAGTAAAAATAGGAGGTGACAAGGTGAGTTCCTATCGTGCGACTTCTTTAACCTTATGCTGGAGAAAATAATTCGAGCTGCGAACATCGACATCTCAGGCAGTATCTTCTACAAGATTGTCATGCTGCTAGCATACGCTGATGATATTGACATCATTGGCAAAAACGCTCGAGCAGTCAGTGCAGCATTCTCCAACCTGGAAAGGGAGTCTCGTCGTGTGGGTCTAGTGGTGAACGAGGACAAAACGAAATACCTTGTGTCAACAAACAAAGAGTCACGGCGTCTTGCACAAAATGTCACTGTTGACAACTACACTTTTGAAGTCGTCAAGGATTTCGTTTATTTAGGATCCAGCATAAACACCAACGATAATGTCAGCCTTGAGATCAAGCGGAGACTAACTCTTGCCACAGGTGTTACTACGGGCTCAGTAGGCAATTGAGAAGCAGAGCCCTCTCTCGACCGACGAAAATAACGCTCTATAAGTCCCTCATAAGTCGCTGTGGCGTAGTGGTAGTGCGCTGGACTACTACGCAGAGTGTCCGGGGTTCGAATCTCAGCACAGGCAAAATCAAAAAAAAAAGTAGAAAAAATAATTTTTCTACACGGCACCACCTCTTGGCAGGCAATGGCAAACCTACAAGAGTAAAACTTGCTATGAAAAGCTTTTCACTTCGCCGTTCGGATTCGGCATTAAACTGTAGGTCCCTTTCATTCATGTACAAATATGACACGCACAACATGAGTGGATGCGAAAAGCTCGGCCTAGGCCCTCCATGGGTTGTTGTGCCACTAAAAGTAAGTAAAGTAAGTAAGTCCCTCATCCTTCCCGTCCTAATGTATGGCGCAGAGACGTGCACATTGACCATCAATGATGAGAGAGTGTTAGGAGCGTTTGAGAGGAAGATACTCCGTAAGATCTACGGTCCAGTATGCGTGGACGACGTGTATCGAATAAGATGGAACGATGAGCTGTATGAGCTGTACGCCGACACTGGCATAGTCAAGCGTATAAAACTCCAGCGGCTTCGCTGGCTGGGTCATGTTGAGCGAATGGAAGAAAGCGCTCCGCTCCGGCTAGAAGGGTGTTTTATTCAAACCACGGTGGAGGAACACGCACAAGGGGATGTCCTAATCTCTAATGGAAAGACCAGGTGCAGGGCAATCTGACTGCACTTGGCCTTATCAACTGGCGCCAGCGCGCGCATAGCAGAAGTGACTGGCGGAGCTTTGTGGAGGCGGCCAAGACCGATCATCGTTTGTAGCGCCAGCTAAGTAAGTAAGTAAAAATAGGAAATAAATAAAGACAGAAATGGTAAACATAGAGAAATTGAGAAAAGAAAGAGAAAATTTAAGCAAAAGGGAGCTAAAGAGAGAGATGGAGATTGGCTGAAATGCAGAAAAAAGACGAAAGAATAGAAGAAAATAAAGAATATACAGCGTGAGGAAAGAAACAGTGGTCAAGAAAGAGGGGAGAGGGAAGAGATGAAAATGAGGCGTAGAGAGAAAATAAAGGTAATAAAAAGAGTGAGAAAACAGTAAAGTAAGAGAAGAGAAAGCGGTGGAGATAGAAGGATGGAGAAAGAGATTAAGAAAAGCGAGACACAGGCGGAAAAGGGGTGGAAAGGGATAGGGAACAGGGTGACAGAAGAGAGAAATGTGAGAGAGAGAAAAACATGAATATAGAGTACGAAAAAGAAAAGGAAAAGAAAGAGAACGAGTGGAAAGAGACGAAGGTAGAGGGAAAAGGAAAATAAAATGAGAGGAAAAATGAAGGGAGGAAAAGAGAATAAAGAGAGGAATACGGTTAGAAAGAGAAAGAGAGAGAGAGAGAAGAAAGCTGAGGATTATGAGTTGAAGGAAGATAGCACACAGCAAAATTTGAGAGAGTGATAAGATTATGGAAGGGAGAAAATGCGAATAAGAATAAATGAATAGAAAATGTTAATAACAAGGGCAAAAAGAAACTGAAAAAATTAGATGAGAGGAAAGAAAAAAGGGAAAGCGGAAGAAACAGAGAGTGTAAGGAAAAGAGAAAAATATAGAAAAGGAAGCAGAAAGTTATAGAAAGGGAAAAAGGAAAAAGGAAAAAGGAAAAAGGAAAAAGGGTAAAGAGAAGGGATGACAAGGGATGAGAAAGAAAATGAAGAAGAGTAAGGGACGGGGGACTACGAGGGAAGAGGGAAGATAAAGTAAGGAAAAAGGGTAAAGACAAGCGGAGGGATAGAAACTGCGTGAAAAAGAATGAAGGAGAAGGGACTGAGAGAAAAGCTGAAGTAAAATGCAATGGCACAAACGAGGATTAGACAAAGAAAAGTAAGAAAAGAGAAAGGTAAGGAAAGAGGTAGGTGGTAGCCGTGGCGTAGTTGATAGTGCGCCGGCCTGCTACTCATACTGTCCGGCATTCAAATCTCAGTACAGGCAAAATCAAAAAGTAAAAAAAAAAAACAATTTTTCTACATGGCACCACCTCGTGGAAGGTAAGGGCAAACCTACAAGAGTAACATTTGCCTAAGAAAATGATTTTCATTTCGCCGATCGGATTCGGCAAACAGTAGGTCGCTCACATTCTTGTACAAATATAACACGCACAACATGAATAGAAAACGGAAAAGAAAGAGAACGAGAACGAGTGGTAAGGCACGAAGATAAAAGGGGAAAAAGAAAATAAAATGAAAGGAAAAATGAGGGGAGGAGAAGAGAATAAAGCGAGGATGTGCGAAGCTCGGCCGAGGCCCTTCATGAGCTGTTGTGCCATTAAAAGAAAAATTAAAAGAAAAAGAAGGATAGAGAAATAAATGAAGGGACGAGGTAAAATATAAGCTAGGGAGACGGACTAAAGCGAAAACTTTTGAAGAGCGACCGTCATCAAAGTGATAAAGGCATTCATAAATATAATAAATGAAG
Source organism: Palloptera scutellata (assembly GCA_958295655.1). Classification (NCBI taxonomy): domain Eukaryota; kingdom Metazoa; phylum Arthropoda; class Insecta; order Diptera; family Pallopteridae; genus Palloptera; species Palloptera scutellata. Next base: position 53,307,904 of record OY282452.1, on the reverse strand, counting down.
TCGTAATTTTGATGAATGTGCCAAGCTCTTCAATCACAAGAATCGAGGTTTTGCTGAATATCGACGAAAATATAATATTTCTTTTATGAGAGCAAATGTTCACTTGCAATCGTTTGATTTTTCCTCAAATTAAATTGCTGCCAATCTCAATGAGACTTCAATTTTGGAACCAGAAAATTGCCTTCCTTATTCCTTTGCTGACTTACCGCTGATATTGACATTTTCCCCAATTTACATATTCAAGATGACATTCAGTCAAATTGTTTTCTTTGCCTACTTTGTTTGCCATTCGTTTGCTTTTCTTTTCTATTTGCTTGTTGTGTTTTTGTTCTAGATTTACTCGCAAGTTTACGAAAAGGTTAAAAACAAAACCAGCAAAGGTGAATGAGGTTAAAAGCATTCCAGAGAAGACGAAATTTGGTAAGCCATGCAGGTAAATCCAACAAAAAAAAAAAAAAGGTAAGAAGAGGTTTTTTACTTTTCAAAGTATTAACATTATGTGCTTATTTCTTTGTTTTTGTTTTGATTTTTAGTTGGCTTTTTTTTTCATCAAGAGATTTACTAAGCCTATTGGCAAAAACCCAAAACAAAAGAAACTCCTGCCTTTAGCCCTACATAAATAAATCAAGTAAATCGGAGATTGGTGTGTTGGTTCAAACCCCAAAGAATGAATTTTCTTCTCTTTTTTTCACTCTACTATGAACAGTTAGTGAACAGAAAATATCACGAAGCACTCGCTTGACTCTAAGAAAGAATATTTTGCTTTGTTAAAAAAATTAAAGCTCTTTGCCTTACCCCACCCCACCGCAAGGTGTGAGAAAGGATGCCTCATTTACATGCTCATCCTTTTGCAGCCTTACACTTTTTGACTATAGTCCCTTAGAAATAATAATCGAATGTCTGGAGCGGCATAGCAAGAACAGAAAATAAGAAGACTACATCAAATATGCTTAAATATAAAAAATAAAAAGGTGTAAAAAAAACATCATATTGGCAAATGGCACCACATCTTAACATCTCTCAATGTGCGTAAATGTACAGAAAAATTAATGATAACAAAGGATAAGAAGAAATTCCTCGCTTTGGCAAAGACTCTAAAGGAAAGCGAGTAAACAAAAAAAAAAAACGAACTGCAAGAAAACTTCATCGCTGAGAAGTTTGTCAACTACAACTACAACTCCAACTCTCGATTTCGCAGCTCCTTGCTGCGCTCTTCCATTCTAAATTGTGTATGTATGTGTATGTGTGTGTGTGTGTGAACATGCGCCTCTCTTCGCTTGCTGTTAAGGCATGCCTTGATAGTAGCGTCGACGACATTAACTTTCTCTTTATAGCAAAAAACAAAAACAAAAACACAAAAACAAAAATTAAAACTTCAAACTTAAAATGTTTGCATGCAGTGTCGCTGAAAATCGTAAAATCTTATCCTAAAAATATAAGTTCGGAAGGAAAATGTTATATACTTATTTTGAATTTTTTCTGCATATGCCAAGAAAAGTCAAGATACGACAAGTGAAAAAAAGAAACCATTTCTAAAAGTTGTGTGCAAAATATTGCCGGATTGATTCTGATCTAACTTTTTATGTAACTTTTATTCGGAATTTGGTTTGTATTTTAATCTGTTTCTAGTTTGATTTTAGATCTGACATTTGGTCTGACTTTTTATCGGACTTTTGATTTGACTTTTGATCTGACTTTTGATCTGACTTTTGATCTGACTTTTGATCTGACTTTGATTTGACTTTTAATCTGACATTTTGTTGGAATTTTATTTCTATTTTCATCTATTTCAGTTTGATTTTTGATCTGACTTCTGATCTGACTTGTTTTCTGTCTGCTTTCAGCTTGATATTTGTTCTGGATTTTGGTGTGAATTTTAAGTTCAACTTTTGGTCGGAATTTGTTTTTTTTTGTTTTTAGTGATACGTTCCACACACCGGGTGTACCCCTATGAATGCAGAGCATTGTGTTGAATGGAAGGAAGATTGATAGGTGAGAGGATGAAGGAGGTAGAATGAGAGAGTGAACGTGGTCACACAGGACACCGATAAAGAGATAGGCCGCCATTGTGGCAAGTGTTATGCCTTTACCACAATGAACTTCAGTTTATCAGTGCCGACTATGACCGCATGTAGCGCTAAAAGCCAAACTTTTCTCATCCACTCATGTTGTGCGTGTTATATTTGTACATGTAAGTGTTATATTTGTAAACCTACAGTTTTATGCCGAATCCGAAGGGCGAAGTGAAAAGCTTTTCATAGGCAATTTTTACTCTTGTCGGTTTGCCATTGCCTGGCAAGAGGTGGTGCCGGTGATTTTGTTTTTGTTGCTTTTTTTTATTTTGCCTGTGCCGAAATTCGAACGCCTGACACTCTTCGTAACATTCCAACGCACTATCGCTACGCTACAGCGACCACAAAGTTTGAATTTCGGTGTGCTTTTACTTTGAGTTTAGGTCTGATGCTGTGGCTTTTGATCAGACTTTATGTGTGATTTTGGTTTGAATATTATTCGGTTTTAGTTTGATTTTGTTGTCAGAATTTTTGTTTGACCTTTTGTCGGAATTTGGTTTAAATTTCGTTATGTTTTTAGTTGAATGTTTGATCTGATTTTCGATCTCACTTTTGAACTGACTTTTGATCTGACTTTTGATCTGACTTTTGATCTGACTTTTGGCCGCAATTTTGTTTAAATTCCTGTCTGTTTGATTGGTTTGATTTTGTGTCTGATATTTTATCTGAATATTGTTTAAGTTTCGGTCTTTTTGATATATTTGATTTTAAGTCTTGAAATTTTCCATTCTTTTTTGGAAAATTATGTGATAACTAATTCACTAATTTAGTATGGAAAACGTACCATAAGGTCCCATATCCGGTCTGACTTTTGTTTCGGTTTGTGGTTTAAATTTTGGTCTGACTTTTGGTCTGACTTATCATTTGACTTCTGTTCCATCCTTTGGTCTAATTGTTGTTATACATTTTGATCTGAACTGTGATCTGTCTTTCAGTCTGATTTATGACCTAAGCATCATCCTGCAGCCTGGATTGCTGGCTAATTTCGGATCTGAGATTAGTTACGATTTTTGGCCTTCATTGTTTCAGTTCCAAATTTGGTCAAATTTTAGATGTGATTTGATTGTCGGTTGGTCTCAAACTTTGTCTCATTTCCGGTTGCTACTTCTCAGGCACGTGTGTGTGTGTGTGTGTGTGTGTGTGACTGTGTGTGTGTGTGTGACTGTGTGTGTGTGTGTGACTGTGTGTGTGTGTGTGTGTGTGTGACTGTGTGTGTGTGTGACTGTGTGTGTGTGTGTGTGTGTGTGTATGATATATCCATATCATGCACACACACACATGCATATTATATCCAATTTAAAATTCACTGACCACCAAATGAGTATACATAAACAACGGTGTGACATTTTTAAGTTTCAAATACCGATTTCAGTGCTTTCCTAATTTTAATGCTGCGTCTTAATTTGTTTCCTTAGCTTTAATTTTTTTACGTTCTAAATCATTCAAGTTCGTTTATTTGGTTTTTGAAATATACATACATAAGTAACCCTTTCATTTATTTTTTCGCAATTACATGGCAACACTATAATACTATAGCTTAATCATTTACCCACCTACACTGGTGTATGTTTATGTGACTATATACATGAGTGTGTATGTATGTAGTAGATATGCATCTACATATGTATGTATATACGATACCGTTGTTACTTAACAAAACGCTACGACCGATGAGCTAAAACTAAATTATTGGGTAAAAATTTTATTATCACAAAGCAAAATAGCGAAATCGTCTGGCACACACATGTGCACATGACGAAACGAATAAAATTAAAACATTCGTTTTTACCGTTACCACTGTTGAATAGCCCAAAAGCAAGCAAAGCAAATTGCTGAATAAAATGTTGTTGCTGCTGTTTATTCTTATTTATTTTTTGTTTGTTTGTTTGTTTGTTGGTTTGATTGTTTGACGACACTCAACTATTGTTCATTGTTTGAATACACGTGATACTAAAAAGTGTAAGAGAAAAGTTTTATTAATTCAGCCATAACGTGTTTGCTCTTCGTTGAAGAGCTCAGTGTTTCTGTTTTGTAAGCAGAATATTTATTTGGTAGTAGGAAAGTAAGAGAGAGATGTACCATATGCCAAAGAGCGATTATGCTGCTTTTGCTTAGTCAGCAAATTTTACTGTACTCTCTTTGTTAGAACTTTTTTTTGTATACATGCTTTGTATACGGTGTTCTCTTAATAATTTATTCAGCTATATGAAACCATGTGATTTTCTTGGATACTGCACAACTGCATATTATGTTGGTGACATTAGTATTGATTTGTTGTAATTGCTTAAGAGTTGCAATGGCATTTATGAAAATTCAATATGGAAAGGTTGGATCTTTTTTATACGATTTTACAGTTTCAACGATAATCAGAATGCAAATCTCCATTTAGTGAAAATATTTGTATTTATATTTAATTGCACTTAATTCAAATTTATGTAAAATCTTTATTGATATAAAAAGAGAGTAAATAAAAACGTTGCAAAAATTTAAAATATTAAACAATTCTGTAACCAACAAAAAATAATCATGTCCTCCTCAAACATGTATTGGCACACTTTCCTTCCTCCATGTCCTTAGTCAGGCTTGGCTTTATACCTTTCAGCCTAAGTACTTGGGACATATGCACGATTTTCAGGATAGCAATTTGGAAAATTCGTCAAAAATACATTTTTAATCTCTGCCCAAAAGTAAAGACTGTTCTATATTTCAATATAGTCTGACTTTCCGATAGCAATTAAATAATTTAAAATTATGAAGAAAAAAAAGAAATGAGCAAAATTCAAAGTACAAATGCCAAAAAATGGCAAGTTTTTTATATTTAAAATGGGTTTTAAATCTCGCAACTTTACCATTGCAATTGTAATTGTTTGGGTAAAGTTTTGAAAACTTTTCTTAAACCCTGAAATCAATGGTAACATTTTAGCTACCGTGTTAAACTTCAAACTATTTAGCTTCACAATAGCTTCGCCACAGGGGCACAAGTGTTTGCAATCTATGAGCAAATTCAAGTACACATACACAGTTCAACTATAAATAGCAACAACTTAGTCCAACCAACAACAACAACATTGTGAACAAACCAAACGAAACCAAACGAAACCAAACCAAACGAAACCAAACCAAACGAAACCAAACAAACAAAAATTTAATATTTTTAAATGCGTTCAGCTGTAATTAAAAACTTTTCTTGTAGCTATGGTTTTTCTGGCCAATTAAAATTCACAAAAACAAAACTTACCTACCACCTGCAACAAATCAACAACATACAACGTGTTTGATCATTTAACATCAAGCAACACGAGCGGACGACAAAGTGTGGCTACAGAGGCAGAACTTTTAAAAGCGTAAAATTTTATACTTACTTTTTTTTTTTTTTAAATAATTTTTTTTTTGTTTATTAAATTTTTGTGAAATAAAGTGCGGGAATTGTTGTTTCTTAATTGCAGATTATTTAAAAGTAAAGAAAAGATCATAAATTAATGTCACGAGTGTCCTCCATAGGAAGCATAAATCGAATGTAATACTCTTGGGATAAGAATTTTAGAAACCCGAAATCGGTATGGAAAAAATAAGATTTGAGAGCAGAAATCAATCCCGAAACTTTAAGGTAAATGTTGGATAGGTAAACCAAGTACTGCCTCGTTAGATACTAAAGATAAGTGAAAAGTATAGCATCAAAAAGTTGTTAGTGGGAAAATTGGACTTAATCGATTTTGAGCTGAAAGGCGAATTCAACGAACGGGTGTCTTCTCTTTTCTCACTTCTCTTTTAGTTTGTTTTTTAAATGAAGTTAAGGAGGGCAACTCTGTCACTGAAAATAAAAACGGTTTTCATATAAAGCAGTGATGAGCAAAGAGAGCAGAAAGCTTTACTCTTCCAGTGTATTGCATAAGGAATGATCAAATGCATTGTTATGGTATGCCAAAAAATGAGTTTACAACATTAGTGGCATAAAAACGGTGGAGTAGAGAGGAATCATTAGAATCATTTGATCTTTGCAGTATAATTTTTCCTTACCCCACTTTCTCCATTTACTCTCTTCGCCCATATTTGGCTTAGAACAGCTGCTCAATAACTTTTCTTGTACAGTTGCTGCCAAATTCGGATTGTGCATGAGGAAAATATAGAGAAAGAGAGAGCGAATATTGCAAGGTAACAAAGTAAGTCTCTTCTGAGAATGCAAATCTCCATTTACTTAGTGAAAATATTTGTATTCATATTTAATTTCACTTATTTAAAATTTATGTAAAATCTTTAATGATATAAAAAGAGTGTAAAAACAAATTTTCCAAAAATTTAAAATTTTAAACAATCCAAAAGAAATCATGTCCTCGAATAGTATCTCTTTTGGCACACTTCCCTTCCTGCGCGACCTAAGACAGGCTTTACACCTTTCAGCCTATTTGGGACATTTGCACTATTTTCCTAGCAGCAAACAAAGTAACTCTCTTCTGAGTCAAGTTCGGATTGTGTATAAGGAAAAAATAAAGAGAGAGAGAGCGAATATTGCAAGCAAACGAAGTAACTCCCTTCTGAGTCAAGCTGTTATTGTTGAAAAAATCATAACGGCATAGAACGACAAGGTGGGAGAAAGAGAGGGACCCAAGAATACTGAGTATCAACTTGTCTATAGAATAGCTGCTCTCAATTTTTTTTTTACGGTTCAGATTGTGTATATAGAAAATGTTTGTTTTTTCTTCTTTTTAATTCAATCTGGTATTAAAAATTCGAACAAAGAGCAACATGTAAAACCAATAAACACAAAAAGTATTAATACAGAAATGAAAGTGTCTTTAGAAATGTAACAAAATGTGGTCAATATTTGTCAAAACAACAACAGCAGGTAACATAACCGAAGTAACAAAAAAAAAAAACAAGCATAATGGCAAGAGAAATTGACAGAGCAGAGCTGAGTATGAATTCAGTGTCACAAATACATACATACCAATGAATGAGTAAATACTTACTTGCACATGTGTGCGAATGTCTGCAAATGTGTTCAAATTGTATGCTACAATATTTTGCAGATATTTGCAATAATTTCCGGAAATCATTTTAGCTTTTCTTTCATGTTTTTTAGTTTTTGTTGTGGAATTTCATTACAGAGATGAAAGTCAAGTCAAAAAAGATGGAAAATTTGCTGCAACAGGAGGAAATGTTGGTGTTGCTTTACATATCCATATAAAATTGCCTACTTTACACAATCAATTACTTAACTCAAAGAACAAAAATAAATAAAGAGTGAAAAACAGAAAGAATCCTAAACAAAAAATTAAAAATTCAAATGACTGAGAATGAAAACATTACAAATTCAAAATTAAATCTTCTTAAAAGACAACTAAACTTGAATAAGGAGACACAATTTGCTTAAATTTTTTTTTTTTATTAAAACATAAAATCATCTAAGTTTCAACACAAATGAGAATACGTAAATGATATACTTCGTTGATTTTTTTTTTTTTTTTTTGTATTAGTTTTGCCTTCTAATTTAATTTTTCTTTCAACAAATTCAATTTAATAATAATAAAAACTACATGCTTATTTCGTATATCCACTCCATCTTTTTTAAAAATTATTAATATTTTTTAGACAGTTCAATCAGTTCTTTAATCTTTTAATTAAAATTTAAAATTGATTCCTTTATTTTTCATTGTTTGCGAGTATGAAATATGAAGAAATCACAACTGAAAAATATTTATAAATAAGTAATACATTCTCGCTTCGTATACATCGTATACAACAATTTCAATAATACTGCATATGTTGAACGTGCTGTAACTTACCTTAAAAGAAATAAATTAATAATTCAAGGTAAAACAATAATTTTTAAATCTTAAGGTTGAATGAAATTCGTTGTACTTCTGCAATTTCCTTAAATTTTGAGTATATATTTAAAAGAAGTAATTCTTAAGCAATTATTTGATTAATATTACACCGCGGAAGGGTTTTCTTTTTTATTGAAAAACAGAAAGAAAAGTAATAATGCTCCCAACTGAGTACTACGGGGCGTATGAGTGATAAATTTTAAGTCTTGTATTCAGGACAATTCTCATTCTTACAGAGGAAACTAAAAAGATTCCAGGACAGAGGGCGAGAGGGAAAGAGAGAGGGAGAGAGAGAGAGCATGCACCAGAACTAATGCACCAATGCCTATATGTATGTAGTAGAAGTAGGCATCGAATAACATTTCGCTGCGATCTTCCTCTCAGAGACCAAGAAACGAAATGTAGTGCACGATTGTTTTTCGAGTCTTAACTCAAATAGCTAGAGCTTGGCAACAGTCGGAAAGTTTCTGCTACAATTTCGGTGAAGATACCAAGTGGATTGGATTCATGAGAAAAAAGTTACAGCTCATTTACAGAAATGCCCCAAAATGGCCATTTTCGAATTTTGGCTTTTAAGTTGCCGCACCACGAAAAAGCACTGAAATAGTAAAAACCCACAATGGAAAACGCCTAAATTCGTTAAACTTATGCTATTTTATTGAATTTAAAGGACAGCTTGAGGCATTTGACATTTATTTGGATAAAAAAAAAAAAAATTGAAATTCAATTGGAAAATTCATTAATCGCTCTCAATACCGGAATCACAATTTGGGCAAAAATAGAATGTGTTTACATTCTCAATGCAATTGGCGTGGAGGAATTGTCCACAGCTGTGCCAACGGTTCACAGCATTTGTGCTGGCATTTGTTCACAGCAAACGAGGCAAATTTTCCACCTTCGCTTCTTCAATTACTTCCAACAATTTCTCATAATCTTAAACAACGTAATTAGTTTTTCATGGTCTGCGGCTAGCCATGCTAGACACAGTAACGAAAAGTTAAATTAACAATCACAAACAGGGCAAGAAACATATGCACAATTTAAAAACTCATTCAAAATCGTTTATAGCTTTCCACCAATTGCATTTAAAATTACTAACGATTTGGCACAAGATTTGACGAGGAGAAACACAAAAAATGTTGCGGCAACTTTCAAAAAAAAAAAACCTTACAGCTCCACTTAAAACTCCAGCATTACTTGCGCTGTCTAAAAAGTCGTAGTGAATCGTGATTTTTACTTAATCACACTTAAACTCTTAACATTTAGTTTAAAACGAAGAAATACCATCAAATTTTTTCAAAAATATTCTACAATGTCCACTACCAAATAAAATATTCACTTTTGATTTTTCACTTTGTTAGGAATATCATGTGTCCGAACGACTATGAGCTCCAAAAGACTTTATCGAAGTTAAGGGCGATACTTTTGCTGGAGATTTTGTGTCGGTGGTACAGGGCTGCCACCTGTGGCACATGTAAGTAGTGAAAACATGCGACGGCAACTCACAAACCTCTTCTGCGGGTATGTTATTCCTTCATGTGGTACCTCTATTATTTTCAAATGATGAAGAGCCTGTAACAATATTGAATGTTCTTCTCAGGCTTCGTCGTTCAATTTTTCCTGCACCTTTGGATTTGATCCACTGGTGCTCTCAATAATGGAAATATTATTTTGTCTATTGGTTTGGGTTGAGTTTGATTAGTAAATGCAATTGAATATTTTGAAAAACATTCGACGAAGTAGAAAATTTATTATGAAATTAATATTTATGTATATTCTTTTCTCCTTTATCACTTTCGATTTGTTGTTACTTACACACATAGCCCCTTTGTAAGTAGATTCACTAACCTTTATTTCTCGGTATACATAAGTATTTACTTATAATTACTTACTCGTATGTATGCATTATCAAATTGCAGCTTGTTATTTTAATCAACTTATAACAACAACAAAAATACATTAAACAATATCGTCAAACATTCTGTTTTGTTTTTATTTGGTTTTTTTTTAACTATTTTAACCATAAATTGGATTTTGAAAGACACATTTTTTAATAGACTTATTTCTTTCAAACAAAACCTCATCAACTTTTTAAAATTATTGTAGTTAGCATCAAAATATTTGGGAAGTTTGCTTACAGGCTCGAGATCGGGAGTTTTTTTCTGCCATTTTAGTGATAATTTACTTATTAAATACCTATGTATATAATAGAGAAAATGGTAACCCTGGTTAAGAGCTCGTACTTACTCTCAGTCTCATTCTTGTTAAGATCTCTCATTCTTGTTGTTATTGTTGCTTTTACATAGCAGTTTTTGCATAGCAATGATGTGATCAGAGAGTGAAGGAGGGAGAGATAGAGAGAGTAAATAAAAGAGAGCGAAAGCATGCAACCTGCAAGCACACCAAGTAACTGCTTAGTATGTATTGTTGTTGTTGGTATACTCGTATAATAAAAAAAAAAAACGAATACAACGGGCATGGCAACGCATGGGTAAATGTTCTGCCTCGGCCATAACGAAGAGAGAGAAAATCTATACTTAAGTAACATGTATTCGTATCAAGACGAACATAATGGCTGTGACACGGCAAAATACCGCTATCGCTGGCTTTAGTCTTTTTCTATTTTGACATCCAGCAGAAAAAAAAAACAAATTATCAAACGTGAAGTTATACAATTTGATTGCTTATGGTAATTCTTTGAAAATAAATAATTTAATGAAGTGTTCTATTAAAAATTATTGTTTTTATCGGTATAGAAAAAAATAATATGCACTTAGACATTTTGAAAAATAGGATTAAAGTATTTTTTTTGTTGCTGCGTTCATTGTTTTTTTTTTTTTTTTGTACAGGGTGTACCTTTATGAATGCAGAGCATTGTGTTGAATGGAAGGAAGATTGATAGGTGGGAGGAAGATTGAGAGAGGGAATGCAATCACACAAGACACCGATAAAGATGACAACATTTGCTTCGGGCACCTTCCTGCTGTCATGCTACAAAGATGCTGTCGCATCCACAGTGTTCGCATCTTAATAATTTGGTGCTTTGTGTAAGAAATATGCCACTTTTGGACAAAATTTGTTTTAACACTTTTCAATTTCACCAACAATTTCATAGACTTCCTGTGAAATATTTATTCATATTCATATTCGTTGTTGTTGTACCTATGTTGTCTTATGTGAGAGCACTGAGCTCAAAGGAGGGAAAGGTGACGAAAATCTTACGGTTTCGAACGTTATCAATTTGTACATGAAATGCTTTGGTGGTGCATAAAGTACCATGAAGACCCAAAGAAAGCGAAAAAAAAATACAATTGAACGTAAAATATCAACACTGATTTATCTACTACAAGTTAAAAATGTGTTTACTTCTTTCATACTCGCATTTTCTCTCTGTTTCCACTGTACACTTCGCTCTCTTTCACCATTGCATACTAACTTTGGATCTTGATACACGTACATACAAACACACTCACACACACACACTCCCACACATATATTCATACATACATGCAGCCTTCTACAAAGAGAGGCCTATTCTATTTTTGTTGTGCTGAGAGAGGATATAACAGTATTTACCCTTAGCTCTTTGTCTCTTATTTACTTTTACTCTTCGTTTTTCAAAAATGTAATCCTGCTTGAAGGCCTGAAAGCTTTCATTGTAAGAAATTATTCATGAAAACACACATTTCGGGTAATCACAAGCTGTAGTATTCAGTGTTGTATCCTCTCAATTCGTATAATACAACAGAATAAGGCACTTTGTGAATACCCCAAATGTGTGTTTTTCAGATGTGTCAACTTTTTGAACTCTTTTCTAAAAAAAACTAACAAAAACTATTAAAAATGATTGCAAACAAAAGTTAATCCTTCTCAATCTTGTCTGTCGAGCACATTAGTTGCCAGCTCATTTAACTCTTCCGAAGTTAGAAGTTAAACTATATACATATGCTTACATGCATAACTACTGGCATCAGTACAACGTTTTTGTGTCCATTGAGGCGTTGCACAAAAATATGTATTTTTTTTACGTACATAGTTTTACCATTAAACGGAAAACTTTCGGAAATTTTCAATTGAAAAATATTGATGTTGGCCGAAAAGTTTTTGCAAAACGGTAAAGTTGTCGCTGAAAGAAGTATGTGATTATGTAAGTAGTTGTTAAAGCATATTATCACCAATGATTTTTTTTTACATATGTACATACTTACATAATATGACAAAATAAAATAAAATTAAAATCCATGCTATTTTAATTATAAAATAATAATAACAATAACCTGGAGAAACCTTACCATCTTATTGAGCTTGGTTACACGAGTGCAATTGCACATTTTTTAGTCTGTTTGCAGCAGGTCATCGGCTGGAATAAAATATTACGCCCTAGCTGACCTCCTCTTACCTAAGAAATTCGGATTTCCACAACACAATTGCTCTGGTGTGACCCGACTCATTGATTGTATCTGTATTATTTGCAGAGAGAAATGAGCTACTTTTCTTTAATCAAGTCAGATTTTGTAAATTTAACCGGTGTTTATGCGTCATCTAGTGATGAAAATGTTAGTAGTATATAAGGTAAGTATGTGTATATTAATATTCACTTTATTACCCTTCAATTAAGTCTAAATTTATGAAGATCTGATAATGTTTTTTATTTTTTTTTAATTTTTAAACTTTATTCCAAAGGAAATGAAACAAAGAAATCAAAATAAATACGAAATGGCTGATTTGATGTTGGTGAGCATAGAGCAGAAGAAATAGAGAGAAAAGACCCGTTCACATGGTAGAGCATGTTTGACAGCCATGTTTGATGCAACACCAATGTTTGATCGTGTGAATAGGTACAGTAGGAACAGTCATCAGACCAACAGTATGTATGGATTTCAAACGTTTTTTGATTTTCTACTGGCTTGTACAGGGTATTTTTTTAGAAGTGTGGTTTTCAAGAACAAATAAAATGCATATAATTTAATGTTATGGCCAAGAATTTAGCTTTATTATAAAGATAAGGATTTGCCATTATGTTTTAAAAACGGTTTCGGGCAAGTGGTCGCCGCGCCGCGGTTGTTTCGAATAAATTCCAGCCGAGTGGCCTAATTTTCTACCACTTTTTGCAGCAATTGGGGGCTGTATGTCAGTAATAACGCGCCGAATATTCTCTTCCAAGGCGTCAATTATCTCGGGCTTATCTGCGTAGACATGCGACTTCACATAACCCCAAAAAAAAATAGTCCAGCGGTGTTAAATCGCACGATCTTGGAGGCCACGCCACAGGCCCACGACGCGAGATAATGCGCTCACCAAAAGTTTCCTTCAATAAATTGATTGTGATTGTTTCGTTGGTCGTCCACATCAACATCCTCCAATTCAGGCACGAAAAAGTCATTAATCATGGCTCTATAGCGTTTCCTAATGACTAACATTATGACCGGCTTCATCTTTGAAGAAATATGCACCAATGATTCCCTCTGCCCATAGAACACACCAAATAGTGACTTTTTGCGGATGTAACGGCGTCTCAACAACGGCTGGTGGATTATGATCACTCCAAATGCGACAATTTCGCTTATTAACGTACCCATTCAACCAAAAGTGAGCTTCATCGCTGAACAACATTTTCTTGTGAAAATCAGGATCGGTGGCCATGTCGTTTAGGGCCCATTCACCGAACGTGCGACACGATTGATTGTAGTTCGGCTTCAATTCTTGCACGAGTTGGATTTTCTTAGATCGCACACCAAGATACTTCCGCAAAATCTTCCATAAAGTGGATGGGCACAGCTCCAATTGTTGCGCGCGATGGCGGATGGACTCATTCGGGTCTCCTTCGATACTCTGCTCCACAGCAGCAATAGCGTCTTCGATGCGGCTCTGAGGAAGCGCATTATCCACTAGAGTAAACGTGGTGCGAAACCGATCCATGGTTGCTTGATAATCGCCCGACTCTGTTGGGCGATTATGTCGACCGACGCAGTTGGATGCAGCGCGCGATGCGTCGCGCGAACCGAACCATTATTTTGGTAATAAATTTGCACGATTTGCAAACGTTGTTCAGGAGTAAGTCTCTTCACTATGAAATGGCAAACCAAATTGAGCATAAATCAAGTGACAGCTGTCAAAAAGACCAACTCCGAAAAAAGTATTGCCAGATTGAAAACCACACTTCTAAAAAAAAACCCCCTTTATAACCGTACAGCCTGTGTGAGCATAAGTTGTCCAGCATTGTGCAAATTTTTCATATGAAATATAATTTCAAGGAGTTAACTTGAAGTAAATGGCGTGCACAAGAATGCAATGATATTCGACTGGACGCTGTATCGTGAGAAAGCAAAACGAAAAATGAAAATTCTGTTATGCATGTAGTCAAACCTGGCTGTGAAATATGTTGTACTAAGGCTTGACCTGCTGACCTCCACTGACTCTCTGCTTTCACTTTCTAATGTTAGCTCAGGCACTCAGTCACTACCACCACCAAATGCACCTCGTCCAACACGTTTGCTATTCCTCTCTACAACTACAATACTACTCTCACACACGAACTTCTCTCTCCGCACACCAGCTTCTTTTGGCGCCGCACAGTTCCACCCCTTGTCTTTACACATTTCAATATTATAACCTGCAAATTAGTTTGTTGCACATCAATTGGTTCATAATACTAGTTTGCGAACTAGTCTTCAAGTGGGTAATTGCATATTAGGAACATTGTTTAGCGGAATAGGATCAGTTCAGGGGATAAAATTGCACTCGTCGTTAGCCTAAAACTCAATAACTGGCCGATGTTCGCAAGTAGTGCTGTCAACTCATCAAACCCAAAGTTTTAAGCGCAACTATTCACCTAAATCCCTCTTTCGACGATATAGTATTACGAGTAGTAGTAAGAAGCTTCGCTAGTTGTCTCTGCTATGCGTGCGCTTGCGCTAGCTGATAAGGCCAAGTGCAGTCAGGTCGCCCTATACCTGGTCTTTCCAACGGAGATAAGGATGTCCTTTTCTGCGTGTTCCTCCACCGTGGCTCGAATAAAACGCTCTTCTGGCTGGAGCGGAACGCTTTCTTCCATTCGCTCAACATGACCCAGCCAGCGAAGTCGCTGGATTTATATACGCTTGACTATGTCAGCGTCGGCGTACAGCTCATGCAGTTCATCGTTCCATATTAATCGATACACGTCGTCCACGCATATTGGACCGTAGATCTTACGGAGAATCTTCCTCTCGGACGCTCCTAACAACCTTTCATCATTAGTGGTCAATGTCCACGTCTCGGCGCCAGATATGAAGACGGGAAGGATGAGGGAATTATAGAGCGTTATTTTCGTCGGCCGAGAGAGGGCTCTGCTTCTCAATCACCTACTGAGCCCGTAGTAACACCTGTTGGCAAGAGTTTATCTCCGCTTTATCTCAAGGCTGGCATTATTGTTGGCATTAATGCTGGATCCTAGGTAAAGGAAATCCTTGATGACTTCAAAAGTATAATACGAAAATCAGACATTGCGGCGTACAAGTGATCACAAATTGTGCTGTCGAAGGCGGCTTTATAATCGGCGATTAGATGATGGGTGTCGCACAGTTTTTCTCGGGTCTTTTCCAGAATTTGGCGTAGTGTGAATATCTGGTCGATGGTGGATTTGCCAGGCTTGAAGCCACACTGATAATGTCCAATCAGCTTGTTGACGATGGGCTTCAGTCTTTCGCTCAGTACGCTCGATAGTCTGATAGAATGCTTTAATGTAACTAGCTGTCGGAGTAAACTTGTGTAATGGAAAGAGTGAACTAGGGAACAATTGGTCCAAGCGAGGACATCGCTGTATAAATATCAACAGTGTTTGTTTTCATATATTTGGACTGGTTACATGGGAACCAGTTGTTGTCCTGGTGTTCAAACGAGTTCCACTTTTTCGCAAGGCAAAGCATATTCGTAATTGTGTTTTGTGTGTTTGTGTGGATATATTGGAATGTCATACATAACATACATACACACATGCATACATATGTATGTATTTAAACTTTTTCCAACGAACAATTTTAGAACTTCACCAAAGTGGCATGAATTTTAAACTTTCTTCAGTGTGGCACATAGTACATACATAATCGTAGATGTTGTACACAAGCATATATTGATGTGAGTAAGTGTGATATACATCAATACACACACATACACATACACATACACATACACATACAAACTCACACTTCCATACACACATACATTCCATTCTTCACTCCACACGACTTTGGAAAAATTTATCGCATTCCTGCTTTGTGAATTGCATTCAAAAATGAATGAACGGAGAATTGCACGGAAAGGAAGGATGAGTGGGAACAAACGACAAGGTGAAAGCGATTGAATCGACAATGACAAAAACAACATCAACGACAACGAATAATGGTGAAAAGCCAACGTGTTGACAGCAGTCTCAGATCGGTTCGATTCGGTTCAGTTAGCTTCGTCTCGTCCCGTCCCGTCCCGCCTCGTCCCGCCTCGTCCCGTCCCGTCCCGTCCCGTCTCGTCTCGTCTCGTCCCGTCCCGTCCCGTCTCGTTTAGTTCCATCTCCACTCAATAGTGCAAGTTAGCAAGTTATTGGCTATCGGACTGACATATCTAAGGTTTGGTATCTCATTTCGGATAATTTATGTTGTGGGAAGTTGTTCAAGTTTTTTTGTCAAAAATGGTTTTTTGCTGCTGTTGTGCTTGTCTATCAAACAAACCGACACGTTTACAAAAAATCTAAAAATAGAAGAGGAAAAAATAGAAAATGTAAAGAGTTTGAGAAGGAAACTTTCTGCTATATTGTTTATGTCTCAACTTCAATAGCGTTGAGTATTTGAAAATAAGTTTTCTGTCTTTTCTATGGAATTGTGTAAAAGTTTTGCTCCCCAGTAAGAGTATCGAAAAGAAGTTGAACATTTTCATTGTCGTAATGATTAATAAGTTTGAAATATGTTTGGAAAATTGGAAAATCTATAATTTTATAGTTAATACTTAATAAAAAAAAAAAGAAAACGCACTAACTTATGGTAAAACTACAACGTTAAGTCGCTACACACTGAATAAGAGAAACGTCGCTGCAGTATAACGCTACCTTCTGAATGGCGAAGAGCGTAGAGAGCCTCTCTCTTTCTATCTATTACATATAGCTTGCTCAAAAACAGTTATGATATGTGTGCAGGCAAAGATCTTAATAATAAATATATAAAGATGTCTCGCTCCATAAAAATTTATGTTAATGCAGACAGAAAGAGAAAATATTATTTGAAATGCAAGAGAGTGAGGAAACCAAGAGAGTTAAAAATATACTTGGTAAAAACCGACGAAAGAACAAATTTTTTTGGTAGTTTTCTGTTGCT
Organism: Palloptera scutellata; assembly: GCA_958295655.1. NCBI lineage: Eukaryota > Metazoa > Arthropoda > Insecta > Diptera > Pallopteridae > Palloptera > Palloptera scutellata. The sequence goes on along the minus strand of OY282452.1, from coordinate 53,290,666 downwards.
TATGTGTACGTTCTCGATTGCGAAAAATCAAGCAAAAAAATTTGCCAATGTATGAAAGAAATGGCAAAGAAATTTGTTAAAAAAAAATCATTAAACTCATTGTGGTTTGATGAGAGTGATGCATGTTATTCACTCAGAATTATGATGCTCAGTTTATTAATTAAAATTTTATGGTAAGTACTATGCAAGCATTGCTCGTGGACTACATTGAAAAATATTAAATCAATGCCTTTTAGTGGGACTCATTTTCTTTATTGGTGCTGCAAAGAGTTTATCAATGCATGTGTTGTTTCCTGGTCGTAAATTTTTTATTTCATCGCCATCGCATCAACGTAAAGATGAAGTAATAGGTCGGTTAAAATTTTAGCTGGATCTCAAATGATCATGATAGATGCTTTGCAGGAATTACTTATTTTTTAATGTACTGAGTAACTGATTTTATATTATTTTGTCCAAGAATTAATTTGTTTAAATCATTCAATTTGGTGGAATATTTTTGCCTTTGTGTGTCCAAAGAAAGCAGAAAAATTATGTAGCTATACTAAAACGTAAAACACAAAATTTCTTTGCTTCTGTTTTGACGAAAAACTGTGAAAGTAAGTGCAATTGCACTCTGTACTTTGATATTTGGTCAGCATTTACGAGTACTCACGGCAATATGTAATTACTTTTCACATTTCTCTTTATTTTTTATTTCAGACGCCAATTTCGTCTCCCTTCCCTCGCGTTGAATCGTAGCAGCAGCATTACTCTTTTGGTTTCTTGCTCTCTCACTTTTCACATGTTCTCTCAGGTGGATTATAAATCCACCGCAAATTTTTAGGTGGGCGCGCAAGTGTATGGTAGTGAGACATAAGATCTTTGGTTCGCAAGCGACTATATCAGTGTTGGGAAATATATGTGTACATTTTTGGTACCTTTCGTTTTAAAAACTACTGAAGTACACAATCATATTTTTTTCAGTACCTACCTTTTAATTTTGAAGTACAATATAAAATAAAAAAGATTTCCCATTGGGAAAATAATTTGTTTTCCTTTTTTAGATTATTGCCTCTTTTGCGATTTGAAGCAGGGCACTCGCGTAGCAGTCCAACTCACTACCTCATGCTTACTTGGAACAAAACAAAAGTTAAAATATCGAGTATATTTAAGTATAACTGAATTGGATACGCTGCTACATTGGCAAGCTGTTGTCCAAATATTTTCAACGCTTTCTCGGCGGTGGCCTTGAAGAATTAAGTTTAGAACTTTCAATGCCATCGTCGTCGTCGTTGTATTCTTTTCTTTCATTGCCAATGCCAGAGCAATACTTTGCACAACTTTTCGAATAATCTTCACTTTTTACTTAAGGGAAATAGCGGAATATTTTAAAATTCTGTAAGTGATTGACATCTAGTGATTAGTAAGTTTCATTATTCATTATATTTTCCGTTGAATGATGAATGATCATGAACGTGGTGTTTTATTAAACTTTATTTCTCTTTTTACAAAATGTGAAATAAAAGTAAATTCTATTTACTTTTTAATTGCTTCACATTATAGCGAAAAAAGAAAAAAAAAAACACTGGGCAGTTTTGCTGAGACAATAGCAATACATACACACTTTCTCACTAATACAGTCACGCGAAGATAATATTCATTGCCATTGTTAATGATTTTTCCAAGGACAATGAAGAAAATAATTATTCTGACGTTTCTAAGAAATATTAGAGAAAAACAAAAGCAAAGTAGAGCTGAGCAGCGAACATATTAAACGAAGCGACGACACTAACGACGGTTAGTGATAGAAATAAATTGTCACAATATTAATTGTCTAGACATCTGCGTCACACAGCCAATTATACTTTTTTTTTTTTTTTTTTGAATATGTATATCCTGTATATGTAACGTAGCGTAACGTAACGTAACCAAATATTACGTAGCAATCTGTGTATCGTAAATCGTAACGGAGAGTTTAATTCTATCTTTAATGTATTGTTTACGTTGTGTTACGTATGAATAATCAAGCCTATAATATCATACGTATTCTCAATGTTATTTATAGCAATGCTAGCTAAAACACACACAATCCAATTTTGAGTCTGTGTTAAGCGCTAAGAGAGTGCATCTCGTACACTATGTTCTGGCACATAGAATCCGTTGTGTACATGAGAGCAAAGTATACAATTTACGACTAAGATATCTTCAGTATATGAAATCGATTGTGGTGTGACACATAACCGTGAAAAAAGTTGTCGAACTCTTTACTTTTGCTGTACGTTGAGAGCGTGTGAGAGAGAGTGATAGATATCAGTTGATTAATTTACTTGCAATAGTATGCGTTAGCAACGTAGGCATTGTCTTGATGCCTCTCTCTTTCTCTCTTTCATTGCCTTCATGTCAGTTGTATAACTCGCTCTCAAGTACACAACCAAGTATGTGGTATGCTTATCATCTCTCGCTCGCTGTCTCTCTCTCTCTTACGTTCTCATAATCTCTTAGCTGCTGGTTATACTGGTATTCGCTGTTCGATGAACACATCATATTTTACTCTCGTGCTGGTTGTAGTGGTTACATTGGTGTTCGTTACAGAGTTGCTTTTTGTCGAAATTCAGCTCTTTCTGTAATACAATTTTTCACGCAACGGCAACACTAAATGGTATACCTTACTTTACTTACTTTTAATGGCACAACAACCCATGGAGGGCCTAGGCCGAGCTTTTCGCATTCACTCATGTTGTGCGTGTTAAATTTGTACATGAATGGAAGGGACCTACAGTTTAATGCCGAATCCGAACGGCGAAGTGAAAAGCTTTTCATAGCAATTTTTACTCTTGTAGGTTTGCCATTGCCTGCCAAGAGGTGGTGCCGTGTAGAAAAATTATTTTTTCTACTTTTTTTTATGATGTTGCCTGTGCCGAGATTCGAACCCCGGACACTCTGCGTAGCAGTCCAACGCACTACCACTACACCACCAGAAAACTTTAAACGATTTTAATAATATGGAGCGTGAAATTAATAATATAAATAAAAAATTATGAAAATAATATGAGTTTTCTTCTATAGTTTTATGAATAATATATTTAATATTCACTTTTACAAACTAAAAACATTCGCAACTTCGCTGTTCTGCATATGAAAATAATGATGTACAGGTTTGCATGTTTTCCCCCAATTTTACTTACATTTTTGTTCCTTTTTTGTAGAATAACTCATTGCTTACCCTGAATACTCGGCGTGCTCGGCGTACATTTCACCCAGCATATCGTGTTCGTTGTGAGAGTGAGTAAAAGCTTTTTTTTTCGTGTTCGGGCAACAACAATTGCATGGTGTTCGCCGAATAAACTTTGAATATAACCACAGCCTTATATATTCGTACTATAATCGGTGTTGTTAACCTATAGTCGTACACAGACTTTCAAATTATCGTGCTTGACTGTATTCAACTAGTAAATTATCGTACAAAAAAGTATAACCTTATTAAATAAGATACAATTATGTATGTATACTAATATAATTTAACTTAGTTTTCTAAAAGAGGATATTACAATCATTTAACTGAACTCTATCTGGCTTTTGATCAGTGTTGACAAGTTTCACAAAGAATACCTTCCTTATGAAACATATAAGCAAGTAAATATTACGGTTCTCAGAACGAATTTGTATATTTTTAATTATTTTTAATGAATGAAGCTCAATGAATTGGACTCAGGTAGTACCAATGAATTTTACATATAAATAAATACGTAATTTTTCGTATATTGGAGTTATGATGATTAATTTCCCTTCTACTTAGTATTAATCAACAGGTGAAACGGAATTTGAATTATTAATCACTCATCCTCGAGCTTTTCTTTCCCATGGGGGAGAGAAACTTAGAGGAGAATTTTTCTAGTGCACGCTCTCTCTCTCTCTCTCTCTCTCTCTCTCTCTGTGGCTTGAAATCTTTTTGGTTTCCTCTGTGTGTATGAGAACTGCGTCGTCCTGAAAAGAGAGCACAGAATTTATAACTCATACACACCGTGGTGCTGACTGGGAACTCTATTTTTCTTTTTTCTGTTTCTCAATGAAAAGGAAAACTCTTGAGCGTATGCGATATGAATCAAGCAATTGCTTAGTTAGATCTTTTGAATATAAATTTAAAATTCTTGAAGATGGTAGAAGTATTACGGTTTTTATATAACTTCACTAATGGATCCTAAGATATTTAATAAAAACAAAAGCAAAGTAGAGCTGAGCGAACTGATTATTAGTGGTTCTGCTTAGACTCTCTTTTATATACTTACTTACGCTCCCCATAAATCTGTGGCCTTTCGCTACTTACGAAGTTGGTGCTTTTCATGTGCTTTTTCTGCTTTCATAAAAACATTTTTAGTTTACGGTAGGTAAACCTCGTGAAATAAAGGGTCTAGATATATAGAGATTGGAAAAGCAAAAGCGCGTACAATTGAAAAGGAAAGCAGTTATCTCGTATGTAGAGATAGGCTGTATTGTTAAAAGTCCACAGAATATATAGCATTCGGTTTTATTTTTTAACACACACACACACACATGTAAATGTAATAGTATACATTTCTCTCTTGTTGCAGTTTGTAGCTCTCGCCTAGCGCTATCCTGCCCAGTAAGAGTCAACAGAGGGCAACTGACGTTCATACCGTTACTACATTTAAGGCAAAGACCACATGAGATGAAACTATAAGAGAGCTGTAGTAACGTGGGCGTCAAAATTTTCCCCTATGAACTTGTTCGAGTTTCACGAGACTAGCCTCATACAATATAAGCGTGTATTTCGACGTCAACTCTCTTCGCCTCAGTTTCATCTCATGTGCTCTATGATATAAAGTAACAGTATCTTGTGTCATAATCTAAGTGCATAAATATACTCCCACAGTTCCTCTCTCGGCCTCTACCGCTCTTTCTCTTTCTCACGCTCTCTAATTACACTAAAACCTTGATGTTTGGGTTACCACTTTTCATTTAATATAAATACTTAACGTTTTAAGTGTTTTTTTTTTTCATTGTTTAGCAACATTTAAAGTTAATATATACAAAGAATGTCGTTCCCCAACAAAGGTAACACATTTAGGCTAATAGTTTGGCAAAGATTGGCGAAAATGTTTTAGCTTAGCTAAATACTGCTTCACTTTATACATACAAAAACAATTCAGGTGTTGCTGATATTTTCAGCTGAGCTGCCGCGGTTGTTGTTACTAATACTGTTGTTGGTCTTCTTGTTAATAAAGTTGTATGTTGTTGTATGGTTTCTCGTTGCGCGTGTGGTCATATTACATGACGGTACACACTTCATTTAAATAATTTCTACAGCAAAGTGCTTAACATTTATAGTAAGTATTTTTATGCATGAATGAAATTTTAAGCTTACGAAATTTCATTATATGTGTGAAGTGAAGAAGAAGGAGAGAAGTTAAAGAGATTTTTTTATCCTTTTGATTTTTCACTGTTTTTAATGTGCATTTAAAGGTTAATAACTCTCAAACGGAATATTGTAAGTTGCCTTGATAGCAACTCGAAAAATGAACACAACGACCGAACATAGCAAAGTATGTATAAAAACTTTCTTTTTTATTATTATTATTATTATTATTATTATTATTATTATCCATTGTCAGTGTTCACACATACACATGCACACTCTCATACACATACATATATTTATGTAATAGTCATATTCAGCTTCATATGGTGTTGCTTGCTTGCTTGGTTGGTTGGTTGGTCTTCGGTCTTGCGATGTGTAAAATTGTGAAATAGGCTCAGTTGAAATCCCAATTTTATGTGCAGCAAAACTTTCAGCTTCCAAACTGTATGTAATAAAAAGGATTTCTGAAAGTCATTTCGGGTGAAAAAGATAAAAAGTTAACTTTACCCATTTTGTTGCTATTTTTTATATTTTTTGTGGTGAATGATGGAAGTGAGTTTTTCGCTTTGTTTTTGGTGGGTTACAGTTCAGCCAGCCTATCTTAACAGGAAGTGTGTCTGTGTGTGTGTGTGTGTGTGCGTGTAAATAATATATAAATTTAGCTGTAATTTAATGCAATTAAGTTTGTATATTAAAATGAGTTGTTGTTGTGTGTTGTTTTTGTTGTAATTCAATGGAATTATTTTATCTCGTTTATATGATCGATCGCCATTGTTGCATTAACATTGTTGTTTTTGTTTTTTTTTTTGTTGAAAAGCTCTTCTCCTAAAGCTCAGAGAGACGATAGAGAACGGTAATAACAACAAAATGGCTGTGTGCAAAGGAACCCAGAAGATATGGTATGTTGTTGTTGTTGTTGCTGCATATGCATTTTTCCATTGAAAATAAGAAAGAGAAATATCACAAATACACCAAAATATTCCCTTCTTGGTTGTCCGGTTGTTGTATATAAATGATGTGAGGTGAATATATGAACATAGCGTGAAAAGACACTGAGAGAGAATGAAAAGTTTACAAGCCCATCAGGTAACGGCATTTTTTCACCTTGTGCTGTTTTTTTTTCTACAGTAAAAAAGTTATGTCAGAACAGAGAAAGAAAACGAGAGCGAGAGAGGAAGAGAATGTTTGAAGTAAAGATGGGTTCGTGACGTAAATTTTTCGTGGCACGCGTGAACGTAAAATAATCTCCACGTGAGCATGCATGAGCGTGTTATACATAATTTGTCACATCTTCTCTAAAAAGCTAATATTGATAGTTGAAAAAAGCAAATCTCTGTATTTTCTTAAACTAAAAATCTTGGAAATCCGAAATCTGGTATCACTTTCTAGCATAAGTTTTATGCTATATGAGGCTGGACACACGAGAGCAATTATGCTGTCTGAAAACCTATTTTTAATAAGCGAGATGGGGGGAATTTGTGTGCAATATTTTATGCCTGGCAATAAGCTGGTACAAATATGCTACAAGCGCAAGTGCTCTCGTGTTGCCAGGCCTTTTAATTTATTAATTTTCTACTTTTCATTTGTGGCAAACCTAAGTGCCCATCTCTAATTTATAGCACAGAGCACATGAGATAAAACTAATAGAGGTCGATATGACACTTGCACAAGTTGCCGCCGAAAAGACAACAATGATGAGGAGCCAAATCTTATATAGAAATGGTTTGGTAATCCATAAGCTTGATATACTACAAGAAATCACTTTAATTAACGTTTTCATTCAATCATGTGAGACTCACGACCACAATCATTCAAATTTCCACTTCACTAATCATTTTGTTTTCAAATATTTTGAACTAATGGCAAAAACATGACGGGGAAAATGCAATAAAAAACATTTACAGCTTTCTACAGCTGCTCATTTCCCTTTGAGAAAAATACTGCTAAAATGTAGGATCAAAGCACATTCAGTATTAAAAAAGTTTCTCCTTTATATTTACCAAAACTTAAAAAAATAAATAGAAAGCTGTACAAATTTTAACCTTGAGAAACTTGTCGCTGCTTCACATAATCAATGTACATAAATCAATGAGCCTGGATACACGAGAGCAATTCGGCAGGTAGCAAAACAAGTTTCCACAAGCTACACGAGCATAGTTCAGTAGACACAAAATCTTTATATTCATGAACTAGTTTTTTATGTGTTAGTGTGCACGCTATATGAAAAAAAAATGCAACACCGAAACTAAATAAAAAAAGGGGTTTCGTACATCTATTAGTGTTTTAATCTGTTGTCATCAGGGCTCCGCCCTTTACAAAATATGTTTCTCCCTCTCGCCTAAGAAATTCGGTTTTACGCAATATTATTGCTATCGTGTGTCCTGACTCAATGGGATACTCAGCGAGTCTCTTTTTTTGCCCCTAAATGTGACAACAATATCCATTTAACTCTTTGGCTGATGTGGAAAAAGAGATCAATCGCAAGAATATTGAGGAAAATGAATTGCTCAAGTAGGCTCTCATAGTCCACTGTCTCTTCTACATTGCATTTTGTCGCTCTCTTCTTTTCGCTCTCTTCTTTTATTCACCACCTGCTGTAGGTCGCACCTAGGTACACTCACACACACACACACACACACACAAACACTCACGAGAATATAAACAATTGCATTGCAGGTCTACGCTTTAACTGTTTACGTTCGCTCTTTGGAGAAAATGGCAAAACGCACAAATTGTGTACACAATTTCTTTTGTTTGTGAAAAGTGAAGCATACTTACTTGAAAATAAACTTTTTTCTTGTTTTTGCTATGGCACATAAATGTACTCATACTTCAATGGAAAATAGCAGATGACCAGCTGCTGTTGTAGCTGCTGCTACTGCTGGTCATTACATGCACAAGCACACTCTACTCGAAAAAGCAGAGGCGAGAGAAAGAGAGGGACGAGAGTGCAAGTACATTATGTTTGTTTTGACATTTTGATCTGACTTTGCTTAGCTTTTAATTTGGTTTGAATTCGGGTCTTAAGTCTTTTCTTATCTAAGGTTTATGCAGACTTGAAGTTTAAGTTATGGAAGGACTAGCTGTTTGTGGTTTGGTCTGACTTTCAACCTGACTTCTGGTTTGAATTTTGGTCTGACTTTTGGTTTGAATTTTGGTCTGAATATTTTTATAGCTTTTGCTCTTGCTTTCGATTTGTATTTTAGTCCGTCTTTTGCCTTGACTTTTGGTTTGAATTTGGATTCAACTTTCGGTCCGTTTTTGTGTCTGACTTTCGGTGTGGTATTTGGTCGGACTTTCAGTGTGAAATTTGGTCTGACATTTGATCTGACTTTTAGTGTGAAATTTGGTCTAACATTTGATCTGACTTTCAGACTAACATTTAGTGTGACATTTGGTACGACCTTTGGTGTGACTTTTGGTCAGCAGACTTCCGATGTGACATTTGGTTTGACTTTCGGTTTGACATTTGGTCTGACTTTCGGTGTGACATTTGTTTTGGTTTTGGCCTGACTTTCAGTTCAACTTATAATCTGAATTTTAATCAAACTTTTTTTGGTTTAAATTGCACACCTTGATGATTTTTTTGTCACTTATTTATATCCCATAATTTAGAAAAGTTTTTCAGCCTTTCCCAAACAGAATTCAAGATCCACCACTGCGTTCAAAGTACTTGTTCTTGCATTCGACTATTATCAACAGCAACAATAATAAGAACAACAAATTGTTTATATTGTATGCAGTCAACAGCAGCAGCATACAATTATAAAGTACAATACACGCACGGTTAAACGGCATATGTATGAATGTGCACACACACATATGTACTATACGTATATATGTACGTATAGTATCTGTGAGCATGTGTGTATTTATGTATGTAGGACCTTAGCTATTTTATATTAAAGTTTGTCTCTGTCAGTTTTGTTTGAGGCGGGTTCCACATTTTCAAGCACTCTTATTGGAACTAAGAATGAAAATATTGTGGAGAAAAACTCAACTACTACTTGCGACTACAAGTTGCAAGGCAATAAAAAATGCTACTGCTACTGCTACTGCTACTGCTGCTTGACCAATAATAATATCACTTTATTTTGAAAACATATCAAGCAGACTTTCAGCTATTTGAAAGTTTTTTTTTTTTTTTTGTTTCTTTTAGTCAAGAGATCATTTAAACATAACTTTTATCCATGTTTGCTTCGATTTTAAAGTGTATTTCAAAAGTGGAACACTTGAGGACAGTTCACTTTGTGAGCAAAAAATTTGCCAAGTGGATAATGTTGTCGATATTCTAATCTGAGTGGGTTTCGTTTTAACTCAATCATTAAGTAATTGCAACTTCTGGTCATTGACTTTGTTATTTCGTCAACTAGTTGAAAGCAGATGATTTTCACATCCCGCATTTCATAAGACACTCATATGACGGTAAATGTTGTAAGATTTTCTAGGTTTACCTAAACTAAGTAATCAATGAATTTATTTTAAGGGAAATACAATAAATGTTTGAGTGTTGCCTTCAGTTTTATGGCAAAGAAAAATACACCAGTGAAAACATTTATTTTTAAAATCTTTTTTTTTTTTGTTATAAAAACATTTATACTAACAAGAGAAGTGAATCAAAAGATAATCAGCAAATGAATAAAGAAAAAACAGAAACATCAAAACAAATAGGTATGAAAAAGCCCAGTAGGAAATAGGAAAATTGCTTAGATACGAACGTTAATTGCATAGAGAGAAATCATAAACAAGTTTTTTAATATAATTTCTTTTAATCGTTAAGCGCGAAAATGTGTATTTTGAAGAGAGCACTTTCACACCTGCCAGTGTGAATTAGAGTTCCCAAAATTTATTATTTCATCATGACAGTCGTCAGTATCCACTTGCAACGAACTTTTTGAAACAAAATCATTGTAAGGTATTTAAAAAAACAAACAAAAAAATACTACAGTCAAACTTAAATCTATGCATTGTCATAAAATTTCCTAATGGGTACTTGCATACTGAAAAGTAATACAATATATGAATATATTCCACACCCAGCACAGTCTGCTTTGTTAGCTTTCTTTCTTTCCCAACTTCTCTCCCGCCTCACCTTCTTTCTAAACTTACCACTACTTTCTCTCCTCACCTACTTACTCTTCTCATCTTTTTTACCACTACTTTCTCTCCTCACCTACTTACTCTTCTCATGTTTTTTACCACTACTTTCTCTCCTCACCTACTTACTCTTCTCATCTTTTTTCACTCTTCACCTCCTTTCTTTCCACACCTCCTTTCTCACACCAAACTTCATGCTTTCCTCACCTGCTTTCTCTGCTCACCTCCTTTCTCACGCCAAACTTCTTGCTTTCCTCACCTCCTTTCTCTGCTCACCTCCTTTCTCTGCTCACCTCCTTTCTCTCCTCACCACCTTTCTCTCCTCACCTCATTCCTCTCCTCACCCCCTTTCTCTCCTCACCGTCTTTCTCTCCTCACCTCCTTTCTCTCCTCACCTCCTTTCTCTGCTCACCTCCTTTCTCTGTCACCTCATTTCTCTGCTCACCTCATTCCTCTCCTCACCTCCTTTCTCTCCTCACCTCCTTTCTCTCCTCACCTCCTTTCTCTCCTCACCTCCTTTCTCTCCTCACCTCCTTTCTCTCCTCACCTCCTTTCTCTGCTCACCCTCTTTCTCTCCTCACCTCCTTTCTTACCTCACCTCATTTCTTACATCACCTCCTTTCTTTCCTCACCTCCTCTCTCTCCCGCTCTACTCAATTTTCTCTGGCCTTCGTTTTTTCTGCCCTCCATTCTTTCTGACTACCATTCTCTAACGGTTCCATTCCTTCTGGCCTTTTCTCTCTTTTTACCTACCCCTCTCTGTCTATCTGTCTGTGTTTATGTATGCATGCATGCCTGTGCATTCAAAGTATTACATAAAATATTACATCATTGCGGTATGTAAAGTATTTAGATTTTATGACGAACCACATAAAAAGTTCCTGCCAATACGAAATGTGTGTACGTCCGTCCGTATGTGTGTGTGCATTGGTCATAAAAGGAAAAGTGTAATAAAACACAATTCGAAAATAAAACTTGTACTCATCACAAAAATAAAACCAACAGAAATATTTAGAAGGGAGAAAAATAATAAAGAAACCAAAATATATAAAATTCAAGCAAAAGAATAAGAAATACATACATAATAGCAGGCTAAGGGGTTCGCACACTCACACACGGAGCAAATAATGCGTAAAATAAATACAAGTAGAGTAAAGTACGATGCTATGCAGTAAACTCACAAATATGTACCGTAAGTACACACAACATACGTCATTGCAGTGAATGCGAATCGTAATACACACACACACACACAACAAAAATATATAGATATGAGTTTCTCTTTTATGATGGACACACTTCAACTCACACACAAATACAGCCGCACAGAGAGAGAATGTCCCTCTGCTTGCATGTATGTACTTATGTACATAATGGAAATGAAAATGAGCATAGAAATAGCAGAAAAATAAGTGGAAGAAAATAATTGCTTGAAATTCCAAGAATAAATAGAGGAGTTTTTCAGCTGCTTGCATTGCAAAAATTTTAAGCATGAAAATAATTACGAAATACTTAAAATACTAAAAACAAAAAAAAAAAAGGAAAAAAGGAAAAAAAGAAAAAAAGAAAAGGAAACATCATTGCCAAAACATAGAAGAAGATCTTCGAAAGTTTTGCTGATTACACATAAATTTCAACGCATTCAATTGCCAATTCCGGTCGGGGGAAACTGAAGAGGGTCAGAATTTATTTATTTAATTTTGCTCATTTTCGGCATTAGGTAAAAGCTTTGTAGATGTGGTAATTACGATCGTTTTTATACGCCAAGCATTGCGAACAATTAGTGAAGCATAAAAAATCATAAAAGTTGTAATTAAATACTTGGAAAAATAAATAAGAAATTTGTTTTCTTTTTTGGTTGTAAAAGTTTCTATTTAAATAATTCTCAAATAAAAAAATTTTAAAGAAGGAAAATAAATATTAGAGTGAAGAAAGACTTGAAGTTGGAGTGAGGATGAAACAGTATGAAGAGTTTGGTTTAGTGTTTCATAAATGGAAACTGTTCTAACTATTTACTCTGCAAACGAATTCAATTCATCGCATTAGTGATGCGCTTTCGTCCCGTTTGTTTTTTTTAATTAAAGAGTACTAAAACTGATAAGTATAAACAATGACTGAGCAACGCTCGTTCGGCGAATTCACCCTAAGTCATAAAAATTCCCCAGAAATTCGCCATTTTCCAGACTTGAGCGTCAAGGTTTGCTATTAACCGCAGCTCTTTTGGCTACCCTTTTCTCCTACAAACTCAAAACCAGACGTTAAGGTCTTGTAAAGTATAAATGGTGAAAAAGAAAATCATTGCCATTTTAGTACTAAATACATACTGAAAATTTAAGCATTCCAACAACAAATCTGTTTAGATTTTTAAGAGAAAATGAAGAACTTTCATGTACTGGCGGCTCTCTGGAGCACAGAGCACATGAAATGAAACTGAAAGAAGCGAGAGAGTCATAGTAAAGCTTTTTCCATATGTTCCATTTACACCTTTCATGACTTGAACGTTAAGTTTTGTGTTTGTTTCGTGAGAGGGGAAAAAACTTGTCATTCAAGTCTTAGAAGGTGTAAATGGGGACTCAAAACGAATTGGAATCGGCTACATACTACAATAAAAGTAGAGTCGTTGATGCCGACGTCGACGTCTGCTCTCTCAGTCTTATCTCATGTGCCTGATGCCATGCCATGGTAAGTAAGTACCAGATGTGCAAGTATGAAACCGCTAATTTTTTTTAAGAAAATATACGTTTATTTAAGAAAAATATTTAAACGTTCAATCTTCAAAGTGCTGGCCATTGCTAGCTACACATTTTTCCCATCTCTCTGGCAATTTGTGAATACCTCGCCGAAAAAAATACTGTTCGTTTTTTGAGTCAAACCAGTCATGGAGTCATTTTTTCACATTTTCGTACGAATCGAAGTGGTGCTCAGCAAGTGCGTGGCCCATTGATGAAATTAAGTGGTAGTCAGATGTAGCCAAGCCGCATGGGGGAGGGCCTCCCAGCTGTACGAATCTACAAATTCCCGAGTCTGTTTTGTTCGATGTGATGGGGCATTGTCATCAAGAAAAATAACTTTGTGTTGCCTGGCTTGATGTTCTGGACATTTTTGGTGCAACGCACGATGGAAATCTGCCAATTGTTGTTGGTAGCATTGACCAGTAACTGTTTCACCTGGTTTCAGAAGGCCAAACCAGATATCACCTCACTGATCCCAGAAAACACAGAGCATTGTCTTCTTTCCGAAGCGATTTGGCCTTGCTGTCGATTTGGCCGGTGTACCGGGCTTAACATATGATCGCTTACGTTTGGGAATAGATATTCTCGAAATAGATCCATTTTTCATCGCCAGTAACAATTCGATGAAGATATGACTTTCCTTTGTACCTGGCGAGCAACATTTCACCGGTGGTTTTTCGATTTTCTTGCTGTCTTTCAGCCAATTCATGCGGCGCCCATCTTCGCACCTTCTTACCTTCCCACCATCAAAATCAATCCCATGGCTTTAAACGTTGAGAAATGCATTGTTGGGTCACATTTAATTGTTCTGCAAGCTGTTCTTCCGTTCGACCATCATCCTCATCGAGTGAAGCTTGAAGCTGTCGACAGGAAACATCAAATGTTGCACATGCGCCGCTACACTCAAGTATGTATGAAGAGTGGCACACATACGCACACAAACAAACAAACACACACACTCACACACACATATACTCTTCAAACTTTCTCGGCGGTCTTCAACGTTCTTCGTTTCTCACATCAAAATCGCCACTTTCAAACTTATTGAACCACTCGTTGCACTGTGTTTTGCCTAGAGCGTGCTGGCCGTAAGTTTCCGCAAGCATCAATGATGTCCGCATATCGTAGTTAGTAGTCATTTTTACGAGCGACAAAAGAAAAAAGTAGTTGTATGAAACTTGATTGTCTATGAACTGAATATTGTTGACAGAACTAAATGCGAAGAAATGGCACCAATGATCTGGTTTGACAGAGCATATAGTTTTACCCAGCGACACAGAGATGTCATTACCGGTTTCATACTTGGTAAGTATTGTATTATGCGAGAAAAGTGTTAAGTTGGTAACATCGGTTCGAGTAAATAAGTAGTGGAAATACGAGCATTCTCTCTTCGTCGCTCTCTCGAACACACAACATCCCAACGGTAAACGCTTCTTAAGTTAAGTACACTGGAGCGCTCCCCTATCAGCAGTAAGCTCTCTCACTTTATAGTACAGCTCATATACTTATTTTTACATTGCTCGCATCAAGTTTCCCGGAAGCGCAGGAAAATAGCGTAACAATAACGTTTATAAGCAACGCAAGAAGAGCATGGCTTTTAAGCGCAAAGAAAACTCCCATTTGACTCATAAGTTAATAAAAACCGATTATGATTGTTCTCTGAGTAATTTTTGGGAACAAATGTTTCTCAATCTATGGAAATTATTGAGTACTTCTTATAAATATAGGGAAAAGCACAAAAGAATAGGTCCCAAAGTCAATTTTTGGCAATCGCTCAAAATTTTCCCATTTAGATATTATTCTTGCTCTCACGCACACTAAGACACTTCTCTGCCCCTCACTTTAGCAATACATGTATTCAGTGTAAGCACATTGCACATTGCCTCCTCTCACGAGTAATTATTTATGTATACACACACTCTCTTAATCTCTTGCTAAATAGAGGAAACGAAAAGGATCATGACATACATATGCACATACAAAATACACTGACACAAAAAGCTACTAATTAATTTGCAGTATTTCACCTGATGACTTTCAATTTCAAAAGAAATAGTAGTAGAAAAAATGCAGGAAACAAATAATAAAAAAAAATTGCCAAAAATTTGTCAAAAACTTAAAAGCGATTATCTTTATTAAAAATGTCGCTATAACTATTTCGAATACCTAGAGAGACTTAACACTATTCAACTATTCACACACACACACATGCAAATAACAATACAAATGCAAATAAAAGCAAACAACCTAATAACAATTTGGCATTTAACTGACACAGCAAAAAGTTTAGGGAGTATTTTTTTTGTGGAGTTGCTGTTGTTGGTTGCGACACACTTTCCGATATTATTTGGACATTATCCAAAAAATCAATATGGTTTTTCAAAAAGCATAACAAAGACAACGGCTAAAAGCAAAACAAAAAAGGCAACATAAAACGAAACACAACAACAAAAACGTGAATAACGCGCAGCAAAGCCATTGGCATAACAAAAAATGGCAACAAAAAAAAAAAAAGCAATATTATTTATTTTCAGGCAGGCTACAATTTTCTCTCGGGTATTCGTTTATTTTTAGGACAATCTTTTGTTTTCTGCACCTGTGACGTTTGCGTTCGTTCACATTCGCAAAATATCTATGAATTATACAAAAACAAACAACAAAAACACTGTAAGTAAATGCAGCACAAATACCCCGTAATAAATTTCCCACAGAAAGTCCTTTTTTTGATGCCCCTTTTGGCCCCCCCCCCCCACTATTTTTCTGTGTGTGTTTCGTTTTTTGTTTTTTGTTTGTTTGTTGGTATTTTGGATCATATGAGCACAAATACAAATAGAAATTTATTTATGTTTATGTACGTGTGCATTTGCAAATAGCTAGTGCAAATATAAAGCCGACTGACGCTGCAAGGTAATTCCATACTTTTCAATACATTTCCACTACAAATGCATGAACATGAAGCAGACAAAAACTGAACGTACAGTTTTTTGGGCTATTTACAGAAAATCTGCCACCAAAAATTGTACCTAGAATAAACATAGTTAATTGTGCTTTTGGCAATATTCGAGTGGGAAATTTTAACAAATTGTAAGTTGACTTTAAAAGTTGACATGAAAAAAGAAGAGGAAATAATTACAAACATAAACTCAAGTGCTGGAGTATGAATAACTAAAAATAAAACCCTAGGAATTACAATAATTGTATGTGCTTGTGATTTTTTCCAGCTGGGTTATTGATCAGCTCATGCCAGAGTAATTAGGTGAGAGAATTATTATAAAAACCAGAAACCAATATGAGTTGCCCAATTTCATTTTGTACCACTAACCGCAAAATTAACATAGTCGCCATTTTATTTTATTTTTTTTTCGAAAATCGCTCTCTTGTTTTTATCATAAATTAAACTTCAAAAATAGAAATCTTGAATCCTTTTCGAAATTCAAAACAAAAATCCCGGATATCTAGAACTAAATAAGTTGGGCATTAGGTGATCTACTTCCAGCGCCCTGCTACTCCTTCATATGTGTGGTGAAAAACAATCTGTGGTCGCTGTGGCGTAGTAGTAGTGCGTTGGACTGCTGCGCAGAGTGTCCGGGATTCGAATCTCGGCACAGGCAAAATCAAAAAGTAGAAAAAATAAATAATATCTTGTAAGTAGGCAATGGCAAACTTACAAGAGTAAAAATTGCTATGAAAAGCTTTTCACTTCGCCGTTCGGATTCGGCATTAAACTGTAGGTCCCTTCCATTCACGTACAAATATAACACGCGCAACATGAGTGAATGCGAAAAGCGAAAAGCTCGGCCTAGGCCCTCCATGGGCTATTGTCACATTAAAAGTAAAGTAAAGTAAGAAAAACAATCTCCTGATTAGAGTTCGGTCTTTAAAATTTGCAATAAACTACATACATACACCCCACATTACACGAGATGTACATACTTAATCACATCAAAAATCCGAAAGACAATTCTGCTGTAAGATTTGCCGTTTTAATTTGGCAATTAGTGCTCCGTATAGATATTTTTCATTGAGAGAGCAAAGTGAAAGGAAAGCAAATTCACCATACATATATCATCGCACAATTTGTTCTACATACTCTCTCTCTCTCTCTCTCTCTCTCGCACATTAAAAGAGTGTGGCGCAGTACCTTATAGACGGTGGTAACACATTCGAGTGTTTCTCTCTTTTCTGTTTATACCCTACACTTGGCAGACATTTTTTGTTGTAAGGAAATGTTTAAATTCTGAAATGGGTAAAATCTCTCCCATACAAGTGAAATTTTCAAAGAGTGATTTTACTTTTACTTTTAATGGCACAACAGCCCATGGAGGGCCTAGGCCGAGCTTTTCGCTTTTCGCATCCACTCATGTTGCGCGTGTTATATTTGTACGTGAAAGGAAGGGACCTACAGTTTAATGCCGAATTCGAACGGCGAAGTGAAAAGCTTATCATAGGCAATTTTTACTCTTGTAGGTTTGCCATTGCCTGCCAAGAGGTGGTGGTGGGTGCCGTGTAGAAAAATAGTTTTTTATACTTTTTTTTTTTGATTTTGCCTGTGCCGATATTCGAACCCCGGACACTCTGTCCAACGCATTACCACTACGCCACAGCGACCACAAAGAGTGATATTGAGGGGAATTCTAAAGGAATTTGAAGAAATTTCATCGCACGTCATTGAAAAAGTCTCTTCAGCAACCGTTTTTGTTTTGAAAATTGTCAACATTAGGCAAAAAAGCCAATTAAATGAAACAAAATTTTCTTTCAAAATATATCCAGTTAAAATAACTTCAAATACAACAGATGAAAAAATTATCATCATTAGGCAATAATCACGCCTACTTCCCATACACATATTTATATGGTCATGGCTTAGCCCAAACCAGTAGCAAAGTGAAGGGTCCACAAATTTTTCTCGATCGATAGATAAAAGAATTCCATTTGACTTGTTGTTGTACTTACATCGAAATATTCTGAATTTTCTACAATTTCACTTTTCTTGACTCGGTGACAGATATCTCGACTGGCTTCTTCGACTTTATTATTTGATTTTGCTACATATATTTTTCCTTTGCAGAAGAAAGCTTACGCCCACCACCCAAACAATTGTGCCTTAACTTCCAATGAGCAATTTTAGAGATATTAATGAGTCAGGTGTAATTTTCCATGAACAGAAACATTTACTAACGATTCGCTCATTTAATTGCTCATATTTCTCACGAAAATAGTCATAAATTTTGTGTGAAATATAAATCATAATTTTTATGTTCCACCATTATTGCACCATTTCATTTATTATTTCAGTTCTGGTTTTTTATGCATCTCGAACGTTTTGAAAACACAACAGAATATTTATTTCATACTTAAAACCATTTTTCCTACCCCTTCCGAGCATTGCACATTTTAATTGCACTTTGTTCTCGTTGCCCGGAACTATTTTAAAATTCATAACGCAAAACAATTTAATGCTACTTGAGGGAAAATATAGTAGCAGACATACGAGTACATATGTACATAAAGAACTTATATAACTTATATTTAATTGTTAGTTAAAATGAAAATATATACTATATACAAGTAAATAATCGTGCAGAATCGTGAGGAAGGAAATGCGCTTTTACGATTTCTTATTTATTTTTATGTTATTTATTACAATAAGTGGCGGTTTACACTGGCGCAAGTGTTAAAAAAAAATATACCCTCTCAGGCCTGACGAGAAAAAAATGAAGAATATGAAAGCCAGAACACTTGGAATTATCAAGCAGTTTTTACTTTGGGGAAAAAAAATTAAAATGTATTTCTGACCAGGGCAACCGGACTGCACTTGGCCTTATCGACTGGCGGCAGTGCGCGCATAGCAGAGGCGACTGACGAAGCTTTATAGAGGAGGCCAAGACCGAATAATCATCGGTTGTATAGGTAGTGCCAGTTAAGTAAGTAAGTAAGTAAGTAAGTATTTCTGACGATATTTCAAAAATAATGTACGAAAAATCATGCAGATGCCCAAAAATGTGTTAAAAAGTAGAAAAAAAGCTTGAAAACTACCATAAGCTCTATTGGCACATTTCAGAAATAAGGGGCCCATTTTCCCTTTGTTCCCATTTTTTCTCATCGCGGCCTTGTACACACTGCACCTACATAGAGTAAAATTATTGTAAGTGCCATTATTTTTAAAATGGTTTTTCGTTCGAAAATTGGACTTTATTGCCAGGAGTAATGATCTACAAATATACAAGTGCTCATTGTTAGTAACTCTAGAGAAACCAGTTAATATTTTCTATTTAAAGTAATAAAAAAAGAAGTAGAAAAAATCTTCTCCTGTAAATTCTACCTTTTGGCGCTTACGATAAGTTGGCGATTAAAATCTTATGCAAGAAAAATGAAGAGAGAGAGAAAAATTAGCAAAATAACGAACGTGGTGAGATAGGCATACACAGAGAGAGTGAAGGGAAAAGCGCTGCACACCATTAAGGTGGCGCAGAAAAATACACACCATAGAGGAGTGAGAAACAGAGCGCGGTACTCACCGAGAGAAAAAACACAGTAATCAATGTTCAGAATTCTTTCTTACTCAACAACACAGTGGGACACTCATCTTCTGTAACGGTACAGCGGTACATTGAGAGCCTAGGGTGAGCGACAGGTTCATACTCTGTAGAATAATGCTGGATGTTAAGCGAAGTTCAGCGATTGTTTTTATCTTTGCCATTTGCATTTTCATTAATTCATAAGCAAAATAATTTAATTTAATTTAATATACAAAAAAAAAATGAAAGATGTTTTCCTTAATCAGTACGTCACCTCTGGAAGTATGTAAGCACATTTTAATTTAAGTAGTAAAAAAAAAAATTAGTTTCTTTGCGATAACACAAAATTTTTGTACATATTTATTTTTTCATATTTTAGTTACTATTACTATTTTAAATAATATAAGTATATGGTAAAATTAACTTCTAACTTTTCTCAACCAATAACAAAACGTATCATTAAATTGTAGGATCCATAACTTTGCCAGCAAATAAAATATTTCCGGTCGTCTCCTCTTCGATGAAGAACATAAACGGATGATCTGCCGTAAAGTCCAGGTCAATGTTGAGGCCAAATTTATTAACGATTTCCACCGCCGTCGCAGCAAATGCTACAGTGCCACGCTCATTAACATCGATGCCACTCTTTTGGTAAATATTCGAAACGCTCAGTTTGCCACCACCATAATTCGCCGTGTTTCCGCCACCTAGACCGGGCAGTGAAGCGCTGTCGCTGAAAATTTCGCTTATGCCCAACTTCCGCAGTGTACGCTTTAAATCTGCTTTGTAAGCGAATTTAAACTTTGGCAATGTCACTTGAATCTCAGCCTTTTCCATCAGCCACTGTGAACTTTTCAATTGTCCGCTTTCCATATTCAATAATAATTCGCTTAAACCATCTCTGCGCTTCGGCAATACAATGAACATTGAAAAACGATTACCTTTATAGGGTAAACGTAAAATTTGCGCATCTAAGCTATTCGAATAGTTATAGTAGAAATATCCAGTTTGTTCCATAAAATCCGCTTTGATTTGCTGATTTGCAGGTGCTGTTTTAAAGAATACACGCTGGTATGCTGAGCGAAACTCGCGACGCCAGTAACCATGAAAGTAGATGGCATTCACAATGAGCAACATCTGACCGCGTACACTCTCCGGACTCACCAAGTCCTGCAGGCGGCCATTGGTTGCGCGATTGCACCACGCATTAATGCTTGCCGCTGCCTGTTCCGGTTGGGCGAAATTTATCTGTTCGATTTCCGTATCGTAAAATTGCTTTAAGATCTCGATATATCGCTGTTGCGGTTCAACTTGCACATCCGCATACAATTTCGTCGATAAACTGATGTTGTAGGCTTGTTTTTCTTTTTTCATTGATTTCAAAATCTTCTGGTAGAAACCATGTACATTATCATGCGCTCGCACGTTGCTCAGTGTGTTCACAAGTTCGCATTGTGTTCGCGTGTTATTTGCAGCGGCTTCGGAGAGCAGAGTCAACACCAGCTGCACTGAGAATGGCGATATCATAATGTTCGATTGCTGCTCTTCGTTGAGCACAGACTTGAGTAGATGCCATGTAAATTGATCGTGCTCGTCGCTGCGGTACGGCACGTAATCATCACGATCGTCGTATGTTGTGGCACTGGAGCTGAACGCTTTCGGTATTAGGTAGAATATGCCAGCGGGTATTTTTACTGCCTCGGTGAGTGCAACTAATGATATGATCGGCAGCAGTAATCTTATAATGTTACAACACTTTAATAACATCATGCTCACGATTACGATCACGATCAAAATTTGTTGTTATTTTCGTTTTTACTTCACTGTTTACTAAGTAGCTAATGTTTTTGCTATTAATTTTTCAACAGTTCTATGCTTTAAGTTGGTGTATATTTTCGTTTATGAGCATTTATTTTTCTAGTTTTCGTACCGATAAACTTGAATAAAATTAAATTAAAAAAAAAAAGAAACAAGCCGATCCAAACCGAGCAGAACTGAACTGAACTGAACTGCACGTTATCATCTGCCTTTATGAAATAAACTTGTGTAACTTGTGTGTGTATATCAAACACTGAGAAACCAGATCTCTAACTCGTTCGTTGTACTTCGCAATTCTTAACTATGAAATAAGAATATAAAACTAAAATTAAATTAAAAAACAAAACAAAAACCTGCTAATGTAATTCAGAATTTCAGTGAGAGCGAAAAGCGAGTGTAATTTTATCTCGTAATAAATTCTTTCATTCACAAAGTTTAAGTTAAGCTTTTAATGCATATACTAGTCTTACATACTGACTACCACTACAGTCTGGTTTAATTAAATGGGACCAGTTTTCTTCACTATGTTTTTTTGTTTTATTCTTGTTTTTTTTTTTTTGTTCGCTTAGAGTTTCTCTTATTCTCGTATTCTCACATTAAATGTAAAACGATATCGGCAACGATCAGTGATCGATGATTCATACAACGATCAGGTGTTTGACATCATTCATAGAATTCACGATAAATTTATTTGATATTTATGGATTCCCTTCTTTTATGTTTACTATAAATTATAATTAGCGTCTTTGACGCAATCGAAAGTTTTTGTTGTGGTTAGGGAATTCTTTTCACAGAAATTCAGGAGAGAAAAAAATAATAAATATTAAATAAACGAGTGTTTTTTTTTTTTTGCAAAAAGAACGTCAAATGTTTAATCTGTAAAGAAGACTATGTAAATATAAGAAGAAGCTTGTTCAGCTTCCCAAGCAAATACAATGAAAGAAGAAATGTTTAAAGTTTTTATGTAAAATTCGACGAAAAGGTTCTCAGTGATTTCTGGTACTTATATGCAAAAGTTCATAGTATGAAGTAAGGAGTGAGATTGGAAAAGGATTAACACACGTTTTACCTAATAATTTTTTTTGGGTGTCAAATTTAAAAATTTCTTTGATCTAGTTACCTTTGAAAAATATGTCAGTTATTATTTTTAATGACAAACATGTTGATTTATTGTGAGTTTTATCAAAATAAGTGAAGAAAAAGAAGTACGCTGAAAATTATTAAAAATTTTTTTCCAAAAAAATCCAAATTGGTCCTACAAAAAATTGGCCAAACAATTGAAGGTCTGCCGTCAAACTGTTTCCAATGTTATTAAACAGTTTCAGGAGAATTTGACCATAGATAGGAAACCCGGTTCGGGAAGAAAACAAGGACCACATGATATTGGGAAAGCCAAGAAAATAGAAAGCATATTGAAAAGATCTCCAAACACATCTGCTAGAAAAGCTGCCCGGTTAGCCCAGTGCTCTGACTATTTGGTGCGAAAAGTTAAAGCCAATGCAGGTTTGAAATCATACAAAGTCCAAAAAGTTCCAGACAGTCTAAAAGCTGCAAGAAATTTAGACGCCAAAAGTAGAGCTCGGAAATTAAAATCGGATTTCATGCAAAAATATTCATGTTGCATAATGGATGACGAAACGTATGTACTGGCAGATTGTACGCAGCTTCCGGGTCAAAATTTTATATATATTGCTGATGCTCGAGGAAATGTCGAAGAACAATTTTGAATCCAAAAGCAGACAAAATTTCCTAAAAAAATTCCTGGTATGGCAAGCTATATGCAGTTGCGACAAAAGAAGCAAATCATTTGTTACAGTCGGCTCTATAAATACCGAAATATACATCAAAGAAGTAGTAGTAATACTCAGCACTCTTTTATGCCGCGGCTGACCTATTACGTAGACTGTCCGGGGTTCAAATCTCGGAATAGGCAAAATTAAAAAGTAGAAAAAACTATTTTACCTCAACTGCACCACTTCTTGGCGGGCAAAGGCAATCCTACAAGAGTAAACATTGTCTATGAAAAGCCTTTCCCTTCGCCATTTGGATTCGGCATAAAACTGTAGGTCCTATTCCATTCATTTAAGATAATATATCCCGCACAACATGAGTAAATGCCAAAAGATCGGTCTACGCCTTGCATGAGTTGTTGTGCCATTAAGAGAAAAGAATGGTAAATTTATGTATTATAGTTGCATAAAAAGGTAGTAATAATAGTACTAACATAGAAAAGTATCTTACAATTGCTCCTATAATTATCGCAGCTTTAAGCGAAGTTACGTTTTCTGTGTGTCTTTGAATGTATCAAAATGTTTGTTTCTATCATGATGCAAAATTTGAACAGATTTGTTAGCTTATTTTTTTATTGTATTGTGAACAAATTTAATGTGTTCACCAATTTAATTACAAAAACCAACAGAAATCTATACGCAAAATAAGACTCACTCAAAAAGTTTTCACCATCAATGGGCAAAGAGCGTAACGATCTTCTCTCATTTTATATAGGTTTGCATATGGTATTCTCAAAAACCGTTAAGACTACGTGCAAGAGACTGGCCTGCATGGTGGTTACCTGCATACATCATTTTGCAATAGCAATTTTATTTTTCACTACTCTCCTTATTTTGCTAGGCAGAGGAGAAGCTAGTGTGAGAGAGTAAATATCAATTGTATTGTGTTTGTATGTATGTATGTAATATTGTAAGTGAGTGAAATAAGTTCGTTGTAGTGGTGATATTTTTTAGATACCTTTCTCTTTAGGCACTATCTTTTCGATTGCCTATGTACCAACTCTGACTATGTACCAACTGAATTTGAATTTTATTTAAAAGCAGCTTATCGCTAGTGCCGAAATTAAATCTAGGTTTATGTATTTATCTTTTATGTAAAGTAAATGTCAAAAAATTCTTCATTCTGGTAATGATCAAATGCTACATTTCAAGCAACAAAAAGGGTGTTGGAAAACTGATTGCATTCATTCTCTTTTATTTGCCTTGAGCCTGGACACAAGAGAGCAAATATGCTGCGTTAAAACGAAGTTCGATTGATAGAGAGGGTTGCCCATCAGTTTCCAGTAAAATTTTACATTTCAAATAAAAATATTAACATTTCAAACAAAACTGAGTATGAATCATACTTGATTGATCAAAGGCGCCGAGTATGAATCATACTCGATTGATAGAGAGCGCAGCGCATCAGTTTCTAAAATTTTACATTTCAAACAAAAATCATGTGAAATTTCTAGAGCGAAGCACAAACAAATGGCGATAGTGTTACGATAAAATCTCCAGCAAAAACGAATGTAGGCTTGGTCGAAAATGCGGGCCAAACAAAATTCAGATTCTGCTATCGTGAAAAAAGATCCCCAAAAACCAGCACCGAGGGATTGTAAGAGTGTAGGTTTCGCAAGCGAAAATAGGGGCACAGCACAATTCGAATTTCATTGAAAATCAACTTGCAAAGACTAATGCAGAGAGACAGCATGAATGGCAAATGAGTTTATTAGAGCCTCAAGACTTATGAGTCATTGAGTCCCGAAGAAGGTCCTCAGATTATACAGCATTAGGCAGTCACTGAGGTGGCCGAATTCTCAGCTTTTCAACGGAAGAGAAGGGCAGAAGATTTACTTGAAAATTTGCCTGAAAATCTTTCCTCCGTGGCAAGAAAACAACTCGCATCAGCACAACAAAACATAGACGAGATTTGCCAAGTTTCTAGTCAACCTCATAAAATTCTCAGACCGGCAAGTCATACAACCTGAATATGTATTTTGTTGGTGATGATGATGATTATTATAATGATGATGATGGTAAGATTATTGATGTCAGATGGAGTACACTAACACAAATTGACTTGAATGACTTAAGAATCAAATGAAGAATGATAAATAAACAAAAGCATTATATTTTAATTAAGCTAAATGTCTTGTTTTACTGCGAGCGTGAACGAGCCAAAAGATGTCTTCCTGAAAATATCGTCTACGAAAACTTTAATTTTTTTAGGGTTCCCAGACCTGTGGGGCCCTGAGTAAGGTCTGTCAGCAGCACTAGTATATGTGCATATAGTATATGCGTTTCTTTAAAAGAAAGATAAAATTTGTAATTCAGTAATTTTTTTAGTTGAAATTCATAGTAAAGGGTTTTCTAAATTTTGTTATTACATAAACAAAACACAGAATAATTGAGATATCGATATCGGGCGGGCTGAAATTTATTACAGATGTAGTACACATATTACATTTTAAGTTTGCAATTATATATCGCCCATATGACCACCACGAGACCGTTTGCTGCGTTCGATTCTTTGGACTCAATTTTCCAACACTCTTTCGCACATATCGGCCGGAATGTTGGCAATTTCGAGTTCGATATTGTTCCTGAGCTCCTCTAACGTTGTTGGCTTAACGTAACCTCATCAAAACAAATCCAATGACTCGCTTGAGCGAGTTGACCATTTCTCATTATTACGCGATTATCGAAATTCCTTTTCAATAAATGAATTGTTTGACCTGTGTTAGCTGTGTGGCATGTGGCACCATCTTGTTGGAACCACATAACACTGATGTTAAGTCCATCCAAATCTGGCCATAAATAGTCTTCTAACATGGTACGATAACGAACTCCATTGACCTTAACACGGTCTTAACACAATCTGACCGCTGGCATGAAATCTATAACACACGCTCTCTTTTCGCGGATGCAATGGAGTCTCTGGAATCAAAAGCGGGTTAAAGTGCTTCATTGCTGAAGATAATTTTGCGATGAAATTCAGGATTTTCTTCAAACTTAAAATTGCGATGATCGACACAGAATTTCGGTTGTAATTTTTAATAATTTCCAAACATTGCTCGTTCGTGAACTTCACCATGATAAAAATTTAAACCTTGAATAAACTTTTAACATTACCAGAACAAAAAAAATAAAAAAAAAATTATTTAATTTAAGAGGGCGTTTGTTATGCCGCTATCAATTTTTAGGCTAAATGCTAAAATTAAAGGCCGCAAAAAATGCTGATATGGTCACCCTGATTGTTACTGTATGTTCTCTCTTTTTGTTGACCAATACATTTTGTTGGTGCAATTTCAAAATGGCATATGCGGGATTTGAATTGAGTATTGATTTGTTGTATTTGTTGTATTTGCTGAGAGTTACAATGACGTTTACGTCGTTCGCTCTTTTATTTGCAACTTTCGAAGAGGATAGCTAACTTTCGACTTTAAGCTCAGCAAAGATTGCAGATATGCATAAAACTTCAACGTTTTAACCGTCTCTCGCTGAACTACAAATGCCAGCTGGATATGGTGTCGCCATCCGAATGAACTGCGGTGTATACTTAACTTGACATTTCAACGCAATTTGTTTTAAAAATATAATTAGGTTTTATTTTTTTTCTATAATTAGGTATTCATATCGCTACACATATCGCTGCCTTAGCGTGCAAACGCCCTAAAACACATTTTTAAAATTTCTCAGAAGTAGAAAGAAGAAACATTTTGAAACTTTAATTTGTTCATTATTGGTTTAAAAGTATTGTAATTAAAAGATAGAAAAAGAATTAAGTTTTTGGTAATAACTCCAATAGCTTAGGCATCGTTGCAGATGACTTCGCTTAATCAAAATCCATAGAAAACTCCATTTTGAAAAATTTTATGTTAGGGCATTTGCAAATTAAGGCAGCGATGTAGTAAGTAGTAATTCATGAGCCAGTTTTAATTTGAGGAAAAACCACAAATACATTTATAAATATTTTATGTACATATGTGCACTTGCTTTGAAGACTATTTACGACTTTTACTAATATGTATTAAATACTAGGCACTAAAACGTGCTTAATCGTAACTAGATTACGCTATAGTATATGGTATGTAGTAAAATGTATTTATATTTACGTTGTGCTGCCGCTGGTTAGCTCTTAAAAATGTGACACATTGATATTCATTATACAGAATGATTGAAGCGTAAGCTGAAGTGGGATCAGGTATTTATCAATATTAAGTTTTTTTTTTCAAATTATCCAGACTCGTTAGAAATTAAGTTCAAGGGCAACTTTAGACTAGTGTATAAACTGTAAGTTTTATCTTTTTTGGGAAAGTCTGTAGTTTCGTCATAAATTTTTTTGACGTTTGCTTTGCTCTGATAGAAATCTTTGAAAGTCTGTAAATTGGTTATTTTGATATTAACTCCTCTTTTGCCATGACGATATCCACAAAAAGTATATGAATTTCTTTAATTAGTTATTTTTGAACTGATAGGCTACTGAAAACTGAATCGAACACCTTTTGTGTGAAGAATTAATTTATTTTATTTGACAGATGAAAAAAATGTAATTAGCTTATTTCTCTCACTCTCTTTATTGAGGAGTAAACTTGAAATATGGTGCTGTAACACATAGAGTGGTGGAGACTCACTCCCCACCACGGCGCAAGCAAAAGAGAGAGTACACAGAATCCACTCCTGCAAGAACAACTGAAACAGCACTCTCTCTCTCTCCTCTCTCTCTGTCATATTTATGTATTTGAACTAAAGGAATTTCTCGCAAAAAATAACAGTAAATTCCTCTGAATTATAAAAAACTAGCTAATATGAAAATTACTCGATTGTTTGCAGTCGGCCGCGTGTATATGTAAGCATGAGATGACATCGAGAGAGCCGACGTCTCTGCTTGTACTGCGTGGGCCCTATCCCCTATCCCCTATACAAAAAATGTTTCCATATAATTACAAATAGTAGTAGAAAAGTACTAAAAAAAAAAGTGATTTGTAGAAAAGTAATAGAAATGGAGAAACAACATTAGCATCGATTCCTGCGTTTGTTTTACGAAGTTTCCTCGCTTAAGAAGTTTGATTTCAGAAAACACAAAAAAAAAAAATAAACTAACTGAATGGAGTGACCAGAAAGTGGGACCTGGAAATTTATGAAAATACCCCCCAGTAAAAATGTTATCATATCAGAAACTTCTAAAAGTCATCATTTGTATCGTAATTTTTCTTTTCTTTAGGGATTTTACAGCCAATTAAAATCCCACAATTAGTAGATACTCAAAAATGACTAGATTTGCATTTAAATAACGAACATTTGTTGACCTATTATGCGTTTTATATTAAATATCGAGGCGGACTTTGGAATTGTATAAAATTTTTGTGCAGCTTTTTAAGTGATCATGTTCAAAAATTTGTTTGTTCAAAGATACTGTAATAGAAACACCGTTTTAAAGAAATCTTAATCCATTTTCAATAAAATCCATCCACAATCAGCGAGTGGTTTAAAAAACACAGGGATGTTAAAATCAAGGAATATCAGTAAAAATTTCAGCAGCAATTCATTGGAATAGAAACTGTTCTTAAAATGCTTTGGTAGTGCCTAAAGTACCTTTAAGACAAAAAAATTCGTAAACTGGTACAATTGTATCTAAAATATCAACACTGGTATACACTCATCTCTTATCTTCTCTTGCATACCCTAAATTCAGCGATTGTAGTTTTTCGTTCTTTTTTTTTATAGTAAAACCCATTCAACAAAGTGACAGTTACAGCGCTGTTGCAAGTGTTGCAAAAGTATCGAATTAACGGTGAATTCTTTTCATAAACAAAATATCAAACAAAGAAGATTTTGAGTAAATCAAAAAAGGAAAATAAATTATTACTTATTAAAAAAACATATTGCGTTTTCAATTTGCGTGGTTCAAGAGAGCCGAAAGGAAGGAAAAGAGGCAAGAATGCAGACAACGGAGGCCGGTTTAAATACATATTTTTATGAAGCTATTTAAATGAAAAAAAAGTAGTATGTGTGTGTGACGAAATACTGAAATCATTAAAAAAAAAATTTCACTTTACTAAAAGAATTATTTTATTCCTTCATTTAATAGACAATTCAATTGTACATACCAAGAGAATGATAAGTATTTGCTCAGTCATAGTAATTATTAGGTATTATATTTTTGAAAGGAAACATTAGCATAAAGATTCTGAGCAAATATTGCTGCATAACTTTTATTATTTATGCTTTGAAAACTTCATTGTGAAATTTCATCTTTCTTTTCTTGAAAACGGGGAAAAAAGTATATGGAAAATATTCTTTTGAATTTTTGATTTGAAATAATTATTTTAATGAATAATACTGTATCAAATAAGTTCAAATTTGTAAGGGGAAAAACTGTACTTCAAAAGATTAGGTCCTCGCCGAAATATTTCAGTCTCTCAAAATTTTCTTAGGCTATGGTTATATTCAAAGTTTACTCGGCGAACACCATGCAATTGTTGTTGCCCGAACACGAAAAAAGAGCTTTTACTCACTCTCACACAGCGAACACGATATGCTGGGTGAAATGTATGTACATCGAGCACGCCAAGTATTCAGGGTTAGCAATGAGTTATTCTACAAAAAAGGAACAAAAATTTATGTAAAATTAAAGGAAAACATGCAAACCTGTACATCATTATAAAGTTTTTAAAATTGAATATTTAATATATTATTCATAAAACTATTGAAGAATAATCATATTATTTTCAAAATTTTTCAATTATATCATTAATTTCACGCTCCATATTAATATAATCGTTTAAAGTTTTCTTGTACTTATATCATTTATTTATCTTTATTGTTGCCGTTCCGCAAAAAATTGTATTACAAAAAGAACTGAATTTCGACAAAAAGCAACTCTGTAACGAACACCAATGTAACCACTAAATCCCAGCACGAGAGTAAAATTTGATGTGTTCGTCGAACAGCGAAAAACAGTATAACCAGCAGCTTGGAAATATTTCTATCTCTAAAGTAATATTTCCCCTCAAAAATATCTCCCTCTCTCTCTCTCTCTCTCTCTCTCTCTCTCTCTCTCAGAAATTATCGCACATCTGTGATTGTGTTATACAGTTAACAGTTGTTTTTTTCATATTTCTCCTTGCAGTGATTTGAATTTTCGGGCTCACTTAATTTGTAACATCTTGCATTCATTTATATACTCCTCCCTTCTCTGCTTCCTCTCCTCGTAACACCAGTGTACTTGCTCAG
The DNA here is from genome assembly GCA_958295655.1 of Palloptera scutellata. Lineage (NCBI taxonomy): Eukaryota > Metazoa > Arthropoda > Insecta > Diptera > Pallopteridae > Palloptera > Palloptera scutellata. The sequence goes on along the minus strand of OY282452.1, from coordinate 53,260,137 downwards.
TAGTTATTTAGTAACTATGTATATCAGCAAATTTTCATCATCCAATGTCATTTAAAATATTTGTCACAAGAAATAAATATGCATAATTTTCTCATTACGAGGTGCATTTTTGGACCATTTTGAATATATTAAAAAGTTTGAACATTTTCTCAGAATATATCACAAGAACACAACGGCAAATTGACAGTAAAACATTCCTTAATACATGCGGCAGGTAAGGCAAAAAAAAAAAAAATGAAAACAAAATCAAATTATTATTAAAGTTTTTTTTGTCATAATTTCTACATTTTGCGAAATTATGCCCGGGGTCATGTGGTTTTTATCACTGTGCATATCCCAATTGTAATAATGTTTCCATGACATTTTTTTTTTTTTCGTGGAACTGACTCGTGTCATTAGCATGGGAATACTTTTTAGAAAACTAATAATATGCAATGGAAAATAGATGATGGTATGAATTGCCAAAACACCATATTTGGGGTGTTCATCCTGAAGGTATCCTGAATACGATGTCGTACCTGAATACGATGTCTCAGTGGTCGTAAATTCTCTCATTTTTCATACAAAATTTGACAGCATTATGAAAATACTTACGAAATGACACAACACCTTGTGAATCACCTACATATCAAAACCTACATGCATAAGTGTATTTAAAAATACTTGTGACAACTGAATACGGACCGTGGAATGAGTTTAGTTAGGCGCAAGCTTTGTCATGTGGCTGAAAGCGTTATTTCGTATTGCCTATGGTTCTATTTAATTTGGCGAAATACATATGTAACTGTTTGCTCCTACTTTTCCTTCACTCCGTTCATCCATCTTCTTACCTGTACTATTGGGAGTTGATAACAAATTTTCCCCAAAACAAATACTTCCATATCCATATGGGATGATATACTGACTGACTGTAAAACAATGATGGGCTAGAGCAGAGAGTGCTTCTCTCTTCCGATGTTGTTCATATGGAATATCAAAACGGTTATGTTCACCTGCGGGGGGGGGGGGGGGCGATGCCAAATAATACTGTAAAAGCTCAATGTGTTCATACTCTCCCGCTCTCAACTCACCTCTCATAGCGGCAAATTCACCAAACGAGTTTAGCTCAATTGTTTTTTTTTTTGTATGAAGTTTTTGTGATCTCTTAAATTGGAAGAGGTAGAACGAGAGAGAGAGCAGCAAACTGCGAGAGCAGACGTCGTGGTCGAGTTTTTCATACACAGGGTTTAAGTTTATATGGACAAATTTGACCAAACCAAACCAATTTAGTTAGAAATTTAAACCATTCAAGTACATATTTAAAGTAATTAGAGAGAGTGATGAATTGGGTTTAGATTTGAATTATTTCAGCTTAAATTGTAAATGAAAAACATTATTTATTTGAAACTAGGAAGTACTAGAATTAAAACTAAATTGTATTGAATTCTAACACATGCTGTATTAAAAATTAGAAATTACAATTCTGAAATTGAACAAATTGTATTTTTGAATCATTTAATTTTTGTTATATTTTCATTAACACATTTCTTTTATATTATTCCAAGTTATAAATTCATAATCGACCATTCCCCAGTCTTATAAAATAATGATCTCTTATCAACCTAGGATTAGGGTCTCACAACACTGGCGCTTTGATGGTAAATTAAGTTTGCCAAATATTTTTTGGAATATATCTGCCCCGTACAGTTTGAAACCAAATATGGACAAATTTGTTGTCTACAAGCAGAGACGTCCGGTCTCTCAATGTCATCTCACGTTGACATATACCCGCGGTCGACTGCACTCGGTCACCGACCCGTGCGATATGCGGATGCGCCCCTTGATTCTGTTGGATGGGCAAAAGGTCCGTTGGGATTCCATCGTTATAAAAAAAATTTATTTATTCTGGCTTCCAATTCCGAAAATTCTTTGCAGCTAAAAAATAATGTCAATTTTGTTGTAGTTGATTGTAAAATATTTTAGTTTTATTGACCGTGTATGAGCGTATGGGATTCGCTTACATACACAGTAGGGTTATGAGGGTGTACAGGGTGATTTTCAAGAAGAAATAAAATGCATATAATTTAATGCTATGGTAAAGAATTTAGCTTTATTATAAAGATAAGTATTTGCCATTATGTTTTAAAAACGATTTCTAGCAAGTGGCCGCCGCGCCGCGGCTGGTTCGAATAAATTCCAGCCGAGAGGCCCAATTTTCGAACACTTTTTGCAGCAATTCAGCAATTGGGGCCGTATGTCAGTAATAACGCACCGAATATTCTCTTCCAAGGCGTCAATCGTCACGGGCTTATCTGCGAAGACAAGCGACTTGACATAACCCCAAAAAAAAATATTGTTAAATCGCACGATCTTGGAGGCCACGCCACAGGTCAACGACGCGAGATAATGCGCTCGCCAAAAGTTTGCTTCAATAAATTGATTGTTTCGTTGGCTGTATGGCATGTAGCGCCGTCTTGTTTTAGCAGTGTGGTGGTCGTCCACATCAACATCCTCCAATTCAGGCACGAAAAAGTCTTAAGTCATTAAGACTGTAACAATGTGACCGGCTTCAACTTTGAAGAAATATGGACCAATGATTCCCTCTGCCCATAGAGCACACCAAACAGTGACTTTTTGAGGATGTAACGGCGTCTCAACAACGGCTTGTGGATTATGATAACTCCAAATGCGACAATTTTGCTTATTAACGTATCCATTCAACCAAAAATGAGCTTCATCTCTGAACTAAATTTTCTTGTGATAGTCGCAAGAACCGAACCGTTATTTTGGTAATAAATTTGCACGATTTGCAAACGTTGTTCAGGAGTAAGTCTATTCAAAGACGAATTGTGGCAAAGCATTTAGAGAGCGTGGTATTCCATAGCCCAGGCTACTTGCGCGTCTCTGGTGGAATCAATGCCTAGAAGGTGTAAGGCGGTTTTAGTGAACAATTTGAGTCAATAAATAAAAAATTTTTTTTTTTAATTGATGTGTTCTTATTTTGTTTGGTTTGTCCTTTTGAAATGTGATTTTATGTATAACTTTTAAATTCCTTTTTTTACACTGAATTGATTTTGTTTTTGTTTTAAGAAAAAATCAAACTTATGGAAAAAATTAATGAAAGTAAATCCCTTTTAAATTTATCATAAGTCTAGAGAAATATTTTTTTAAGGTTTCTGGTTCCAGAAAAAGGTGTTCTTATTTGATTGTCCGACACTGTAGTTAGCATTTCACCTTTCAAAATTACTGCAAGAGAGAGAAGAGAGAATCGATTATGATACGGTACTGAAAACTAAAATTGAATTGATCTGAGTGTGGGGAGATATTTTGATTGGGAGAGAATGAGAGAGAGTAGAAAAAAAGTGAGCGACACTTTTGTTGTGCTACTGCTGCCTCATACGTGAAGCTTTCAAACTTTTCTACTAACCCTGTAGGGCAGGTGGGAAAATTAAAATATAAATTCTTATATACGTAAATTAATAAAGCAATTTTAAAATATAATTTCTTTCCATCCTCTTAATTCCTTTACCTATTTTAGTTTTTTATACCTACTTATGCATAAAATAAATATTCGTAATTTTTTTAGCTAATCTATTTATACATAAATTCTACGTCGTACATAGAAATATTTTATTTTTTTTTTGCATATAAATTTACTGACATTTGAATAAATGAACTTCTTCCAAATAAAAAAAACAGAAACAAAAGGAAAAAAAAACAAAAGTAGAAATTATAAAAAAGGAAAACCACAATAACAGAAAACAGAAAAATATGTTACCTACTGTTTTCGTTGCTACTTTACGCTTCATTAATATTCCAACCACAATATGTTCACACCCTAAATTTATGTGGTGTTTTTATTTGTATTTTTTTTGTTATTGTTGCTGGTTGCTAGTTGCTGTTCTTCCTAACCGTGATAAAATGCAACATGTTTTAATGGGACGCAGTAGTCTAGAGAAAAAATAAAGGAAATTTTATATTATGTACATACACACATACCAACACACATACCAACACACACACACAGCAACACACACAGCAACACACAATCACGAAAGTCACATAACACAAATACAAATAAAACTAACATTCACACACTCCTACACACAAATATGTGCATATATCTAGACATAGTACCACTACGCAACAGACAGACAGACCGACAGACAGACAGACAGACAGACAGACAGACAGACAGACAGACAATGAAATGATTAATAGCTTATATACTAAAACCATTTAAAATCGTTCAGAATTTGAAAACATTTTCGCACGCACACTCATGCATGCACACCCACATACACACTGGCATATCTTTTTGTATTCACCTACATAAGTAAGTATATATGTGTGTGTGTGTGTGTGTGTGTGTGTGTGTGTGTGTGTGTGCACGCTTGTCTCTCGCTTTTCTATCTTCTGAATAGGTGGCAGATACACGCAAACAGATAAGATATAAGGAATAAAAATAATGTATGACAGTTAAAAATAAATGTTGGCATTTTTATGGATTGCCGCAGTATAGTATAAAAAACAAAACAAAATTTGAAATATAAATTTTGCTTATATGGTACTCGTGCAGGTATCGGATATTGAGAAATGCTTAGAAAGGGAGCTTCTTTTTATGTGCCTATGACAGGCAAGAAATTAAAAAAAAAAAAAAAAAGTGTTATTAAAAATAAGTTACCTTTCTCTTACGGCCACAGGGAATAACTGAATTTGCATATGGAATGTTTGAAATAACTCATAAAACGGGAGTAAGAGCTTTGCCGAAAAACAATTCTTTGGATTTTATTTTATCTTAGCTTAGGTTATAAGTAGTTTTTAAATTGACACCTCGGTTGGTATATTGTTGTGAAGATGAGAATCCCTTGTTCAAGCGATTCAACGATTGCAGTGCAATTCAAACGGCGCTCTCTTTTTCGCTCTCTCGAGTACACTTAAAATAATTCAAAGGTATTCTCTCACATTAGCTCTTCTTCTTTCTCGCTCGCAAGGACAGATGCAGCGGCAGAGTGTCAAAATATCATCGCTTATATGCCTCAATTCAATTAAGGTGGGCGATTCGTACTTCGAAATTATTTCTTAGTGTATCGAAGAGGAAGATATACAAATTCATCTTTTCTCAATTTATATATAACTACTTCTCTTTTTTACCTTATTTTAGTGTATCTCTTTATATCCTCTTCGTATGATTGTTATTGTTTTAATTCTATTCCAGTTCCATTCTAGTTCTATTCTAGTACTGTTCTAGTTCTGTTCCAGTTCTATTCTAGTACTGTTCTAGTTCTGTTCTAGTTCTGTTCTAGTTCTGTTCTAGTTCTGTTCTAGTTCTGTTCTAGTTCTGTTCTAGTTCTGTTCTAGTTCTGTTCTAGTTCTTTTCTAGTTCTGTTCTAGTTCTGTTCTAGTTCTATTCTAGTACTGTTCTAGTTCTGTTCTAGTTCTGTCCTAGTTCTGTTCTAGTTCTGTTCTAGTTCTGTTCTAGTTCTGTTCTAGTTCGGTTCTAGTTCTGTTCTAGTTCGGTTCTAGTACTGTTCTAGTACTGTTCTAGTTCTGTTCTAGTTCTGTTCTAGTTCGGTTCTAGTTCTGTTCTAGTTCGGTTCTAGTACTGTTCTAGTTCTGTTCTAGTTCTGTTCTAGTTCTGTTCTAGTTCTGTTCTAGTTCTGTTCTAGTTCTGTTCTTGTTCTGTTCTTGTTCTGTTCTAGTTCTGTTCTAGTTCTGTTCTAGTTCTGTTCTAGTTCTGTTCTAGTTCTGTTCTAGTTCTGTTCTAGTTCTGTTCTAGTTCTGTTCTAGTTGTGTTCTATTTCTGTTCTAGTTCTGTTCTTGTTCTGTTCTTGTTCTGTTCTAGTTCTGTTCCTAGTTCTGTTCCTAGTTCTGTTCCTAGTTCTCTTCTAGTTCTGTTTCACAAACAAAACGTTATCTACAATTGAAATTTGAAATTGATATTGTGTGTATTTAATTGAAAGTTGTTATTTTCAGTTTTAAAAACGCACACAAAACATTTAACATTTATTCATTTCGGTTTTGTGTCCCTGCCTGACTGCAGGGCGCTTCGTTCCGCCCATTCGTTTCGCTTTTATAGCCTTCCATACATGAATGTAGTTATTCATGTCGAGTTTAAACAATCTACCTACAATCTAAATGTAACCAGAAATTATTTGTAGTTAGCATCAGCATTTTTCCTGTAATTTATTACGATTTTCGCGCATTTTCCGTATTGATTTCCGCTGAAAATTGATTGCAGCCGCTATACACACACACACACACACACACACACACACCCGCTTACAATCGCCTGGCAAAATTTGCTAAATTCAATTTTGATTGGATTTAGAGCTATTTGTTTGTATGTATGTATGTATGTAGCTACAAAACAGCAACAAAACAGTTAATTTTAAAACATTTAATTCCAATTTGCTCTCGTTGTATTTTTCAGTTTTCTATTCTATTCCATTCTATGGCACATATTTTATTTATTTATTTTTTGTGCTGTGTAATTATTTTATATGTGTTTAGTATATTTGAGAGTGTGTTTTGTATGTGTTTTATGACTGGATACTCGAACTAAGTACATAAATAAGTGAAATTTATTTTTAAACATAAGCTAAATATTTTGGTTGGTTTTGAATTTAAATAATATATAAGTAATTTTCAGGTTTAACATTTTACTTATTTAAAATAAATAATGCATTAACTAAATACGATAAATATGGTACATAGGGGCAAGTTTTGAATCGCTTTATTTCATTTAGTGATGCAGAGGATAAATAGGGAAAGGGTTGAGGTCATATTTGCATGAGGATATTCTCTCAAATATACTACGTATCTATTCATTTCCTCTCTCATTTCTTCATAAAACCGCAGTTGGCATCTCTATTCCTTCTTTAAATCTTTAAGTAAATGGCTGAAGCATCAACAAACACTCTTAAAGTGTATAAAAGTTCAACGTACATTTTACATACTCACCTTACCGAATAACGAAATTTACATCAAAAAATGAGAACATATCCTCTTTAAGAGAAATATAATGGTATCGCTAAGTATGCAAGCATTTAATGTGTTGTTGTTGCATAAAAATTATGTGAGATCTTAAACAAGAGAGACACAGCAACTGCACTCTTGGTGGTGTTGTTGGTCATGGTGTATAAAGCCATGCAATACAGAGAAAAATTAAGAGGAGGCGAGGGAGAGAGAATGTATGTTTGTATATATGTATTCATAAATGAAAATACAAAGGTGAATTTCTAAAGCACACGCTTAAATCCAATTATAGTCTCTCCTCATTCTCTCTCTTTGATCAAATTCGAGTGATAATACTTAAAATCCCTAAAGAAATACAAACACAAAGCATCAGGCAATTCATGTTGAGTTTGTGTGGGCTTAGAATAAATATATATATAGAGAGAGAGAGAGAGAGAGGGGGGGGGGGAGAGAGGGTGAGAGAGTGGCCTTTGTGTATTGCTACGCAGGACACACTTATAATTTCATTAATGCACGCCATTTCAATGGCAAAATATTTACATTGAATACTAGCAAGGCATGTATGCCTTGTATGTGTTTGTGCGACACATAAAATAGTGCTTAAAATGTGCAATTTTCATTCAAAAAGTGACCAATAAAGCTGAAGTACACCAAGCTGTAACACACAAACACACACACGCACACACATTTGGACATGAAAAACAATATGCGGAAAATCGATTTTAATTGCAATTAGTGCACATTTCATTGCTTCCTCCACTGGTACTTGTGGTTGTTATTTGTGCATGTGTAAAAGCCAAATTTTGTTGGTAATGTTGATATTTCTGCTGCTGTTATTATCAACTAACAGTTTGATAATGATGTCAAGCGCAGACAAGTAGGTAGTTTATGCAAAGATAACAATCAGTAACAATTCTGAAGGATTTGTGAATACACATACATACATAAATAAGTTTAGCTTGATGGTAATATTCGTAAATTCTAAATTAATTCTACATTAATATTCTTAAATTAAAATTCGATGTTTTTCTACTAAAAGCTGAAATAAATTTTGCATAATTAAAGTATTCGAGATCTACCGAGCAAAATGAATAAAACTGTAAACGTTTAAAACAGAAACCATTTATTAACTTCACTTGACTTGTCAAAACATTTAACTGCTCTCTTCGCTTCACCATTCAATTCAAGGCAGCATCACTGGAACATGCACACATACACACACGCACACACACTGAGACGAAACAAAAGAGAGGAAGGCTAAAAAAGAGAAAGCGCTTACACACACACACACACACCCAGAGAGACGCAATCCCATGCAGACATGTGTAAATGCCAAATTGCTAACATGCTTTTAGTACAAAAGCAGCCAAAACGATGTGCCTGCATGCATGAATAACAATGACAGTTAGTCAATTTGCACCCACGCAAAGCTCTGTTGGTGCATTGCGTGTAACTTTTTTCGAGTTTTGGTATGTTTTTTTTTTTTGGTTTTTTTGTTTTGGTTAGTACCTAGTACTCGAATCAAAATAACAGAAACAGCAAGCCAATGGAAGCAATGTAAAATGGATTTCTGTATAGAAGCATCAAGTCTTTCAGTCTGTCTGTTTTGCATTTAGAGCAAAACTTCAGCGCGTTTTACACACAAAAACCATACAATTTCTACTTACCCACTAGGATTCATTCGTTTTAATTATGTGCGAAATGCCGCATTGCACAAAACGGCGGCAGCATGGTCAAATGTTTGGAAATGCACTAATTATTGCATTCGAATTTATAGTCTGAACAATTTGCTACCCACACACATGCACTGGTACACTCAGGCATGCATACACATACTTATGTATTTATGCACACTTATAGCTAAATCATCGATACCAAGAGAAATTCCACAATGCAAGTTTTTTTTTGAAACTCATGAGTAATTTCATGAGGGACAAATACGAATTTGTTTTTTTAGATTAAAAATCATTTAATTATTTTGAAACATTTAAAAAGAACATTTAAAGAAGCAAACATTTTAAATGTAAAAAAAATTAAAACAATTAATTAAAACTATTATTTTTATGCTTAACTGAGTTCTTACCACAGTAATCCCCGATTGGTTGCATCGATGAAAATGACAAATGTATGGTTCAGTTAACAGAAGATGGCAATTAGCCGAGTAATTTGAGAACGTTTTGAACTAAAAACGTAATAACACGCAAATGTGAAAATCAACTGAGCGTGTTTCAATTAAACGAGTATTGCTGTAGTAAATAAGCAATTCACCATAATGGCTACTCTTTTTTACACTCTCTATGTGTGAACATGAGAGAGTGGAAAAAAGTGTACGGTTAATAAACAATTTGTTGGTAAATTCATTCTGTAGTACATCAATTCACCTTATTCATTAATTCACCACAAAATTAGTATCTCTGTAAATTTTATTGAAATTTTACAGACGCAGAAAGAAAAGTTAGAATTTGGAATTTTTTATTTTAATTCTTACTTATATAACTTACACTTCGCCGTTCGGATTCGGCATAAAAGTGCAGGTCCCTTCCGTTTATGTACAAATATAACACGAACAAAATTTGTGGATACTAAAATATCGGCCTAAGCCCTCAATGGGCCGTTGCGGATGCATCAAAAGCTATGTGGATGCTAAAAGCAAGGCCTAGGCCCTCCATGGGTCGTTGTGCTATTAAAAAAAAAAGTCAGTGAGAAAAGTTTAAATTCGTTTATTTTTAATAAGAAAAAAAATTTTGATTGACCACAATAAAAATTTCTTAAAATGTCAGCCTGATTTTAGAGAAGCAAACAAAAAAGATATGAAAAACCCATTTTGTAAAAAGTGGCAGTTATAACTTTTGGAGCGACCTTGGAGCGCTGCTTTCAAAAATAATTTTCTTCTTATGTTTTGATGATGACAACTTTGCACTAAACTCTCTTGCTGTGAAAGTGGGAGAGTGCGAAAAACGGTACGGTACATTTGTTTGGTGAATTCGCCTCTTACCTTAACTATAACATTTCACCACAAAATTATCACCACTTTTGTTTATAATTTCTTGAAATATATTTTCAGTTGCTGTGATTCCTACGAGTTTAATTTGGTTTAGTGTTTCCTTAATATCAGTTATTTGAAACCGATCTGCAATAGATGATGAAGGGTAAAATTATAGTCACACATTGCTCAGGGGATATTGAATCCAAGGGAAGTATTATGGTACACTGGGAAAAGTTTAATATTGATTAAAAGCTGAAGTGGTAAAGCAAAACCAATAATTTTCCTTCTACTGGTGAAAAATAATAATCAATTGTGAAAAGTTAACCAAATTGTATTCAAAATAGTTTAAGATTTTCTTTCATCAAATCTTTCGTTTAAAGTTATACAAAAATTCGATGTAATTCAAAATTTTCTTGCCATCCACTGTTGTCCCATCCCATCCTAAGGGCACCAAAGGATATGGTTAGAATATGCACACAAAGGAAAGCTTCAAAATTCAATATAATACAAAACAATACAATAAAATAGTTTAGGTACGAGCATGTATCAGTATTGTTTATCGAATGTTTACATCTTATTTGAGCTAAATCTCGTTTACGAAATTCCCAAAAGACAAGTATTCTACCCGTACACGTGCAAATATACACTCAAAATCTTACCCTCCAACTCCATGCTTACTCTAATTTCGTTGCTTCTTGTTACTCAAGTAAAAGGGTGGGAATGGGGGCACACCTATAGCCACCGAATATGGGATAACTGTTAACCGGAACATACTGACTTCACATAGTAAGTAGATACATGCTTAAAAATGGATAAGTGCCAGAAATCGAATTTGAAATTAAATTATCATTTCACACAATGCTCATGCTCCGGATGTACGTAGCTCCTTTTTCCTTTCATCTCATCTTCCATTCGCTTAGGTCAGATTAGTTTTATTTACTTAAGATACAAAAATAATAGGATCAATTGTTTGTTTAAGCCTCAACTTTTAGTGTTAGTTATGTTGCAAAATGGGAAAACGAAAATAACTTTGCTTTTACATTACTTTCTTAGGTTTTTTGGAGCGCCTTTTTCATTCTACTGACTTAAAGTTTCTTTTTTTTTGGCAAAATCAATTGGATATTAAGTTATCTAGTTATGAGGATAGTCTGATCATGGGCTCAACTCAAATCAGTATCATCTTCTTAGAGATTTGTAGTATTAGATTTTCGGTTTAAAGATAACTGCAATCGTTAAGGGTTTCTGAATGGAGGAAGAACACGCATCCCGGCTCTTTAATAAGTATCCACTTGCTGCCAGAGCTATAGGCGCCTGGGGGTAGATAAACGCTATGCTATTTTTTAAAGACACCTGTCCAAGTCAAGCTAGAGTAAGACTTAGCCTTTTCTACGCATTATTCTTCTTTTTGTTCTTGTGGAGTAAAAGTTTTCATTCAACACATTTTAACTTTTTTCACCGTGTAAATTCGTCATATTGTCGGACGAGAAAAAAAGTATCGCATATGGTTTTCAATAGTTTTGAGTTGAGGAATTTTTTTTAATAATTTCGCTTTGATGATTGTCACTATGGCGTAGTGGTAGTGCGTTGGAGTGCTACCCAGAATGTCCGGGGTTCGAATCTCGGCATAGCCAAAATCAAAAAGTAGAAAAAATAATTTTTCTGCACGGCACCACCTCTTGTCAGGCAATGGCAAACCTACAAGAGTAAAAATTGCCATGTAAAGCTTTTCACTTCGCCGTTCGGATTCGTCATTAAACTGTAGGTCCCTTCCATTCTTGTACAAATATAAAACGCACAACATGAGTGGATGCGAAAAAGCTTGGCCTAAGCCCTCCATGGGCCGTTGTGCCACTAAAAGTAAAGTAAAGTAAGCTTTGATACAATTTATCCATAAAAACTCACATACGACACTTAGATTCGCATACGACGACCTACAGCATAGAGCGAACAGAAGAGTTCTAAAAAGTGAGAGATAGAGAGAGATAGAGACAGATAGAGACAGATAGAGAGACAGAGATAGAGACAGAGAAAGAGAGATATAGAGAGAGAGATATATATATATATATATAGAGAGAGAGAGAGAGAGATGGAGAGAGAGATAGAGAGAGGAGATGGAGAGAGGAGATAGAGACAGAGAGATAGAGAGAGAGAGAGAGAATTACGCTAAGCAATTTAGGTTATGTTGTTGTTAGCAGGGATGCAAACCGGTTTTGAACCAAAATAATTTTGAGCCGAACCATCCGCAATTTGAATTTTTTGAACCGAACCATTCTGGTAAATATTGTATGTATTATTTTTGCTTTCCACTTCGCCGTTCGGATTCGGCATGAAACTGTAGGTCCCTTCATGAGTGGATGCGAAGAAGTTCGGCCTAGGCCCTCCATGGGCTGTTGTGCCATTAAAAGTAAATAAAGTCTACTCAGAATTTCGTACGGTTTTTGATTTGTTTTTTGAGTCTGAGTTTTGGTCCGATTTTTGATCAGAACTACTTCCGATTTTTGGACCGACTTTAGGTTTGATTTTTTGTTCGATTTCTGATCTGATTTTTGAAAGTCTACTCAGAATTTCGTACGGTTTTTGATTTGTTTTTTGAGTCTGAGTTTTGGTCCGATTTTTGATCAGAACTACTTCCGATTTTTGGACCGACTTTAGGTTTGATTTTTTGTTCGATTTCTGATCTGATTTTTGAAAGTCTACTCAGAATTTCGTACGGTTTTTGATTTGTTTTTTGAGTCTGAGTTTTGGTCCGATTTCTGATCAGAACTACGTCCGATTTTTGGACCGACTTTAGGTTTGATTTTTTGTTCGATTTCTGATCTGATTTTTGAAAGTCTACTCAGAATTTCGTACGGTTTTTGATTTGTTTTTTGAGTCTGAGTTTTGGTCCGATTTTTGATCAGAACTACGTCCGATTTTTGGACCGACTTTAGGTTTGATTTTTTGTTCGATTTCTGATTTGATTTTTGATTTTTATTTTCGTCCAATTTTAGGACCTCTTTTTTTAACGGGTTTTCTTTCATCGATTTTTGATCTGAATTTAAGTCAAAATTTCGCGTAAAGTTGTTATATAAATTTAGACAGAATTCCACCAAATTTTTTGTACGATTTATGATCTGAGTTTTGGTAAAAATTTCACCTGATTTTTGGACTGATTTTTGGTCTAATTTTTAATCACAGTTTTACTCAGTGCGTTGGGCTGCTACGCAGAGTGTCCGCGGTTCGAATCTCGGAACAGGCAAAATCAAAAAAAAAAAGTAGAAAAAATTATTTTTCTACACGGCACCCACCACCACTTCTTGGCAGGCAATGACAAACCTACCTAAGAGTAAAAATTGCTATGAAACGCTTTTCACTTCGAATGTGGCTTCCATGGGCTGCTGTGCCATTAAAAGTAAAGTAAATTAAATTATTTTTGCAAGTGCGTACATATGTATCTTGGAAACTTCAGCTGATTGAAATCAGATATACTATAGAATACACCTTCATTTGGAAGCACACTTCTAGCGAAATATATTTGTGTCGTGCAAACTTGAGAGATCTTGAAATCAAAATTTTGCGTATTAAAAATTTAAGATTTTCCTTTATATCGATTCGATTTTCTTAAATACCTCTCGAACCTTCTTGATGGAATAAAAAAAGTTCCAAAATCTCTACATTGTGGTATCGAAAAACAAGTTTCTTACTTAAAATTTTTTAATGAGATTTTCTAATTTTTTATTGGGATAAAAAGATCGCTTTGTAGAAGAGAATGCGATATTTTAGGCTAGGTCTCTGACAACACTTGTCCTGAGAGCGAAGAAAAGAGTGTGTGCGAGAGAGAGAGAGAGCGCAAGTAAAGGCATTCAAGGCGGTGTGGATACTCCATAAATTAAGTACTGATTGAGATCTACGGTCCAGTATGCGTGGACGACGTGTATCGAATAAGATGGAAACATGAGCTGTATGAGCTGTACGCCGACACTGACATACTCAAGCGTATAAAACTACAGCGGCTTCGCTGGCTGGGTCATGTTGAGCGAATGGAAGAAAGCACTCCGCTCCGGCTAGAAGGGTGTTTTATTCGAACCACGGTGGAGGAACACGCGGAAGGAGACATATTAATCTCCGTTGGAAAGACCAGGTGCAGGGGGGCAAACTGACTGCACTTGGCCTTATCAACTGGCGCCAGCGTGCGCATACCAGAGGCGACTGGCGAAGCTGTGTCGAGGCGGCCAAGACCGATTATCGGTTGTAGTGCCAGTTAAGTAAGTAAGTAAGTACCTTTTTGAGTTCAGTTGTACCTAAAAGATGCTTGATAAAATTTATGATACATTTCTTCTATATATTTGTGAAATATGCAGTGCTCATTGGCCTTTGCCGATTACGTCTAATATCTCACTATTTGTAAAATCTCATTGACTTTTAACATAAGAAGTCTAACAGAAAAAAGTGTCTGCTGTCTACTTCTAATTTATGAAGGTTTCCAAAATATTTCGGGTCTAGCTAAAATTGATTTATGTTAAATAAGCAGGTGACCTCGGAATCCTTTAAAACTTTTTATGCACCTCTTAAAATAAAAAAAAAAAAACAATTAGATATTTTTCTTAAATGAACTTTAACTTAACTTCAGTTTCCCGAAAAATTTGATTCTACAGGGTGTTTTTTTTTTAGAAGTGTGGTTTTCAAGAAGAAATAAAACGCATATAATTTAATGTTATGGCCAAGAATTTAGCTTTATTATAAAGATAAGGATTTGCCATGATGTTTTAAAAATGATTTTGGGCAAGTGGCTGGTTCGAACAAATTCCAGTCGAGAGGCCCAATTTTCGACCACTTTTTGCAGCAATTCAGCAATTGGGGCCGTATGTCAGTAATAACGCACCGAATATTCTCTTCCAAGGCGTCTCGGGCTTATTTGCGTAGACAAGCGACTCTACATAACCCCACAAAAAATAGTTCAGCGGTGTTATATCACACGATTTTGGAGGCCACGTCACAGGCCCACGACGCGAGATAATGCGCTCACCAAAAGTTTCCTTCAATAAATTGATTGTGATTGTTTTGTTGGCTGTATGGCATGTAGCGCCGTCTTGTTGGAACCACAGACCAAAGGTCGTCCAAATCAACATCTTCCAATTCAGGCATGAAAAAGTCATTAATCATGGCTCTATAGCGTTTAGCGTTCCTCATTGACTGTAACATTATGACCGGCTTCATCTTTGAAGAAATATGGACCAATGCTTCCCTCTGCCCATAGAGCACACCAAACAGTGACTTTTTGAGGATGTAACGGCATCTCAACAATGGCTTGTGGATTGTGATCACTCCAAATGCAATAAATTTTGCATATAAACGTACCCATTCAACCAAAAGTGAACTTCATCGCTGAACAAAATGCGTCGCGCGAACCGAACCATTATCTTGGTAATAAATTTGCACGATTTGCAGACGTTGTTCAGGAGTAAGTCTCATCATTATGAAATGGCAAACCAAACTGAGCATAAATCAAGTGACAGCTGCCAAAAAGACCAACCCCGAAAAAAGTATTGCCAGATTGAAAACAACACTTTAATAAAAAACACCCTTTGCATATATCAATAAAATTATATATATTCATTCGCCATAAGCGAGTTGTTGAAAAACACACAGGGACGTCAGTTAATAACGTAGTAGTAAAATCATATACTGTGGGCAAAAAGTAGTAAGACTTTTTAATTTAAATTTCGCGCGGAAACCGTTTCATCAAAATTTCATAATGAATAGATTTACTCCTGACCAACGTGTGCAAATCGTGCAAATTTATTACCAAAATTTATGCGCTGTGAAAAAAGTGCTTCGTCCATTTCAGGACGAGGCTCGTGTTTGGGTCAATGGATACGTGAATAAGCTGAATTGCCTTATTTGGAGTGAAGACCAGCCAGAGGCAATTCAGCAGCTATCAATGCATCCCGAAAAATGTTCCCGCACTGTTTGGTTTGGTTTATGAGAAGGCGGCATCATTGGGCTGTACTTCTTCAAAGACGATGAAGGCGGCAACGTTATGGTCAATGGAGAAAGGTACCGTTCGATTATAACACTTTTTTTTGGCCGAAAATGCTAGAATTGTACTCGGCTGACATGTGGTTCCAACAGGACGGTGCCACATGCCACGTGCCATACTGCACCCGAAACCATGCATCAATTGCGAGACGAATTTGGTGAGCAGTTAATCTCACGTTTTGGTATAGTCAATTGGCCATAAAGATCGTGTGATTTGACCCCGTTAGACTATTTTTTGTGGGGCTATATTATGTCTCTTGTCTATATGGACCAGCTAAACACGATTGCTGCTTTGGAAGCCAACATTGAATGCGTCATTTGTGCGATTCCGGCTGAAATGTGTGAAAAATGTGCCAAAATTGGACCATCACAATGGACCACTTAAGTGAAATTATCTTTAAAAAGTAAATGGCAGGAATTGATTTATCGATCCAAATAACAATTTTATTCGCTTTTGTAAAATTTCTGTGTTTTTTTTTTCATTTTCAAAAACTAAACTCTTATAAAAATCACCCTTTACATAGATTTTCCCCATTTGAATAACGTTAGAGCCTTGTCCATTCTTTTGTGTCTGTGTGGGTAACATTATGGCTTAGTAACCCAGCAATTTCGTCGTACATAAATATTAAACCGAATTTCAACGTCATTAACTCAAGCAGTTCCTTATTATTTTTTTATTCAGGTTTCAGGTATTATTATTTTTTATTATTCTTCTTCTTCTATATTCTTACTCATGTACTATAACAACTGAGCAACTCGCTTATTTAGGTTTTTTTTGTTTCTTTTGTACCTTCTTTTCAGTCTATTGTTGAGCTGTTGGTACTTTCAACTTATGTCAGGTTATAACAAAAAATATAAAAAATAAAAGAAAATAAAAAAATTAAAAAACAATTTTACCTCATTTTTATATTTATGCACTCTTTTCTTCTTTTTTTTCTTTGATTTTTTATAAACATTTTTCTGTGTTTTCTTTTGTTATATGTATTTTGTTGTTGTTGTTGTTGTTGTTGTTGTTGTTGTTGTTGTTGTTGTTGTTGTTGTTGTTGTTGTTGTTGTTGTTGTTGTTGTTCTTGTTGTTGTTGTTGTTGTTGTTGTTGTTGTTGTTGTTGTTGTTGTTGTTGTTGTTGTTGTTGTTGTTGTTGTTGTTGTTATTGTTGTTTACAAATAATAATATTTTCTTGGTAGGTTTGTAGTAACGCCAGTATTGTTGTTATTGTTGTATGGGCAAATTTAAGTTTGTTGTTTCTACTTCTTGTTGTTTTTCCTTGTTTTTTGTTCCTTGAACTATAAATATTTTAGAGAAGATTTGTCAGCACTGCAACAACAACGAGGCGGAGCACAAGCACTAGCACTTAGCTCGGGTTAATAACTCGTTGCAAATGATTTGGCTAAGGCTTGAAAGGAAAATCTCTCTAAAGTCAGGGAGTCAAAAGTTTACAACTGCAATTGAGATTAAAATCTAATACTAGGGATAGATCAGAGAAATACTCTCAGAGAGCTATGATATAGTATATAGGTAGAACTGAGATGAAACGAAAACAAAAAATTACAATTGTGACAAGCTACTCGTTATTTATATTGTAAATAATCGTAGCGTAAACGAAAATATTAAGATAAAAGATTTTTACCAAAATTTGCAATTGTATCAAAAAAGTACAATTGTACCAAAATAATTTTAAATTGTACCAACCGCATACAATTGCCCAAAAACTATCATCACTTGTGTTTGACGGAACTTTCGGGTTTCGGTTAGGTCATGTTCGTCCAAAAATTAGCTCGGGTCTTTATAAACTTAAAATCACTTTTTAAAAAAGATTTCAACTTTTAAAAAAGATTTCAACTTTTAAAAAAGATTTCAAAAAAACTTGATAATTGTTTTAACAAAAGCAACATTGTTTGTTCCATTAACCTATTACCTACACCCGAACCCAAAGTTTTGTCTGCTCGAAATCCTGAATTTTCTTTTCAGTGTATATTTGTTCCAACAAGATTGAACGCTTTGTTACATAAGCAACTCGCCAATGAGGAGCTATATCTCAAGAGTTTCTAAACGTTAGCGACTCGAGTCTAACAATTTCACAATCTAGAGAAAAAACATATTTTGTTTCTTGATGGATTTTTTTTTTAAATTGTACCTAAATAGGACAAAAAAACTTTATGAATTGTTTTTATTGATAAATTGTTGGTTTTACATTAATATTGGATAAGGAATTTAATTGTTGTTTTTTTTTTATATACATATATGTTTTGCAATATAGTCACAAAATCGACCGAACCTTGGTAAAAAAAAACCAAAGTTCACAATTAGTTCGGTTCAATGAGTCACAATCAATCAGACTCTAAACATCACTTGTACAATTACTTGATGTGCTTGTGATTTTTCTCTTGCCTGCCTTTTTCTCTCTACTTTATGCTCTACATTGACTTAAGAAATTTTTAAGCACCAACAACAACAACGAGCTCCGTTACTTGGCGCTCTTGCAAGCATTTCTCTCTCGTGATTTCTACGTCCACACTAGCAATGATTCATAGCATACCAAACGGGGTTTTTTGTTGTTTCGCACATTTAATAGACAACATTTTTTGTTTTTTTTTGTTTCATTTCACACGGGAAGCAAGAAAACTTTGGTTTGATTTGTTATAAACGATAGCTGATGTAAGGTGAACGGTGGTTAATAAATGTCTATGCAAACAGCAACAACAACGCTGCAAATCTGTTAATTATATGCATATGTATATGTGGATATCATGTGGAACTTAATTCCAAACATGTCCGTTAATTTTCAACAACATGGAAACTAATTGTATGTAGGCAATAACTTTAACATACAAAAATTAGGACTGCAATCTTTTGTTTTTTTATTTTCTATTTTTTATTTTTCTATTTAACAAGTTTTCATCTTATCTCATTCCAATTAAGTAACTCAGTGGATTTTTGCTGCTTCTGCTAATTCACTGTGCTTTCATTCACTCAACAAAACAAAGCACACAAACAAAAAACTCCAAAACAAAAACATTGTGAATGATTCCATTTTTATCTAAACAAGTTAATAACATTAAAAAAAAAAACGAGAGTACTATCAGCTCGACACAGCAAAACAAGAACAGGAAAGGAAGAATTGCAGGAAAAGGAAATGCAAATGAAAACAAAAAATAGAACGACGGAAGAAGAATATGCAAAATGTAAATATGAAACCATCAACTTAATTACCAAACATTAATTTCCATGATAAGGTTCACGCAATTCAGCGTCAACGCTGCCATCAA
The DNA here is from genome assembly GCA_958295655.1 of Palloptera scutellata. Taxonomy (NCBI): domain Eukaryota; kingdom Metazoa; phylum Arthropoda; class Insecta; order Diptera; family Pallopteridae; genus Palloptera; species Palloptera scutellata. Next base: position 53,240,909 of record OY282452.1, on the reverse strand, counting down.
ATGCTCTCTCTCTCTATCTCTCTCTCTCCCTCCCTCTCTCTCTGGTCATTGTTAATATAATTATAGTATGTAGTCAAAAAAAAAAAAAAAAAAAAAAAAACACAAGCATCAAAAAAAGCAGACATTTTCCACTTGTCTTCATTGTGGCGACGTTAATTGTTGTGGTGTTGCAAGCATTTTGCGTTAATTTTATTTTTTACATTTTTTAATTGTGAAACTTAGAGCGGCCGCAGGCTGCAGAGACTCCTCTTGCTTGTTGTTGGTTTTATGATGGCAGCGGTAAGGGCAGAAGAGTCAGTGATATCAACAATAAAAAACAATGCCGGAAAGATCCATAGCAAACAACAACAAAATAACTTCACTGCCACCAAAACAAAAAACAATAATCTGAAAGCAAAAGACAAAGTAAAAAATATTTACAAATTCAGCAATGTGCCACGAAAATTAATTCATTTACCGCGACAATGACTTTTATGCGGTCAGCGTAATACAAGCGACGCTGACGGCTGTAATGGCAGAGCAACAACAACAGTAGCCACTTTGCGCTCTTAGCACGCTCTCCTTACTCACACCCCGTGAGTCATCCAATCACCACCCACTCTATTTCCACTCACCAGTTTATCAACCCACCACCCTGCACTCTCTCTTTTTCTCTCTACCTAACACACTCATTACCCACCACAAACGTTTTATTGTGAATAGCACAACGTGTACCTATGAAGTACTTTATGTTATCTCTCTGCCCGCATAATATTTTATTGGGGGTGTGTGGGGACATGACTTACACCACACACACATACACACACACACACAGTGCTCAGTGTTTCGTAAATATTTGACAAACGTTATGGAGGTTAGAGGTTAGGTAAAAGTGGGAAGTGGGAAGTGGGACGTGGGACGTGGAGTGGTGAAGCTGTGGCTTTATTTCGTATACTGTTGTTGGTGGTAGTCACCAGATAGAGGCTTGCAAATTCATTTCCATCTTCCATTTTCTGTTGTTATTCTCCCTTTTTATTAAGCTAATGCTGAGTTTTGAATTGTTTTTTTTATTCTTGCCTTTCCTTTTTATCCAAAAGATTAAATTGAACATAGTTTATTTTTGTTTGGGCACTTTAAATGAGCATTCATCTTCGCCCCTTTTTTTGTTGCAATGGATATGTACGTACTTAAAAGTACTTATGTATTGCTTACTCATTGTCCGTTGAATGGGGGTGGTTGGTTCTTGGCGTGAAGGAATTGCCTTCATGTTAGTGGAAGAATATTGCGCCTAGTAATAGAGAAAATAATGTTGATTTTAAATTTAATAGTTAACTTTTGACACATGTTAACATTATTAAAAAAATTCAAAAACGGCACTTTTTAATTTAGAATCGACTTTATTTTCTTTATTACTAATTGCCATTGATTCAAGATTTTTTAATGACCTTGGTCGATCTTTTCGCATTCATTCATGTTGTGTGTTATATTTTTACATGATTGGAAGAAATCTACAGGTTAATGTCGAATCCGAACGGCAAATTGAAAAGCTTTTCTTAGGCAATCTTTACTCTCGGAGGTTTGCCATTACTTGCCAAGAGGTGGTGGCGTGAAGAAAAATTTTGAATTTTTGCACTTTTTGATTTTTGCCTGTGGTTTTTTGTCTGCTTTTCATCATTTTCACTACCTTTCTTCCTTTTCTCTACCTTCTTGTCGTCTTCCTAACGTTTCTTCTTTTTGTCTCATTTTCTTCTCTCGCTTTGCTTTCTCTTTTCGGTATCTCCTTCTCTCTACTAAGACTATCATGGCACAACAGTCTATTTAAGGCATATGCCGAACTATTCCATTTGAAGTCTTCTCAAACCCTTTCATGTTGTGCGAGTATATTTCTCTATGAATGAACTGTAGGTCGAAGTTCTATCCAATCAGTCCAACGAGAAATCCTGTTTTCTTACTCAATAAAAATATTTATTTAAGTCGGTGTAACCCTAAATTTTCTTTCCTACATCCCATCCTCCTCCTAGCCCTTTCCTGTAACGATCACTCTCCACAATAACTCCTCACCGTTTTTCACACTTCCTTCGGATTCTCTTCGTCTTCTATTCGCTCTCTTTCTCTATATATTTTCTTTGCCTACTTCCGCATACCCTTTCCTACTCTTCATTTTTCCTCACTCTCTTCTCTTTCAGACCAGTGGATTTCTCTAGTTAACTCAACCCAAACCTTCCACCTTTGCATTTTCTTTCCATTATTTCTCTCCTTCTCCTTAACCTTTCCTGTAACTATCACTCTCCACCATAGCTCCTCTCAGTTTTCCTCCCTTCTTTCTGATTCTCATTGCCGCTTTACTCACTCTCTCTTTCATCTCTTCCCTTTCCCAAATTATTTCCTACTCTTCATTTTTCCTCACTCTCTTCTCTTTCAGACCAGTGGATTTCTCTACTTAACTCAACCCAAACCTTCCACCCTTGAAATTTCTTTCCTTTATTTCTCTGTTGCTCTTTCATATTTTCTGTAACTATCACTCTCCGCTCGTCTCAGTTTATCTCTCTTCTTTCTGATTCCTATTGGAATCATCTTCCTTTTTCTTTACACTCTTTTACACTCTTTCCTTTCGGTCCAGTGGATCTCTCTCGTTAACTTTATTTCCTTTATTTCTCTCTTGCTCTTTCATATTTTCTGTAACTATCACTCTCCACCATAAGTTCTCATAGTCTTCCTCTCTTCCTTCTGATTCTCATTGGCTCTCTACTCGCTTTCTCGTTAACTTAACCCAAACCTTCCTCCTCTGAAATTTCTTTCCTTTATTTCTCTCTTGCTCTTTCATATTTGCTGTAACTACAGTTTTCCTCTCTTCCTTCTGATTATCATCGCCTTTCTACTCGCTCTCTCTTTCTTCTCTTTCTCATACTCTTTCCTTCCCTTCCAATTTTCAATTTCCTCACTCTCTTTCTTTTAAGTCCAGTGGACTTCTCTGGTTAAGTTAACGCTCATCTACCTCCCCTCTACATATTTAACTCAACAACTCTCCTATTTATTTTCCTCATCCCATGGTCTCCTTGCCTTTCACACAACTTTCCACCTCTTCTCCTCTCTCTTCACTTCACACTCCTTTTCACCAATTTTCTTGTTCACCACTTCTCTTGTTTAACCCTTCTCTTGTTTACCACTTCTCTTATTCACCACTTCTCTTGTTTACCACTTCTCTTGTTCACCACTTCTCTTGTTCACCACTTCTCTTGTTCACCACTTCTCTTGTTCACCACTTCTCTTGTTCACCACTTCTCTTGTTCACCACTTCTCTTGTTCACCACTTCTCTTGTTTAACACTTCTCTTGTTTACCACTTTTCTTGTTCACCACTTCTCTTGTTCACCACTTCTCTTGTTTAACACTTCTCTTGTTTACCACTTTTCTTGTTCACCACTTCTCTTGTTCACCACTTCTCTTGTTCACCACTTCTCTTGTTTAACACTTCTCTTGTTAACCACTTCTCTTGTTCACCACTTCTCTTGTTCACCACTTCTCTTGTTTACTACTTCTCTTGTTAACCACTTCTCTTGTTCACCACTTCTCTTGTTTAACACTTCTCTTGTTAACCACTTCTCTTGTTCACCACTTCTCTTGTTCACCACTTCTCTTGTTTAACAATTCTCTTGTTAACCACTTCTCTTGTTCACCACTTCTCTTGTTCACCACTTCTCTTGTTTAACACTTCTCTTGTTTACCACTTTTCTTGTTTACCACTTCTCTTGTTCACCACTTCTCTTGTTCACCACTTCTCTTGTTCACCACTTCTCTTGTTCACCACTTCTCTTGTTCACCACTTCTCTTGTTTAACACTTCTCTTGTTTACCACTTTTCTTGTTCACCACTTCTCTTGTTCACCACTTCTCTTGTTTAACACTTCTCTTGTTTACCACTTTTCTTGTTCACCACTTCTCTTGTTCACCACTTCTCTTGTTCACCACTTCTCTTGTTTAACACTTCTCTTGTTAACCACTTCTCTTGTTCACCACTTCTCTTGTTCACCACTTCTCTTGTTTACTACTTCTCTTGTTAACCACTTCTCTTGTTCACCACTTCTCTTGTTTAACACTTCTCTTGTTAACCACTTCTCTTGTTCACCACTTCTCTTGTTCACCACTTCTCTTGTTTAACAATTCTCTTGTTAACCACTTCTCTTGTTCACCACTTCTCTTGTTCACCACTTCTCTTGTTTAACACTTCTCTTGTTTACCACTTTTCTTGTTTACCACTTCTCTTGTTCACCACTTCTCTTGTTCACCACTTCTCTCTCTTTACGTTCCATTATATTGTATATACATACGTACGTATTTACATAACTATGTGGTATATACCAAAGTACACAATACACGTGGAATATATTCCGCATTGTCACTTCCGCAATAAAGTTGCCATAATTTTGAATGTGTATCTGGTATAAGTAATACAAAGGCACAACATTTTTATCGTTTAATAAAATATAAACTCATGCATATCATAAATATTGGAGTTTTTAACGATCAGGTATTCAGTTATGTATATTAAAGTTAATGTATGCAGTTTTTTTTTATTGTTTTTCATAAATTTAATGCGAATATGAAAATTCGACCTTTTTCACTTTGTTTTCATGGTAATAGTATTTTGTATTATGTAGTGCAGTGTACCATCATATGTCGTTCGTAACTGCCATGTCAATTGTTAACCACAACATAATCAAAAGAATTGAATCCCATTCAATTAAACTACGGACAGATTAAAAATTATAAATATTGCGGTGAAATGTGTAATTAAGCATATCATTCTTATGTATTTTTAATATTTTCACATATTTATGCGCTTTTTCATATCATTTATTTTACACATGCATAAAAAATAAACATGTTTTCAATGAGTTTTTAAATTTATTACAACATATTTATTATTATAAATAACAACGGATTAAATTGTGTTTTCTAATGAGTGATTTCCCTCATCTCCGTTTTTATCACATTTTCATTTTCATTTTCATTTTCATTTTCATTTTCATTTATTTATTTAGTTATGGATATGAAGTATTTTTGATTATTTAATATTTTGTTTTTTTCTGTGTGAGGAAACTAATTTTATCATAGGCGTTTCATTTCACTTTTTTCATACAATCGTTTTTATGTTTACGAGTGGGTAAAAGATGATCGTGGCCAAACGGAAATTATCACGGAAATGAAGGGAAGCGGGGGCCAGCGGAAATGAGGATGCATACACATAAAAATTGGAATAGCCACATACGAGGTATGATCAAAAGATAACCGTTATTTTCATTATGTTTTCAAAAAGTATTTATTTATTCATCAACAACTATCTTGTCCCCTTCAAAGTAAGTCCCCCTCAGATATAATACACTTATTTTTACTTTACTTTTAATGGCACAACAGCCCATGGAGGGCCTAGGCCGTACTTTTCGCATCCACTCATGTTGTGCGTGTTATATTTGTACATGAATGGAAGGGACCTACAGTTTAATGCCGAATCCGAACGGCGAACTGAAAAGCTTTTCATAGCAATTTCTACTTTTGTAGGTTTGCCATTGCCTGCCAAGGGGTGGTGGTGGGTGCCGTGTAGAAAAATCTTTTTTTCTACTTTTTTTGATTTTGCCTGTCCCGATATTTGAACCCCGGACACTCTGCGCAGCAGTCCAACGCACTACCACTACTCCACAGCGACCACATTATAATACACTTATGCCAGCATTTTTTCCAATCCTCGAAACACTTCTGAAACGCACTTTTTGGTATCGCCAACAGCTCCTGTTTCGATTTTTCTTTTATCTCCTCAATCGCAAGCAAAACGCTTTCCTTTCATCGGTGTCTTCAGTTTTGGGAAGAGGAAAAAGTCAGCGGGGGCCAAGTCCGGTGAATACGGTGGTTGAGGCATGATAACGGTTTTGTTTTTGTTTTTGGCCAAAAACTTACGCACAAGCGACGTTGTTTTTGCTCAAAATTTAGCAATTTTGGAACAATCTTCGCTGCCGCACGTTTCATGCCTAAAACATCCGTAAAAATTGCTCGGCATGAGCCGAACGATATGGCGAACATCATCAGCAACCTCTCTGATAGTGATTCGATGATTATCCAAAATGATTTTCTTCACTGCGTCAATGTTTTCATCGGTTGTTGACGTGCAGTGATTCGATGATTATCCAAAATGATTTTCTTCACTGCGTCAATGTTTTCATCGGTTGTTGACGTGCTCGGGCGACCAGGACGAGCATCGTCATTGACAACTTCTCGGCCTTCCTTAAACCGGTTATACCACAATTGAACTTGTGTTCTGCTCATAGTAGACTCGCCCAAGGCCAAAGGCCACAGTCAACATTTCAAATGTCCTTGCGCATTTTATTTCATTTTTTACACAAAACTGAATACAGTTTCTTTGATTCATTTTTTCGAATAGTAAAAAATCGAAGAGCACACACACCAAAACACGACTAACCTTTTTATCTGTCAAAAACAAACTGACAATCCAAAATGGTTGGTATTGCCAACATATACTCGTATAACAGACATGTGTACCAACATAACAGATATAAAAAAAAAAATCCGAGAATCGAAGAAAGTCTACAGCATGCTTCGTGTTTTCAGCATGCCTCGTGTTCTTTACTCCTCTTCATATACGAATGCTACTTGCTAAAGCATATCTCATACCAACAATGCTATATGGCTGCGAAATATTTGCAAATTGTGATAGTCTAAGTAAAAATAAATTAAATATTCTTTTCAATAACATTGTTCGTTATGTGTTTGGACTAAAAAGAAGAGATAATGCTTCCCAGTATGCTGAAAGAATCCCTGACTTAACCTTTGATAACTTACTGAACTATCGAACGCTTTTATTGTTGCATAAAATTATACGAGTATGTAATGCAGAACCCTGTTATTTGTTTTCGAGATTAAACTTTTCTATATCCAATCGAACTAATATGATTACGTGTTTACGTGTTTCTCGTTTGATGTCTGAAAGGCAGTTTCTTGTACACTCTGTTCGTCTTGGGAATGCTTTTCCTTATAGTTTAAGATCTGGTAATTCAAATTAAAAAATAAACTAGCTTTATTCCTTTCTTCGCTGTAATAGGAAATAATGAAATATATCATGTTATTAACATTTTTACGAATAGATGAATAGATGTTTAATGTTTAATTTTAAAGTAAAGTTTAAATTTGTATGTCATGCAATATACGAGTATATAGTATTATAAGGCGTATTTAATCTTGTTTACGCTACATGCTGCCGGCACGGCTAATAAGGTTTTAAAATTTGTTGTGCCGGTTTTCGAAAAATAAATAAAAATAAAAAATAAATAAATAAATAAATAAAAGGCGTCCACTAAGCGTGGGTTCCTCTAGCGAATGATAGAGGGCGCTGATTAGCATATGGTTCATACTAAATTGATAGAGGGCGCTGATCATTAGTTTCTAGTAAAATTTAGTATTTCAAACAAAAATTTAACATTTCAAAAAAATCGTTAGAAATTTCTAGAGCTGAAGGAAGAAGCGAGTACCGACTGCAACAGCAACAACAACAACAACAAAAACGGGAAAGTAGCGTATGAGAAATTTTGTGTACACACATATGCATCCACTGTGCGCCCTCTATCAGTCGAGTATGGATCATATTTGATTGATTCAACCTTAATTGATATAATGGATTGATAGAGGGCGCTGCCCATCAGTTTGCAGTAAAATGTGACAAATTTCAAACTTTCAATATTTTCATAAATTTCTAGAGATGAAAGAATGATCGAGTATAGACTGAAAAAAGAACCATAATGGATTGATAGAGGGCGCTGCCCATCAGTTTACAGTAAAATGAGTTTCTAGTAAAATATGACAAATTTCAAACACTTACTTTACTTTTAGTGGCACAACAGCCCATGGAGGGCCTAGGCCGAGCTTTTCTGTTTTCGCATCCACTCATGTTGTGCGTTTTATATATGTACATGAATGGAAGGGACCTACAGTTTAATGCCGAATCCGAACGGCGAAGTGAAAAGCTTTTCATAGCAATTTTTACTCTTGTAGGTTTTGCCATTGCCTGCCAAGAGATGGGGTGCCGTGTAGAAATATTATTTTTTTCTACTTTTTGATTTTGCCTGTGCCAAGATTCGAACCCCGGACATTCTGCGTAGCAGCCCAACACACTACCACTACGCCACAGCGACCACATTTCAAACACAATATTTTTATAAATTTCTAGAGCTGAAAGAATGATCGAGTATAGACTGAAAAAAGAACCATAATGGATTGATAGAGGGCGCTGCCCATCAGTTTCTAGTAAAATGAGTTTCTAGTAAAATGTGGCAAATTTCAAACACAATATTTTTATAAATTTCTAGAGCTCAAAGAATGATCGAGTATAGAGTGAAAAAAAAACGAACTCGAGCCACAAACAAATAGTGATTGTGCTATGCTAAAATCTACAGCACCAACAACTGCGGTGAGAGACAGCCACCGAATGTAGGCTTCGTCGAAAAATGGAGGCCCGACAAAATTCAGATTCTGCTATTATAGAAAAACAAAACAAATAAACCGGGAGATCGGGAGATCGCGAGAGTGTAGATTTCGCAAGCAACTTGAGGCGCAACAGAATTCGAATTTCATTGAAAAACAACTCGCAAAGAATGGCAAATGAGGATGAATGACAAATGAGCGTATCAGAGGCAATAATTACATTAAAACTTATGTGCCATTGAGACCCGAAGAAGGTTCTCAGATTATAAAGCACCAGGCAGTCATTGAGGTGGCCGAATTCCTAGCTTCTAAACGCAAAAGAAGGGCAGAAGATTTACTTGAACATTTGCCTGAAAATCTTACCTTCGTGGAAAGAAAACAACTAGCATCAGAACAACAAATCATAAACGAAATTCGCCAAGGTTCTAGCCAACCTCATAAAATTCGCGAGTTCTCAGACCGGCACTCGAGTGGGTAATTTTCCACCTGTTGAGATCACAAAACCTGAATATTTTGATACTGATGATGATGATGATTATAATGATGATAGTAATATCATAATTATAATGATGTAACAATTAAATTCGCATGCTTTGAGTGTGAATATTTTGATGGAGTTGTTGATTTTGCAGAGGGCGTTGCTTGCATTGGAAATGTAAACGAACAAAATGAAGTTAATCCAGATGTAGCACACCTGGGATCAGAGAATCATCAAACTGTACTAGACAAGGTTTATCGTTTGCATAAATCAGCACATCGTTAAAAATTGCTTCGGCCACATCTCTAATGCCTGCGATAGACTCTGGTTTTTTACAAGATTACTAAACCTAATCTGAAAACACAAAAAGCAAACGTACTGAAGAAGTGAACTTCTGTAGGGCTTCCCACTGACGCATATATTTTTTTTTTTATTACAATTTCAATATTTATCTCAATAAAGTAGAAAAGTTTTAACCTTTGGTGAACTCAGTATTATTATTTGTTTGTGGATTTTAATTTAGTTACGCTTTCAAAGAACCTTTTCTTATAATTAAGTATATGTAATGAAGTAATATAAAACTCACTTTGTTAGTTTCTGTCTGACACTACAACTAAAGTTAATATTCTCCTATCATAATTATAAATCATAATAATTGTAAATCACTCTTATAAAACGTTATCTCTCGATATGTGAAGTGAAATAAATATAAAGCAATCAGAATGCAACAGCAATGAGTTCAATCAACTACCAACTCCTTTTTCTAACAGTAGCAATTAAAACCTCTCCAGCTTCTTCTTCTCCTCCTCTTTTCCTCTTGGTTTTGTTTTTTTTTCTTTTTCAGGTGATTATTGAAAAATAATCGAAGATATTAGATTTCAAAGAAAAAATTGTAGTATAACTTCATCGTCAAAGTCAGAATATTCTCGTACGACAGCCAGACCAGACAGAAGCGTGATTACAGAAGATGCCAACCTTCCAGTCAATAAGAAAGTTCAACAAATAGTAAAAAAAATTAATATTAATTAGAATCGAATCGAATTTCATTATATGATGAAGAAAATTTAGATCATGATTGTTACGAATGTATTGTGAATACAGTGGCGGAGCGAAAGAGTTCAAAAGAGACTACCGTAACATGCAAATTATTTTCGAAATGAACCAAAAAAGAAGACTGACTAGACTAGGAGGCTCGGCTTAAAAATCGATTGGAATAATTAAAAATCAGACTGGTATCAAAACAGTATCAAAACCGTAAACCAGAAATACAATAAGAATCGAAACAAAGTTAAAGTCATCATCATCAAAATATTCAGGTTGTGTGATCTCAACAGGTGGAAAATTTCCCGCTCGAGTGCCGGTCTGAGAACTCGCGAATTTGAAACTTGTCAAATTTCAGATTAAAACTCTGTCAAATCGAAAGTCAGACTGAAATAAAGTAAAAATTACGGAATGGAACTCTGAACATTTATGGTAGGTCAATGTCCGACCGAAAGTCAGTTTAAAGTTCAGCCAAAATTCAGACTAAAAATAAAAAATACAATGCAGATCAAAAATTCAGACCGATGCTCAGACCACAATTTAGACTGAAATTCAAACGAAATTCAGTTCAAAAGTCAAACAAAACGTAAGGCCAAAAAATTAAGACAAATCCAAAATAAAACTAAGACCAAACAAAAATCAAACCGAAAATACATACCAAAAATCACACATAACATAACAAAAATCTGAACAAAATTAGTTCATAATTCAGAAGATAAGAAATAAGAAAATTTAAGCAAGAGCTTGATCAAAATTCAAACCAGAGCTCAAACCATACAGAATTTCAGAAAATAGTCTGACCAAATCAATCCAAACTTTCGGCCAAAACTCAAACATAAAGTCAGATGAAATTTCAGTCCGTACCTAAAAAGAAATTCAGACCAATTTAGGTAGGAAATTGAGGCTAGAACCTAGAACCTAGAAACGTCAGAAAAAAAGTTAAACCAAAATTGAGACTTAAATTTAAAACAAAACACAGACCATAGATCAGGCACCAATTAACAGAAAGATCAGACCAAAGTTTAGATGGAAGCATAAATGAAAATTCAAAACAATATCAGACCAGAGCTCAAGCCAAAGTTCAGAGCAAAGCTTAGACCAGAACTTAGACCAATAATTATATAGAAAGTTAGATAAAAAAACAGACCAAAAGTCAGATCAAATTTTTAACAAAAACAACTGACAAAAACCCAAAAAAAAAGAAAAAAAAAAAATTAAAAACTAATTCAGCCCGCAACTCAGGCCAAAGTTCAGACTATAGCTCCAAATAGTAACCAAAATGAGTTCTGGTAAATTATAATGGTATAATGAAAATGATTTCAAGTTAATTTTAATGGTTATTGGTAACCAAAATCAGTTCTGGTTAGTCTTAATGGTTATTGGCAACCAGATCTAGTTATGGTTGATTATAAGGGATATTTTTACCAAAAATATATTGTGAATACCCACAAAATTTCCGCTATATAAAAATTCAATTTTAATAGTTACTGTAAAATTTGGAAAAAAATTTTCTTCAAAATAATGGTTACTTGGTGTCCCTGAAAAAATTAGATTGAAAGTGAAACAATAGATCCAACTAAAAGTCAGATTTAAAGTTAGACCAAATGTCAGACAAAATGTCAGATCAAATGTCAGACGTAAAGTCAGATCAAAATTCAGAACTAAACTCAAATAAAAAGTGGTTTTTGGGATACTTTCAGTTCGTTTTTTTATATATTTTACTTGTAGGAAAGAGGACCCTCTACGGCTTTTCCCCCCTATGTGTGTGTGTGCAGCACATTCCACACACATAGGGGGGAAAAGCTCCTAGAGGGGGACCTACAATAGATCCGACTAACATTCAAACGAAATTCAGATCAAATCTAGACCACAAATCGCACCAAATTTCGAGGAGAACTCAAACCAAAACTTAAACCAAAATTTGTATGAAGTCAAAAAAAAAATATATATATATTTATTCTCAAATTCTCTACATATATGGTGTGAGTGTTAGTAATAAACCATTACTCTTTGTATGGAAAGATTGAAAGATTTTAAAAGCTTTTGCATTCTGAGTGCGCCGCCAGTGCCTACATGCATTTTGATACTCACTGCTGTAGAATGAATTATTTCGAATACACATTTCATTCACGTTTCATTCCATTCCCGCTGTCGAGTTTCTACGGATTTACATCATTTATTCAAGTACATCCCAATTTACTTCATTCACACTCTCATCGTATTTCAATTCACATTATGAAAATCAGTACAAGTACAACAATTTAATTCTGTCATGCCTACAACTGACGAATTGTATTGTTCTTTTTTTTTTCATATTCGTTAATGAAAGAATTCAGGTTTTTTTATTTGATGCAAATACAACGACCGCTAAAAAAAAACGAGTAAATACAATACATCAGACCATAAATTACGACGCTGTCAAAGACATTTTTTAATGACATAATAGTTATCGCATTGTCAATTTAAATGTCAAAAGCATTAATCTCATTTTAAATAATTCACAATACAGTCAACACCACTACTAAACGAAACCCCCTGTGCATATCAAAAACAATACATGTTACGCAGTATGTGAGTGTGTCTGTGTGTGTGTGTGTGTGTGTGTGTGTGTGTATGTGTGTGTGGTAAAGACAAAGCGAATTGACTGTTGTTGTTGTTGTTGTTGTTAATGTGGCTTTCTCTACTTTATCTCTCGATAATGTGCTTAGATTTTTGTTTGTATCTATTGTGGTTTTCTCTCTGGTTCTCTCTTTTACCGTTACCGTACATTCCAAATAGTGGGGAAATTGAAATTTCGTGGTAGTTTTCGCTTGTCATACGCTGCCTCGTTCCTCTACAGAATTGTATGCCTTAAACGTGTCCGTTGACTATTCCTCTCTTTATGGTGGTAGACTTTGAATGTTTCTGTTTTTCTAGTAGAAAATAAGTAGATTGGTGGAAAGGAGTTAGTTACTTGCTGCATGATGAATTCCATTATGACTGTATATGGTAAAGTTTTATTCTTCTAATTTTAATTTCAAATTTTAGTTTCGTGTTTGCCAAAATTGTTGTTGAAAACTCAAAGTTTAGACTTGCTGTGCTGTCAATATCATTTAGATAGATAAATACATTTACATGGAGATGAGCACAGGTTGTCAATCAACTGTGCTGTTAGCTACTCTTGGATTTAAGTATTCGTTCATACATGAAACGAATCCCAGTGGGCAAGCAAATGTAGGCGATGGAAAATGGCTGAACATTTTTAAGTTTCATAGGTAACAAATAAGCTATTAAGAGAACAGTCGCCACTACTCTCTCTCCCTCTCTCTCTCTCTAGTCTCTCTCTCTCTACTCTCTCTCTCTCTACTCTCTCTCTCTCTACTCTCTCTCTCTCTACTCTCTCTCTCTCTACTCTCTCTCTCTTTACTCTCTCTCTCTCTCTACTCTCTCTCTCTCTACTCTCTCTCGCTCTACTCTCTCTCTCTCTTCTCTCTCTCTCTCTACTCTCTCTCTCTCTCTCTACTCTCTCCCTCTCTACTCTCTCTCTACTCTCTCTCTCTCTACTCTCTCTCTCTCTACTCTCTCTCTCTCTATTCTCTCTCTCTCTACTCTCTCTCTCTCTCTATTCTCTCTCTCTCTCTACTCTCCTTCTCTCTCTCTACTCTCCTTCTCTCTCTCTTCTCTCTCTCTTTCTCTCTCTCTATCACTTCTCTCTCTCTCTTTCATTCATTTCGTTTTAAAAATTCCTTTTCTAAATCGCTGATTGCAATATTGACAATTTACTAAAAATTCACTCTCTTCAGTTATAAGAATTTAAACTTCAAGCTTTTTTGAGATTCAAAACGCTTCAAGTAAAATCTAAAGGTAACGGGTTATTACACGTAGTTCTGAGAAGCATAAAGATGATGACATTTAAATCTCGAAAATTACCGATTTTATATAATGACGATATGGTAATCAATGTGCGATATTCTTCTGAAGCATTTTAAAATAGTCTCTTGTCCCGATGAACCTTTCCTCATGGCACCTCTCAGGATTTTGAAATGTTATTAAACAGTTTTAGTTCTTTAAAACGTTCTTCATCCAGTCCAGTCTTCATCTGTAGCAGTACATACTTATGGCATCAACGACCGCAACCTTGTTAACGAAATCTCAGCGATTGCTTTTAGCTCCGCCGAGACTAGTTTTAAGTTGACTAATTTCGCGCTCGGCACAGGCAAAATCAAAAAGTAGAAAAAATAATAAAAACCTACAAGAGTAAAAATTGCCTATGAAAAAGCTTTTCACTTCGCCGTTCGGATTCGGCATTAAACTGTAGGTCCCTTCCATTCATGTACAAATCTAACACGCACAACATGAGTGGATGCGAAAAGCTCGGCCTAGGCCATCCATGGGCTGTTGTGCCATTAACAGTAAGTAAAGTAAAAAGTTCGCGCTCTATCGTTCTTCTCCCGGTTTCGAGCGGTTAACCAGGTAACCTGCCTGGCCTGAGGTCTCAATTTATGGTCTTTAATTTATGGTATTTAATGTATCCATATTCATGTCAAAGAATTTACCATATAACACGCACAACATGAGAAGATGAGAAAAGCTCGGCTTAGTCCATTCATGGGCTGTTGTGACATTAAAAGAAATATAAAAAGAAAAAATTTATTCATTGATATCAGATTCAATAGGTCCAAATATCCTAGTTGGCTTATATCAAAACTTATCGCTTTTCGAATTTAAATTATTTCTAATTATGTGCTGGGTAAAGTAAACGTGGTTCGTGGTGGTCTCCGTAACGTAGTTGGTAGTGTGCTGAGCAGCTTCGAAGGGTCTCCGGGGGACAAAATCTCGGAACAGCAACAAAAAAAAATGGCACCACCTCTTGGCAGGCAATGGTGAACTTCCAAGAGTAGAATTCCTCAATTCGCCTTTCGTGTTGAGCATACAATTGTAGGTCTCTCTCATTCGTTGACAAACATATACATAATTACATGCACTACATGAATGGATGCGAAAAGCTCAGCTCAGCTCAGCGCATAATTTCCTTCCAATTTAACTCGGTTAAAACACTTACTCCGCGAACGCTCTTCATCTATATTCTTTTTCCAATGGGTTACATTATATTGACAACAATTATTTTCGATGAAAAATGTTCGATTTTCATTTTGCACGGAACTGAAAATTATCAATCAAAAAAATGGTGGTTTAAATTTTTTTGGTTAATAATTTTTAAAATTGAAAACTGTGCGGTAATTTGATCCAGACAGGCAAATGAGAATTTGTTGTTACTCTTTCGATGATTAAATATATACATCAGTTCCTAATTTCATTTATCTGTCAATGCTTGTTGTAAAAATGTATGGTAAAAAATTATGTGAGCATGAAATGAAATAAAGACAGAAAGAGAAAAGAATTGCAAGGAACTTAATTTTTGGTTATATTGTTGTTGGTGTATAAAAATGATGTGCACTTATAGTAAAGTGAAGAGAGAAAGAGAGAGAGTGATGATGTGCCCTTAAAGCAAAGTAAAGGGAGAAAGAGAGAGAGAGAGAGAGGGAGCACAAAATTGCGAGCTTACTCTGTGCATTAAAATCTGTTGTTTATTTATAAAAATTATGTGAACATAGAGCGAAAAAAAGAGAAAGAGAGAGAGAAAGAGAGAGGGGAAGAGAGAGGGAAAGAGAGAGGGAAAGAGAGAGGGGAAGAGAGAGGGAAAGAGAGAAAAAGAGAAAGAGATAGAGAGAGAGAAAGAGAGAGAGAGAGAGAAAGAGAGAAAGAAAGTGAGAAAGAGAGAGTGAGAGAAAAAGAGAGAGAGAAAGAGAGAGAGAAAGAGAGGGAGAGAAAGAGAGGGAGAGAAAGAGAGAGAGAGAGAGAGAAAGAGAGAGAGAGAGAAAGAGAGAGAGAAATACAGAGAGAGAGAGAAATACAGAGAGAGAGAAAGAGAGAGAGAAAGGGAGAGAGAGATAGAAGAAAGAGAGAGAGAGAAAAGAAAGGGATAGAGAAAGAGAGAGAAAGAGACAGAAAGAGACAGAAAGAGAGAGAAAGAGAGAGAGAGAGAAAGAGAGAGAGAGAGAAAGAGAGAGAGAGAAAGAGAGAGAGAGAAACAGAGATAGAGAGAGAAACAGAGAGAAAGAGAGACAAAGAAAGAGAGAGATAGAAAGAGAGAGAGAGAGAAGAATTTCAAGTAAACCAAGTATAAGCATTCTTGTTGCTGTTGGTTTATAAAAATGACTTCTTGACACACAACCCAATGAGTATGCAACTGAGTCCACACTTACGCCATCCATCATCTATCATGAAAAACCATTAAAATAAATCGCTATTTTACATAAAGCCAAAGGTGCCGCCATGAAGTTTTTAAAACTTAATTCTGGCACTAAAAACATAATTATAAATTAAACACAGTTTAAGTTCATGCTTCCGTAAACAAAAAGGCCCTCGCAAATATTTCGCTAATTTCCTTTTTACTCCCGCTTTTAAGCAAATTGTTTATTTCTTTTCGTTTTGTCTTCAAGAGTTCGTAGTAATTTCGAAGGCGGCAGCGAAACAAAAACTTTGCAGGCAAAAACTTTGCCCACGATTATAATGCAATTATTTTGTCTTTATCTTAGAAATTAGTTTTAGTTCCAAAGCAAAAGCAACAACAAAAGCAAACAATGCAAAAAAAGGGAAAAACGGAAAAAATTCTTTAGTATAAAACTAAAAACTGGCATCAGAGTGAATGCGAGTTTTCATTCTACCCACACACACTACACACACACACACACACACACAGCAAAGAAGAACTGAGACTCGAACACAATGAAATGATATTGAATTGTCAGCAGCAGATAACACAAAAAAAAGTCTTCAAAATATTTTTTGTTTTGCTTAATGTTTACGATAAATAAAATAGAAATATTAAAAAGCAAACAAACAAAAAACAAAACAAAATGCAAATGCAAATGCATGGAAAAGTTTTTTGTAATTATTTTCGCTTTTTTTGTTTTTGGTGAATATCTCTTTGAAGGTTGTGTGGTAAAAAATTAAAAGAGCGGCGAATGTGATTTGTGCCTGATGAGAGACCAGACGAAAGAAGAGGAAGGAGCTGCGATTAGTGATGATATTGTTGGTGCAATTGTACTTTTTTTGGGGAGGGGGAGAATGCAATTTGTTTGTACATATATATTTTTGGTGAAATTTAACTTTTTGGTTGCATTTGTACCGTTTTTGGTAGGATTTAATTTTTTGTTCTTATATAATACTGGTTTTTTGGTAGAATTGTGTTTTTGATACAACTTTTTTTTTTCTAGAAATGTACCTTATGTACGTTTTTAACTATTGTACATTTTTTTTTTTGTACTTTTTTGGTGCATTTTTAGTTTTACCTTTTCCTAATTATACTTTTTTTGGAATAATTGTAATTTTATTGGTTCAACAGTTTTATATTTTTTTTTGGTACACTTGTACATTTTTGAGTACAGTTGTATTTTTTGGTACAATTGTACTTCTGTTGGTGCAATCGCACTTAATGGAAACAAATACACTTTTCTGGAATAATTGTACTTGTTTGTGTACAGATGTACGTTTTTAGTACAATTGTACTTTTACTTTTTTTCATCCAATTTTTTTTTTTTTTTTTTTGCAATTGCACTTTTTTGATTTAATTGCAATTTTGCTGGTTCAACTGATTTTTTTTTTGGTACAATTGTACTTCTGTTGGTGCAATCGCACTTATTTGCAACAAATAAACTTTTCTGGAACAATTGTACGTGTTTGTGTACAGATGTACTTTTTTAGTACAATTGTACTTTTACTTTTTTTCATCCAATATTTTATTTTTTTTTTGCAATTGCACTTTTTTTGATGTAATTGCAATTTTGCTGGTTCAACTAATTTTTTTTTTTGGTACACTTGTACTTTTTTGAGTTCAGCTATACTTTTTTGGTACAATTGTACTTTTGTTGGTAAAATCGCACTTTTTTGGAACAAATCCACTTTTCTGGTACAATGTGCTTTTTGGTACAATTGTGCTTTTTGGAACAATTGTACTTTTTTGAGTACAGCTGTATTTTTTGGTACAATTGTACTTCTGTTGGTGCAATCGCACTTAATGGCAACAAATACACTTTTCTGGAATAATTGTACAATAGTGCTTTTTGGAACAATTGTACTATTTTGGTAACGAGAGATTAGTATTACATATGTATAAGGAGTCAGGAGGCAAAAACGAGAGATAATGTGAGAAACAAGATAGGAAACGATATGAGAGGCAAGATGACACACAACATGAAACACAAAACAAGAGAAAAGAGTAAAGAAAGACGAGATTCAGAAGGCTAAAACAATATGCGAGGTCAAACGAGAGGCAAAACGAATAGGCAAGAAAAGACAAGATGCAACAGAAGCATGAGCAACAAGTCAGGAAATATGACGAGAAACGAAAGGAATGAAAATATGGAAAACCAGAGGACAACCCAAGATGATAACAGTCAGCAGTGATATCAAGAATAATAGAATACAAGATAAGGCATGGCGGAGGTTCTTCAATTTTTCTGCTACGTCATATGAGACCTTTGTTTACATTTCACTCTCTTTCTCTTGTTCTTAACTCTCTTCATCAAGTGCTAAAAGTACTATGGCCAATCAGATCACAGTAGAGGGTCTGTTATGACTTACATGTGCAGTGGACTTAATTTATAAACAATCTGATTTCTCTCCCACCCTTCCCACTTTTATCTCACAAACTAGGACTGGAGTCACATACGAATCATTACATTAGAAATTAAATTACGCTTAATCGATTACTTTAGAGGAGTGATGCCTTGCTTCAACAAGTGCTGAACAGCAACTGATTTGATTTGATTTGCTTCGCAATGAAAAACACGTAGCAGCCACACGTGCAGCATCGAAAGCCACACGATGAAGCAAGTGTGTGGATGTCGCTCAAACGCCATTTTGTTGCCTTTGCACGCGTTTATGGTAATAGCCCATCGCTGCTTTAGAACCATGTTTTGGTTGAATACTTTTGTAATTCCATAGAGTATTTGAAATTTGTATTTGCTCAATTCACAATTGCAAGGAATTGAAATTTTTATGATTTTATTCTAAAATTCCTTTGAGGTATCATAAAAGGAATTTATTTCATAGGGTAATTTTTAATTAAATTTTTATTTTCACAATTCCATTACAAAGAATTGTAATTCGTATGGTAATTTAGTTTTTCAATTCCTCTGTAATCTAAATGTTTGTTTTCTAATTCCATTACAAGGAATTGAAATTGTAATGTTCTTTCTTCAAAAGTTCTTTTGTGATACCTCAAAGGAATATACTTAATTGATATTACTTATTTCACAGACCAGCTATGAGTTTTTGAAAGTTGTGTACTTAGATATTGAAGTTGAATTACATGACTGACATATTTAACACTTTGTTGCACCCTAAACCGGATAAATAATATAATTTTCATTCTTATATTCTAGATTTTTAATTTTATTTATAAGATTATTCTTAATTCAGGTAAGAGATGCACATAAACTTGCAGCAGTGCTCTGGCGGAGTCAGAAGCATCAGCAAAAATATCTTTTTGTATTTATGAGTATGCTATTTTGTTTTTGTTTTTATCAGGAAGTGTTAAAATGAAACGAAATTTCGACAGGGGACAGAAGAGAGAACAGCAACGCATAAGCAGCAGATGTGCACACAGTTGCTTAAGTGCCTTCAATATATAAAATTTTATGCTGATATAGATTATTGTTGCAGTAGTAAAATAAAGTAAAGTGAAATCACAAAGTTGCTGGCTGCTGCGGGCTGCTTGCTGTTGGCTGACTGTCTGCTATTCGCAGAGAATTTTGTGTAAACGCTTTAGTGCTAACTATGTAGCTGCGGATGTCGAAAGTATGCACATAGAACTATAGTAAGTGGTGTAGTTATTGCAAAGATGCGCCATATGGATTCATAAACATATACAAACAAGTAAAACTACAGCAAAAATTTCAATCTGCTGAAAGTCATTTACAGGGTAAGTGAAGTATTTGGTTCAAAAATTGATTTTCATACTTGTAGACTGAAAGACTTGCAGAGAAATGTAAACTAAGTACCTACATGCTTCGATTTTGATGTGCGTCTCCAATGCGCGCTTCTTTTCGTAATACTGATGAGCACACGAAATCCAATTCAGTCTCGTTGATGTTGTATGAACGCGAGTGCGAAAAAGCAGCACAACTAAACGAAACTAAATGAAGTTTCCAATCACACCATGTCAGTTGTATGATTACTTTCAAAAAATGTTTATTTGTAACTTCACAAAAACACACATATTGCTGTCTTAATTTGCAAAAGCCCTAATAAGCATTTTTAAAATTTTTCTGTAGACGCACAGAAAACATTTTGAAACTTTAATATTTTTTGTATTATTTTCAAAATATTGTAATTTAAAATAAATATAAGTAATAATAGAAAGACATAGGTTTTTGGTGTATGGATTCACAATTTTAGGCAGATGGACACACACGCTTAACCCTCTAGTTCCCAAAACTTTTGATTGACCTATAAAATTATAAAAGATAAATATCGATGTGGTTGGACTGTTACGCAGAGTGTCCGAGGTTCGAGTCTCGGTACTGGCAAAATCAAAAAAAGTAGCAAAAAAAAAACAAATTTCATACACGACATCCACCACCTCTTGGCAGGCAATGGAAAACCTACAAGTTGAAAAATTGCCTGTGAAAAGTTTTTCACTTCGCCGTTCGGGTTCGGCATAAAACTGTAGGTCCCTTTCATTCATCTATAAAAATACACAACATGAGTGGATGCTAAAAGCCCAGCCTAGGCCCTCTATTGACTTTTGTGTTTTTTAAATAAATGAAGAAAATATCGATGTAAAAAGCACAGACCTGTTCTCAAAAACTTAAACAAATTAATTGGCTTGGATCTATGAAGTTGTGAAGTCGGGATACCGCAAAATAATTGTGGTTGCTTGAGCCTGTCTTTTTTTTGCATGATTAAATATTTTATTTTTAATGTTCCTATTCTCAGCTGGTCATAGACTATTTTCTTATAGCGTTAGTATCACGGGAAGTATTTTATTTAATTGCTTTTATTTTTAACCAAAATTGTCAAACTCAATGTAAATAATTAATTTTTCAAATTTTCGAACAATTTGGACAACGATCCCAAGTTATCCTTCTGGGATAACCTAACCTTGAAGTGGTGCTGAATCGTAAGATTTGTTTTTCTCTCACCCTCACCCTCACCCTCACCCTCAATCTCTTTCGCTTTTACTTTTATATTCACCACACTTTTAACGTGAGTCTGTAAGACACATCGCAGCTCATAGCCGAAGCAGTATTATGAAAGTGTAGTGGTTAAGTTAGATTTGTTTTTCTCTCACTCTCACCCTCTTTCGCTTTTACTTTTATATTCACCACAATTTCAACGTGAATTCACAGTGGCTGTAAGACACATCGCAGCTCATAGCCGGAGCAGTACATATTATGCAAGTGTAGTGGTTACGTTAGATTTGTTTTTCTCTCACTCTGACTCTCTTTCGCTTTTACTTTTATATTCACCACACTTTTAACGTGAGTCTGTAAGACACATCACAGCTCACAGCCGAAGCAATATTATGAAAGTGTAGTGGTTACGTTAGATTTGTTTTTCTCTCACTCTCACTCTCTTTCGCTTTTACTTTTATATTCACCACACTTTCAACGTGAATTCATAGTGGCTGTAAGACACATCGCAGCTCATAGCCGAAGTAGTATTATGAAAGTGTAGAGGTTACTTAACCCGTTTCGATAACAGCTTGGGAGCTAGAGCTCGATTATGAAAATCTTGATGTTAGGGCATTTACAAATTAAGGCAGCCGATATATTAAATATGTTAACGTCTTTCTAGCATATATCACTAGAAAATTTAAATTCTATATCAAGCATGCATATTAATGATGCCGACGTGTTATGTATAAATTTTTAAGAGAAACTTCCAACAGAATAGTGTCATTTCCGAAATTAACTTTTACTGCAATCATTTGCACAATACTTTAACTTTGATTGTTATAGAGTTGAGTTTTCCATGCCCTGATGATGTGTGCGTGAAAATTCAAATGTATGGCTGAATTTTCCCAATAG
Source organism: Palloptera scutellata (assembly GCA_958295655.1). Lineage (NCBI taxonomy): Eukaryota > Metazoa > Arthropoda > Insecta > Diptera > Pallopteridae > Palloptera > Palloptera scutellata. The sequence continues at coordinate 53,218,849 of OY282452.1, read as the reverse complement.
CACTTGTCGCTCGTTTGCTGCAAGACTGTCATAAAAAATGAAAACAATTGAAGTTAAATATACTGCAGAAATAACGGTTATTAGTGCTTTACTTATATATTGAGTAATAAAACAAAAACAACAACTGAATCTTATGAACTCATCATATGCAACGAGTATTTGTCGTTCTCAATTGAGCGATAGGGAAATTGAAAAGTTTAAATGCGTTTTTCGCGAAATTTACGTTTTCCGAGTTATGACAGTCTTGTTCGCGCATACACACACACACATGCAGCGTGCACAGCATTTGCTCATAAAATGAAGTTGCCAATCAGGAAAATTGCATACTTACGTATAATTTTCAACAAAGCAGCAACAAACTACTGCAAATGAAGTGAGTTTTAATTAATTTATTACAAGTATGTATGTGGAAGGAAAATTGAAGGGGACGAGGAGGCGGAGTATAGGAGGATCCGAACAGGCAGCAAATTTTAAATGTGAACATTTTGTTGAAATTATTATTTATTATTGTAGTATGTTACTAAAGCATTACAAATATTTTTTTTTTTTTTTTTACTGTTTAGTTTGTTTTTTTAATTAATTAAATAATTAAAATACCATGTGAGTGGGTTGTGTAAATTGGCCCATCGGCGAAGAGAAAGAGAGAGACGTAAGGACGACGACGAGTGGGAAATTTCATGTGTATGTCAACTATTGGAGGCAGTTGCCTGCATGCGAACATCATGAATCAAGTACGAGTATCCCACATGCGACTGATTAAAAGAGAGAACATCGCTAAGCTCTTTGCTCAGCACTGATGTAAATAATTGAGCCTAGACACATGAGTCTATATTTATTATACAGTGTCGGACAATAAAATAAGAACACCTTGCACTATAAAACTTCCATTGATTTTTTTTTATCGGACTGCTTATGGCAAACAATTTTTATAGAGAAGAAAATGGTATGGTATATACTTTATAAATTTCTAGGCAACACTACATTTAAATCTTTTTTGGGGATTCCCAAACAAAAAAGTTAAATCGAAGCATTCGAAGGCGGACAATTAAAAAATGAACAGACGAAAAAATTTATATTTTAAAAAGAAAACTTAAATTTATTTATAATTTTTACTGGTAAGCATTTAAATGGTAGCATTGAAGGTGATTCAACAAATTAAATGTAAACTATTCCGTAATGTCTGAATAAACTGATGTGACTTCAGGCCTGGTAAATCCACCACCTACCAGATATTCACACTACGCCAAATCCTGAAAAAGACCCGAGAAAAACTGATCGACACCCTATTTGTCGAACCCCGGACACCGGATTATAAAGCCGCCTTCAACAGCACGATTAGGGATCACTTGTACGCCGCAATGTCTGATTTTGGTATCACTGCAAAGCTCATTCGCCTTTCCAAAATGACACTGACCAACACCACCAGAGCAGTGCAAATTGGGACAGACCTCTCCGCACCATTTGATACCAAAAGAGGTTTCAGACAAGGTGACTCCCTATCGTGCGACTTCTTTAACCTTATGCTGGAGAAAATAATTCGAGCTGCGAACATCGACATCTCTGGCACTATCTTCTACAAGAGTGTCATGCTGCTAGCATACGCTGATGATATTGACATCATTGGCAAAAACGCTCGAGCAGTCAGTGCAGCATTCTCCAACCTGGAAAGGGAGTCTCGTCGAGTGGGTCTAGTGGTGAACGAGGACAAAACGAAATACCTTGTGTCAACAAACAACGAGTCACGGCGTCTTGGACAAAATGTCACTGTTGACAAATATACGAAGTCGTCAAGGATTTCGTATATCTAGAATCCAGCATAAACACCAACAATAATGTCAGCCTTGAGATCAAGCGGAGACTAACTCTTGCCAACAGGTGTTACTACGGGTAGGCAATTGAGAAGTAGAGCCCTCTCTCGACCGACGAAATTAACGCTCTATAAGTCCCTCATCCTTCCCGTCCTAATGTATGGCGCAGAGACGCGGACATTGACCATCAATGATGAGAGGCTGTTGGGAGCGTTCGAGAGGAAGATACTCCGTAAGATCTAGAAGGGTGTTTTATACGAACCACGGTGGAGGAACAGGCAGAAGGGGATGTCCTAATCTCCGTTGGAAAGACCAGGTGCAGGGCAATCTGACTGCACTTGACCTTTTCAACTGGCGCCAGCGCGCGCATAGCTGAGGTGACTGGCGAAGCTTTGTAGAGGCGGCCAAGACCGATCATCCGTTGTAGTGCCAGCTAAGTAAGTAAGTATTCCGTAATGTCACAGCAAAATGGGTCGAGCCAAGCACTGCTGCAAGAAGGAGCGTGATTTGGTGAAAAAACTGCGAAATGAGGGACAAAGCATCCGCCAAATAGGTAAAACTATTAGCAGATCCTCGACATTTGTCTACCAATCTTTATTACCTCAAAAATTTCATTGCAGGAGAGGTAGGCCCCGCAAAACTACAAGTGCAGATGACAATCGCATAAAAATATTGGCGGCACGCGGTCCATTTAAGGCAGCTGCCGCAATTAGAGAGGAGACAGGCCTAACGTATTATGGACAGACGAAAGCAAGGTGAATCTTGTTGGAAGTGATGGCAAACGTAGGGTTAGACGCCCGAAAAATGCAGAATTGAGCCCAAAATATACTAGGATGACGTTTAAGCACGGAGGTGGAAGCATCATGGTGTGGGCCCTCTGTATTGAATAAAAGAAACGATGGACAGATTTCTTTACGTAAACATCCTTCAGGCGGTGATGCTTCCTTATGCTGAATGGGAAATGCCCCTGAAATGGCAAATGCAACAGGATAACGACCCAAAGCACACCTCAATCCTTGCGCGAGATTGGTTTTCCCATAATGGATTTCCCGTTATGACCTGGCCTTCACAATCTCCTGACCTTAGCCCAATCAAGAACTTGTGGAATAATGTCAAAGAGAAGATTGGCAGTACCAGAGCTTAAAAGAAAGACGAATTGTGGCAAAGCATTCCATACCCCAGGCTACTTGCGCGTCTCTGGTGGAATCAATGCCTAGAAGGTGTAAGGCGGTTTTAATTAACAAAGGCTATTCCACAAAGGTCGCTGTCGCGTAGAGGTAGTGCGTTGGACTGCTAAGCAGAGTGTCCGGGGTTCGAATCTCGCACAGGCAAAATCAAAAAGTAAAAATATTATTTTTCTACATGGCACCACCTCTTGGCAGGCAATGGCAAACCTACAAGAGTAAAAATTGCCTTTGAAAAGCTTTTCACTTCGCCGTTCGGATTCGGCATTAAACTGTAGGTCCCTTTTATTCCATTCATGCACAAATATAACACGCACAACATGAGTGCATGCGAATAGCTCGACCTAGGCCCTCCATGGGCTGTTGTGCCATTAAAAGTAAAGTAATTTCACAAAATATTAGCATTAGTGAACAATTTGAGTTAAAATTTTATAAATTTTTTTTTTAATTGAAGTTTTCTTATTTGTTTTTGTTTGTCCTTTTGAAATGTGATTTTATGTATAACTTTTAAATTTCTTTTTTTACACTGAATTGATTTTGTTTTTGTTTTTGGAAAAAATTAAACTTATGGAATAAATGAATAAAAGAATAAAAGTAAATACCTTTTAAATTTATCATTAGCCTAGAGAAATATTTTTGTAAGGTTTTTGGTTTCAGAACAATGTGTTCTCATTTGATTGTCCGACACTGTATGTGCTATGCACTAGAGCGAACAGAGAGAGAGAGGGAAGTAAAATTGCAGATAAATCACGCAGTGATTCCAAATCTAGAAATTCAAAATTCACCAGAACCCCACAAATTTGTATACCAGCTTGCCAGATTTTTATACCAGCGTTTTATATACAAATTAAATAACAACTAAAAAGCTTTTTTAAAAAAAAATCCACCAGATTATTTATTAAAAAGTGAATTATTTGAAAATTGATGACTTGTGCTTTTTTACATGTCGGAATTTTATTGTGAGTAAAATTAAATTGTTTTTCTTTCCAGAAATGAACACTGAGCAAACGAGAAAATGAACACGCATCATCAGATAAAAACAAATGGAAAAAAATCACTGCCACCAGAGGAAAAACTGTTATTTTAAAAAGTCCACCAATTCTGGCACAAGTTTGGCAACACTGACACCAACTGATCACATTCTGAGTAGTGTTGTTGCTGTTGTTGGTGAATAACGGCAAATTCACCATCCGAGTATCGCACTCTCTTTTCGTGAATACGAACTTTTTTTTGCTCTCTCACTTAGAAAATAAAACAAATTAATATATACTAAAAATAAAAGACAATCATACAGTGCACGCTCGATAACGTGAACACCCCAAAACGTGAACAAATTTTTTTTGTGCATTGACTACTCCAAAACAAGAACAAGGCGAGAAAGCTCTATCACATGAACATTAAAGGTTTTAATATTTGCATGTAATTTGCATTTAGCTCAAATAATTCTGAACTTGGGGATTCCTCTAATAGTGAATTATGTTTTTAATTTGGCAAATTTTGGCCCAGAATAGATCGTTTTGCCTTATTTTATATCTATGGAGAATAGAAATGAGGTGTAAGAAACCTGTGTGCTTGACGTTGAAAGAGAAAACTGAAGTTCTCGGTTTTTTTTGCAAAATGGGTCGAGTGTGAGGAGTTAGTCAACAATTTGTGGCATTAAGAAAAAAGAAACAATTATTTTAAAAAGCGTAAACGACACATTTTCTGGGCCTGGAAAAAGAAAAACTTGGCGTACTTTAGAGCTGCCCAAAATGGAGAAAGTTCTTTGCCGTGGGTTTATTCGTATACGAAGTAAGAATTGGCCAATATGTGCTTAAATGCTGAAGGAAAAAGCAAAAACACTGTATTGAAAGTTTAAGGTGATTTTCACGCTAGTAATGGATGGCTTCAAGGGTTCAAATAAAGATACGCCGTTTAGAGAAAAACTTAAAGCTAAAATAGCTGAATTGGAGTTGTGGCACGATCAGCTTTATCTTTGAATACTTTTTTAAAAGAACAAAAAATTTGCCAATTAAAGCTCGTCTCCTTTTCGACAATGCTCTTTCCCATCCAAATGAAACTGAACTGACAACGGAACATGGGTAAATTTTGCAATGTTTTTGCCACCATACGTTACTCCACTAATTCAACCGATGGATCAGAATGCAATAAAATTCACGAAGCTGCACTACAGAAACTGCCCTCTCGCTTCAATAGCAGCGACGCAATCTGATTTGCTCCTGTCGATGAAGAAGAAAATAATATTGAACAAAGCTATACATCTTCTGGATGATGCTTGGAGTCGTGTCGGCGAAGAAACCCTAGCTAGGTGCTGGAACAATATCTTACATTTTGCGGGAAACGATGATGATCCCGAAGATAGTATGCCCCGTTGGCCGTTTTAAAAGAAAAAGCTTAACTTCGCTGAACTTCGCTCCTTGATGTACAACACCGCCGATCTTCTTCGCAGTTTAAGGGCTGAGGTTTGATTGTGTACGCAGACATGCACAAAGTAATTCCAAGTTATTGAAAATTTTTTTCTTATTAAAAATCTCAGAGTGAATGTACGTTATCAACCGTTCAGCAATGGAACAATGATATTGACGTAAAAATTGCGGATAATGACATTGAACAGGAGAACGAATCCAACGACGATGACTGCATCTCAGAGGTACCGGAGAAAATTAAACCAAGTGAAGTAATTCAGATTTTCAACAAAGCGGAACAGTGGGTTAGCCATGAAGGCGTCGATCAAAATGATTTGAATGTACTGAAAGGACTAAGGGAGAAAGCTGTGTTTCACATAATAGAAAAACAGAAGACACAGGAAAAGATTACGAACTTTTTTAAATAATAAAATTTCTCAAATTTTCTCAAATTATTATGTATAAAAAACAACAAATAAAATGTGAATTTAAATGTGTGAATTCACTTGATACTTGTTTGGCATTCGAGAACGTGAACACTTTTGTTAACGTGAACTCCCTTAGTTTTAATTAGTTCACGTTATCGAGCCTGCACTGTATATTAAAAACAAGAACTCTCTTCTCGGCGAATCCGCCTTTATACACCACCAACAACACTACTCCGTATGCTATGACTTGGCGTTATTATCGCCATTGAGCCAGGCCACACGAGAGCTGTTATACTACACAATACCTTATACCTCATTTACACCTTTCAAGACATGAATGGTTTAATTTTAGTTTGCGGGAGAGAAGCGCAGTTGATTGCGAGCGGCAAGTTACAAAAAAGAGTAAATCAAAATTTGACGTTCAAGTCGGGACAAGAGAAAATGCCAACTATGCAAATTATTCTGTCGGTCGGTGAATTCGCCTTAAAAGTGTGGTGAACATAAATGTAAAAGCGAAAGAGAGTGAGAGTGTGGGGAACACAAATCTAACGATTCAGCACGACTTCTTAGTTTAGATTATCCCAGACGGATAACATGGGAGGCAAACACATCAAAAAGTTTACCATATAACCTAAGTAAGTACATGCAATAAATATAAATAGAAATTTAATCTTTAATTGCAAATGCATTTCGCATATTCATTCACCAGTTGCAGAAATTTAATTAAAAATAATAATAGCTGAGGTATTAAACCTTAAAATTTTATTACACATGTAAAAAAAAAAAATAAATGAAATAAATGACGTTGCAGAATTTATACACACAAAAAACAAAAAATACAAAAAAAACTAGCACATTAAATATTCAGTGTATTGAATTGGACGAGTAGAAACTGAATTGGACGAGCAGAAACTGCAACAGCAACAGCAACAACAACAGCAATGTGTCACATTTATAGAAAACAACATCATCGTCATTAACATTTTAAATTATTTTTTTTTTTTATATTGTTGTTGTTTTTTTTGCAACAAATGTACTATGTATATGTCTGTATATTTATCTGTGAAAGCACAATTAACTTACGTGCACATTTTACATACATTTTAATTTTTTTTTTTTTTTCATTATATCTACATTTTTAAACCAATTTGAAGTACAATTTTATATATATTTTTTTTTTTTTTTTTTTTTTTTTTTGTTGTAATAATGAATTAAATTATTCCTGTGTCAGCAACTGTTGCACATACAAAAACTCAATAAGGGTTGAGATAAAAGTTTCGTATGTGTGTTTGAATGGGGTGAGTTTTGCGGAATTTGGTTGATGCACGTTTTTATGCTGCCAACATTCCTCACTCACTTTTAAGAATTAAAAAAGTTATACAGGCGCACACATACGTCCGTATTTTATGGTATATTACATCTTCAATGATGAAATTTAATTGCCGCATAAGTAACTTAATTATTTTCATATTACGTGCGCAAATTATATATGAATCGGTCGTATGAATTCGTAACTGGAAAGTGAAAAAGTTTCAAAAGAGATCGAGATGTTGAAATTGTGCAAACAAAAAAAACTTGAAATAATAATAAATCTCCTTCTTCAGTTCTAGTTGTGGTACCGAACTAATGTGGATCAATCACGGGATCTCCATGAAGATGTTCCCTGCGTTATTGCCGATGTTTTTGTTCACACAATGAGCATTTACACAAGGCCTTAAAAAAGCTCTCTGAAGTGAGTTGTATCGATTGCCTGATTGCCTGATCGACTGGGAATATTCCAACTGGTCCGCCCTTTGCGGAATAACGGCTAAGTGTTGCCATCATTGATATTTGTTATTTCTATTTAGTCTCTCATATTGATTTAAAATTACGTTGACGATATTTACACGGGGATTAGATTGCCCACTACTACCATCTCTGAGCGAGCTGGACAACCGTTTGCCATCGTTTGCTTGGCTGCTTTAAGGCCTTATGTAAATGCTCAGTGTGTGAACAAAAACATCGGCAATAACGCAGGGGACATCTTCATGGAGATCCCGTGATTGATCCACATTAAAAAAAAAAACTCGATTATGGCAAATCCATGCTGTAAAACTGTGAAATCAAGTAAACCTTCACACTGAAAAAGTTCATTTCAATAGTTTCCATACTAGTATGTAAAAAGAGACTAACAGTACTTATAGCTTTAAGTAACCGTATCTGTTAACATTATCTCAGTGCAGACGTCGACGTCGGCTCTCATAGTTTTTCACATGAACTCTCTGCTCGGCGAATCCGTGCTCAATGTGCTCAATGATGTGATTCGCCTCGTTTTTTCGTATGTAGCTTTTTCCCTCTCGCACCAAAAACAAAATTAAGGAGAATTTAGGAACTCGCGTTGAGGTGAAATTTCTCAAGGACAAATTTTTGTTTTGTATTTATTTTACGTTTTTGTACATACTTTCTGTTGCAAAAGTACTGTGAATTGATAAATAAAACGCAAAGTATTTATGCTACATTAAAATTTATACTTAGTATAGCCTTCAAAGTAAGCTCCTTCCGAAATAAAAAACAATAAAACATTTTTCAATTGCATTTTCCAGAATCATCAATTCAGTTCTTCTATCCACTGAAAACGGGTACCTCGAAGTAGTAATTTGAGTTTTGTAAAGAGAAACAAATCAGCCGGAGCCATATCAAGTGAATATGATGGTTCTTCTTTTAATGGCACAACAGCCCATGGGGGGCCTAGGGCCAGATTTTCGCCATCAACCATGTTATATTTGTACATGAATGGAATGGGACCTCCTACAGTGAATAAGTAGAATACGTTGGTTGTTCTATGAGTTTGTTGAGTTTGTTGGCCAGAAATTCGTTCAATAATATCGCTGTGAGATGGTTCGTGGTCGTGGTGCAAAATCCAATAGTTTTCTTTCTATAAACATGAAAATTTTTGAAGGATTTGCTCTCTCAAACGCAGCATAATACTACCCAGATAATATTCATTATTTACCATCTGACCTTCTGGCAAGAATTCCTAGTGCACAACACCGCGATATTCAAAGAGAACAGTCAACATTATCGACCAGAGCGGGGCAAATCTTCCACCACATCTCGACCACTTTCGCATGCACTGTACCACTCATATGCACGTGTTTTTGATAAAGTCGATTCACTGTAAGGCTTCTGTAAGATTTTCAGCGATCCGGCACACGAAATTCCATTTGAAATACAAAATTTGAGACAAATTCTTTGTTTGATATTTTTATTCGGTGTAAAAATCGCAAAACACACTTGCGATGAACTGACAAAATCGAGCACTGTAAACAAACAAAATGACAGATCACCGCTTTAAATTCCCATCAGGATAGATATGGTGCCAACAGTGGTGCCAACTTAGCGACAAAAAGAATTTTTACAATATTTTTAAGTGATCCTTTCCCGGCACTTTACATGTACATAAATATGTACTTGTACATGAACAACAAAGAATATTTATTTGTTTTTTTTTTGATGTGGTAGTGACGATGAAAAAGAAGTGCTCTTACTTGTAAAACAATTTGATGGAAATAGTTCACTTCCAACAAAATGTATATATGACAGTATTGAGTAAGTAATTCGTTCGATAAATGTGCGTGTTTTTGAACCAAACCAGCGGTTTGAAGTTGCGGGAATCCCGTTTTTCGAACTAGTAGCTCAGAGAAAGCTTGAACCACTGAACCGAACCATATTGCAAAATTTTGCTGTACTACTGTGGGCAAAATTTAGTAAGACATCAAAATATTATTTTTTTTTAAGGTTGGTATGACTGTCGGTGACATCTGTACCAAATGTCACATCAAAATAATCATTAGTGTTTAGTATACGCTTGTCTTTCTGAAGTACAAAAAGTGCATTCGGCGATTTTCACAATGAATGAAATTATTCAACAAAGAAGTTCGATTAAATTTTGTGTGCGGAATCAAATTTCTGGTGCCGAAACGTTCAGAATGTTGCAAAAGGCCTGCGGTGATAATTGTATGTCGCGAGCAAGTGTTTTTGATTGGTACAAATTGTTCAAAGATGGTCGAGAACGCGTTGACGACGAACCACGTCCAGTCCAGGACGGCCATCAACATCAACTGATGATCAACACGTCTGGTCAATAAAATCAAGGAATTGGTGCTCGAGAATCGACGATTAACAGTCAGAGACCTTACTGGCATCGTTGGAATATCGGAAGGATCAGTGAAAACCATTTTAAAACATCATTTGGGCCTAAGAAGAGTGAATGCACGATTGGTTCCAAAATCACTGCATTCGTTTTACGAGACCATTTTGCCAAAAATTCGACTGATATCGTTCCGCAACCACCCTACCCCCCTATTCGCCTGACTTAGCACCGTGTGACTTTTGGCTATTTTCTAAACTCAAAAAACCGCTTCGTGGACACCGTTTTGAGTCAATTGTCAATTGAAGACATTAAACATGAATCGCTAAGCGCATTGAAGGCTATTCCGGAAATTGACTTTAACAACTGTTTCGAGAATTGGAAAAAAAGCTTGCCACAAGTGTATTGGGGCCGGGGGGGATTACTTTGAAGGGGACGAAATAGATTTGGAAGAATGAATAAAAACATTTGAAATTATGAACAAAGTCTTACTAACTTTTGCCCACAGTAGTATATCTTTCTTTGTGAATGTGAGCCTTTCATACTCTTGAGTTAAGCGTCGATATGTTTCTATTCGCAGCAGTGCAAAGAATGTTCGCTCCGGAGTTGCGGTCGTCACTGGCACAGTTGCAAACAATTGCAGCAATATTTCGTTGTTATGGAAAAATGTAGCATTACATTGTTCTAGCAACTCGATCGCAGTATCTGGAGATTCACTGGAACTTCAATGGATTGAGTTGACTTGTGCCAAAAACGGGTACAAATTGTGATTTGGGAAGCGTGAAAGGTGGAAGCGGTAATGGCAATGTGCAAATATATTAAATTACAACGAAAAACTTGTGCATTCTTTCAGTTTTACTCCTCCATTAAAAATTCGCTAAGGCGCCATAAGAAGTTAAAAAGATATTTACATATAAAGGGTGTTTTTTTTAGACGTGTGGTTTTCAATCTGGCAATACTTTTTTTAGAGTTGGTCTTTTTGACAGCTGTCACTTGATTTATGCTCAGTTTGATTTGCCATTTCATCATGAATAGACTTACACCTGAACAACGTTTGCAAATCGTGGAAATTTATTACCAAAATAATGGTTTGGTTCGCGCGACGCATCGCGTGCTGCGTCCAATATTCGGTCGACATAATCGCCCAGCAGAGTCGGTAATTCGAGCAACCATGGATCGATTTCGCACCACGTTCACTCTAGTGGATAATGCGCTTCCTCAGAGCCGCATCGAAGACGCTATTGCTGCTGCGGAGCAGAGTATCGAAGAAGATCCGAATGAGTCCATCCGAGAAAGCGCGCAACAATTGGAGCTGTTTGCGATCTAACAAAATACAACTCGTGCAAGAATTGAAGTCGAACGACCATCAAGCGCTTCGCACGTTCGGTGAATAGGCCCAAAACCAGATGGCCACCGATCCCAATTTTCACAAGAAAATTTTGTTCAGCGATGAAGCTCACTGTTGGTTGAATGGGTAAGTTAATAAGCAAAATTGTCGCATTTGGAGTGATCATAAACCACAAGCCATTGTTGAGATGCCCTTACATCCTCAAAAAGTCACTGTTTGGTGTGCTCTATGGGCAGAGGGAATCATTGGTCCATATTTCTTCAAAGATGAAACCGGTCATAATGTTACAGTCAATGGGGAACGCTATAGAGCCATGATTAATGACTTTTTCATGCCTGAATTGGAAGATGTTGATGTGGACGACCTTTGGTTCCAACAAGACGGCGCTATATGCCATACAGCAAACGAAACAATCACAATCAATTTATTGAAGGAAACTTTTGGTGAGCGCATTATCTCGCGTCGTGGGCCTGTGGCGTGGCCTCCAAGATCGTGCGATTTAACACCGCTGGACTATTTTTTGTTTTTTGTGGGGTTATGTGAAGTTGCTTGTCTACGCAGATAAGCCATAGACGATTGACGCCTTGGAAGAGAATATTCGGTGCGTTATTACTTTGCTGCAAAAAGTGGTCGAAAATTGGGCCTCTCGGTTGGAATTTATTCGAACCAGCCGCGGCGCGGCGGCCTCTTGCCTAAAGTCGTTTTTAAAACATAATGGCAAATCCTTACCTTTATAATAAAGCTAAATTCTTGGCTATAACATTAAATTATATGCGTTTTATTTCTTCTTGAAAACCACACTTCTAAAAAAAACACCCTGTACGAGGTATGATAAAAAATAACCGTTATTTTATTTATTTTCAAAAAGAAATTTATTTATTCATCAACAACAATCTTGTCCCCTTCAAAGTAATCCCCCTCAGATATAATACACTTATGCCAGAATTTTTTCCAATCCTCGAAACACTTCTGAAACGCGCTTTTTGGTATCGCCCACAGCCCCTCTTTCAATTTTTCTTTTATCTCCTCAATCGCAAGCAAAACGCTTTCCTTTCATCGGTGTCTTCAGTTTTGGGAAGAGGAAAAAGTCAGCGGGGGCCAAGTCCGGTGAATACGGTGGTTGAGGCATGATAACGATTTTGTTTTTGCACAAGCGACGTTGTTTTTGCTCAAAATTTAGCAATTTTGGAACAATCTTCGCTGCCGCACGTTTCATGCCTAAAACATCCGTAAAAATTGCTTGGCATGAGCCGAACGATATGCCAACATCATCAGCAACCTCTCTGATAGTGATTCGACGTCTATCCAAAATCATTTTCTTCACTGCGTCAATGTTTTCATCGGTTGTTGACGTGCTCGGGCGACCAGGACGAACACCGTCATTGACATCTTCGCGGCCTTCCTTAAACCGGTTATACCACAATTGAACTTGTGTTCTGCTCATAGTAGACTCGCCAAAGGCCACAGTCAACATTTCAAATGTCCTTGCGCATTTAATTTCATTTTTTACACAAAACTGAATACAGTTTCTTTGATCCATTTTTTCGAATAGTAAAAAATCGAAGAGTACACCAAAACACGACTAACCTTTTTATCTGTCAAAAACAAACTGAGAATCCAAAATGGTTGGTATTGCCAACATATATAACAGACATGTGTACCAACATAACAGAAAAAAAAAATGCGAAAATCGAACTATACGTAATTCACGAAATTTGAAAATAACGGTTATTTTTTGATCACACCTCGTATATTCATATAAAAAGCATGAGAAGAGAGTGCACCATACTGCTTTGGTGAATTTGCCTTGAGGCAATGAACTCTCTGTGTTGTAATATGTGAAGTTTATGCCTCTTTCACCACAGATGAAAAGTGAGTTCTTTCGCTTTTCATTTCACCTTAACTAACTATTTACCATACATAGGCGGCAAGAGTGATTTCGGGAGACCTTGGATCGATAGAAGTAAGGCGTAGTGGAGATCACCACTACTGTACTACTGTACCGCTTCTCTCGATTTGTTAGAAATTTTAAAATAAAAATAAAAATTTACTCAAATCTTACTACTTTAAGGAAAACCTTTTACATGCATATGAGAACATACTCGTATCTATTTCTTTGCTGTTTGAAGGAATGTGGAAATGTATAAATCATTTCCATTTCATAATAACAACAAATTTGATTAGCCTCTTCAACGCACATACATAATATAACATGTATGCATGTATATTTTTTTATACTTTTATATTTTATGTGGTGTGACAAAATTTATGCGAAAAACAAACAAATTGTAAATCATGTCACTCTGTATATGACGTTTCCTCATAAGTACCTGTAATACATAAACGCTAAGGGTACACTGAACAGTATCTACAATGCAACGAAACAAAGCCATACAAACGCCCGCACACACAAACCCCCCCTCACACACAAACCCCCCCCTCAAACTCCTACCTACACTTTAGTTTCTCCATCATACGCAAGTGTAAACAAATTAGATTGCAAATCATGATTAGCATCTGAATAACGATTAAGGGCACCCTTGATATTCTCACAAGAAACACAACAACATCCTCACACTTTCACACATATAAAGGGTTTCTCAATAGGGACATGACAATTTCGTATTTCAATAAAACATACAACAATTGAGATTTGAAGCCAATTTTCCACCACTCTTTCACACACATCGGCCGGCCGGAACGTTGTCAATTTCGCGCTAGATATTATTCCAGAGCTCTTCTAGCCATTGTTGGCTTGTTGGCATAAACCAATGACTTAACGTAACCCGATAAAAGGAAATTAAATGTCAAAGGCATTAAATCGTCCAAAAAAATATCTTCATCGCTGAGTATGATGATTTTTGGATGAAATTTAGGATTTTCGTCAAATTTTTGTTGCAGCGCCCAATCGGAGAAGTTTCGCCGCTTCAAATAAATGATCACACGGCTTCACTTCTTGTGTTCATTTGATGTCGTAAGGGTTTAGGTCAAGATCTTTATGCAAAATACGCCACAATATGGGCTGAGAGAGAGTGGTCGCGGTGGCGTAGTGGTAATGCGTTGGACTGCTACACAAAGTGTTCGTGGTTCAAATCTCGGCACAGGCAATATCAAAAAAAAAAAATTAAAAATAAAAAGTAGAAAAAATAATTTTTCCACACGGCACCCACCACCACCTCTTGCCAGGCAATGGCAAACCTACAAGAGTAAAAATTGCTATGAAAAGCTTTTCACTTCGCCGTTCGGATTCGGCATTAAACTGTAGGTCCCTTCCATTCATGTACAAATATAACACGTACAACATGAGTGCATGCGAAAAGCTCGGCCTAGGCTCTCCATAGGCTGTAGTGCCATCAAAAGAAAGAAAGAAAGTGGACCGAGAGATTTCCAATTCCTGTAAATGGCTTGGAATCGATTGATTTGGCTCATTTTGAAATGAAGCAGTGACGGTTGCATTATTTTCGGTGCCCCCACCGGTGCGCTGTCTCACTGGCACAGGAACATTTAGTAGTGAATATGTTGACTCGCATTTTTTCCACTATAAGCACGCACAGCCTGTCTGGCGGATGGATTAATGCACCCGAAAATTGGAGTAAGCACTCACCCACCGAATTTCGGTAGTAAATTTTAATAATAATTTCCAAACGTTGCTCGTTCGTGAACTTCGCCCTGCTAAAAATGTACAGTAGTTTCAACAACAAAGCAATCGGCATAAGTCACTGAAAAAATTAGGTATCTTAAAAAAAGTCCACAGCATCTTGAAATGATTAATTATTCATGGCGCAAATATATTAATGGCGTCCAGTCGCCACCATTCTTTGTAATTTCATTACAACGGATATGCATGCTATCGACTAATTTTTCAGCATATTTAAGAAATGAGTTCCGTATACGCGAATCGTTTTGAAGCAGTCTTTCTTTGTTCCCATCCAAAAGGTCCTAATATGCCCCACTTGAGTGCTTCGAAGTACTTAAAAAAGTTAAACTTCGCCATATTACCATAAGAAGCCGTTTCAAATGATTTGTTGAACGTATCTTTTTTCCACGTAGTTTTAACTTCATAAGAGCCCAAATATTTTCGAGCGGATTCGCATCTGGCGACTGTGAGGGCCAATCCAATGAAGTTATGCCGTTTTCCTCTTGCCAACTGCTACACAAGCGACTGCGATGTTTTGGGTCGTTGTCCTCTTGAAGAACCCAATCTCGGCTTCCTGCCCCAAACCACATATCCGTTGATGGCAGAAGTCCACGACGGTATATCGTGGTCATGAAGTTGTCATCCAAATTCCTCGTGAACATGATTAATTTGCGAAATCCTTGTTTTGTGAAGCATCCCCAAACATGAACCTTTCCTGGATGTTTCATTAATCGCTGGAGTGGACCAAGCACGCTTAATAGTGTTTGTCATCCAAAAGGAGGATTCGTCTGTGAACACCACTTGGCTCCAATCGTCATCCACACGTTCAGTTGCCCGCTATTGACGTTTTTTTATTTGCTTTGCAGTTAGCAACGATTTAACGTCGTTGCTCGAAATTGGATCTGAAACTCCCTCAAACGGTTTCTTATTGTATTCAGCGAGTCATTTATGCCCCTTTCGAGCCAATTTTTGTTTAGCTACTTTCAAGGATATGGCTTGATTAGCTTCGAAAATCCTCTTTATTACCAAGTCCTCCTGTTTCGAGGTAGCTCTGCAAATGCCGCGATTTGGCAAGTCGCCCACATTTTTGTGCACCAAAAAGTGTTGGTTCCAATGCTGGACAAACGCCTTCGACTTTTTTAAGTACTTCGAAGCACTCAAGTGGGGCATATTAGGACCTTTTCGATGGGAACAAAGAAAGACTGCTTGAAAACGGTTCGCGTATACGGAACTCATTTCTTAAATATGCTCTTGAGGCGAAAGCTTATAATGGACTGTTTCTACAATTAATTACATTGCGAAATTTACGATGCAATCAAGTTTTTGGAAAATCAAGGCCTACTTGATATTCAAATTATTTCATGCGAAAAAGCCGATTGCTTTCTTCTTGAAAGTACTGTAAACCTTTAATTTTTGTGTGTGTTTGTTTTGTTTTGTTTTGACAAGGGTGTGTTTGTATTTAAATACAAAATTGATATGTCCCTATTGAAAACCCCTTTATAAACACTCACTCCTCCTGCACAACAAACACATGCAACCAAACAGTGAAACTCAATTCAGCTCCACTTCCTTGATGCTCTCTCTGACTGCCGCCGTTGACACCTCAAATAAAAATGTCACTTTATTTAGGATTTTATCTTTAGAATTTTTTCGCTCCCTCTCTTCGCAAAAGAAAGAGTTTGTTGTTGTTGTTGTTGTTGTTGTTGTTCGGTTGGTGTTTCTTTTGTGTAGGGCGAACTAAGAAGAAACGGTGCTTCAAAACGATAATTTTCTTTGTGTGTGTGCTTAGGAGCCGGCGGTTGGTGGTTTTTTCTTCGTTAGAGTGCGTATGCGGAAGTATGCGTGTGTGTGTGTGTGTGACCTCGATGCGTGCTGCATGTGTGTGATATTCGCTGTGTTTGGCGCGCTTAGAAATGATAAAAATTAATAAGAATTCATGGAAATTACTATGTGAATAATTCAACACTCGTTTTTGTTGCGCTTACTTTTCTGAATATGTTGTACTCGTACGTTGTAAGTAGATGCCATAACTTTAACTGTTTTTCAGACATTTTCGTAGAATATTTACATATAGTACATAAATATACATGATATTGAAAGCGTTATCACTTTGAAGGCCTTGGACCTTTAAAGTACATATATACAAATTTAACATGAAAAGACAAACATTTAGACTACAAAATTTAAGTCCGTATTCTTTCATAAAATTATTTATCACACATTATACTATAAAAGTATATGACACAAAACGAAAAACGAGTATAAGTTTTTCTCTTTCAAGCAGCAAAAATTACTCTTGTAATAATTTTGTTTTATTGTAAGCTTCATTGTTCGTTGATCTAGTGAAAGGGAAGAAAAAAGAATTTTAATTGAATAAAGGCAAATATTTCATCAGCAAGCACCACCTTGCATAAAACCAATTGCATCGATTCAATTCACCACGTTCTTGCAAATCGAACCAGCACGAAAGCCATGATTTATATTCGGGCATTGCAGGCGCTTTGCCAATCGAGAGGCGTGACCCACTGACGGCAGTGCAAACGAAGACTAAATACAGGGGATAGAATATGGCGTTGACGACGCTCTGCAGAGGAAATGAAATAAAAATATCTCTTAAACGAAGAGTTCCTCTCTTACCAAGAGAGCGAGAGAGCGAGAGGGCGAGGAACTGCAAACTCACCATTGTCAGTATTGAATTACACGTTCTGCTCATTTTATCTTTAACCAAATATCGGTTTAGTACATGTATAACGGTATCGCCCACCACGTGACACATTATTCTGTATAATAGTTTCGGTATTATTCCGGCATACAAACCCATAATGCCCTCAACATGATAGACTTCTTTCAATGCATCCAAAGTTGTATTGTAGATAGTTTCACGACCCACAAACTGTGCCATCTGACGCAGCGAGGCGACATGAAATGGATGCGAGAGAATGGCATATGTGAAGCTTAGAAATATTTGACGTTTTAGGTTTGCCTTGAAGCGGACATCGCTGGAAAGTGAATTTTAAAGAAATTTATTTATTTAAACTGATTACACAGTAAAAAGATCGGTCTAGACCGAAGAATATTACACACACTATTTTCGAATTAAGAACCGTGCATAGAAATTGAAAGTAATGATACAGAGTAGTTAAACTCCAAACCAAGTTGGAGGTGTCAAGAGAGGATATGACTACACCAAAACCAAGACCAAGACCCAAAACCCAGCCCAAAGATCATAGATCAAAACTAAAAAGCAAAGACCAGAACCAATTGTCGCTGCTTGAAAGCAAAACCTCTCAAATCACTCTCTCATACCCGTTTACCTCAAAGTATTTACTCGTACTTACAACTCTTCAATGCTCGGCTCAGCGATTATCTTCTCCTGCTCCACCAGACCCACACCATTTGCCAATTGATCGCTGACGAATGTGCCAACGAAGCAGCCCAGTAATCGTGGAGTAATACCACGATATAAACCGAAGAAGCCATCCAACTCTCGTATGTAATAAACTGAAGGAAAGAAAAGTGTGTAATTGCTGCACGCTTCCATTCTACCAACTAACCATATTCCATAAGGGTGGGCTGATAAATTCTATTCTCCTCAAAAGTAACTGGTACGAAGCCCAATTGCATCAGGACTTTGGGGTATTCCAGTGGATACATAATGGTCAGTGCAGCTAAGCGTGCACCGCAACGAATCCACCTATTTGCTGCGACACGGCTTTCTGCCCACCGGGACCCAACGTCCAGAAAGTTCAGGTCCAATTCCGACATAATTTTTTTTTTTTTTTTTTGATTTATTTAAGTGAATTTTTTATATTGTGAATTTCGTTTAAACTCGGCAAATCTTCAAATCTTTCGAATGTTATAAAGAAAAACAATATTTTATTTAAAATTTAAATTTTTTTTTGTTTTTAAATTTTTATTACAATTTGACAAAAAATTTTGACAAAGAGTGAAATTGAATATTTTTTTTTGTTTTGTTTGATAAACTATGAAAATTACCAGAGAGAGTTTTGAGTATTCAGTAAGCTTTTCCCGTCCAGCATTTTGTTATTTTTTTATTCTAAAATTTTTTGCCTTTTTCTTACTTTCGAAAATTTTTATTTTATTGACACCCCCTATTTTTTTCTACTTTCCTACCCGCTGTCGACATTTTTAATATATTTCATTAATATTCCTATTGCTGCACTAAGCGTTTACCACCTCCCAAAACGCTCCCATCTCAAATGGAATCTCGCTTTAATATGTCCAATACCCATACACAATTCATTATGATCATCTTCTTATTATTTTCAAGCAATACGATAATCATATTTTGTATGCCCGCACCAACTTGCATTGACGGGAGAGCTACAGTGGGGCAAAGCATAGTAAAATGGTATTAAAATCTGTATGTCACTGAGTACTGAAATAATTTGAAGGAGGAGCAATAGTTGAGCCACCAACACAAGGAAAAGCTCGGCCTAGTCTCAACACAGGTTGTTGGGCCATTAAAAGAACAAGACCCACCTCAAGGGAAGTTTGAAGTATTTCCTCAGTATTTCCACCAATGTGGACGACCTCAGTTACACTCATAGGCCTTTCAGTTCACTATAAATCATTCGATCACTTCTTTGAGTTATTGATTTTAAGTAGTATCAAAAGTTCTTAATATTTTAGTCTTCTGATGGGTTTTTGTTCTTCAAGATTCGTGGGTTTTACAAGAAACCCTCTGCATTTGTTTGAGGGCTGGCTTTTCCTTCAACCAAGCGCACTGACATGAACCTGTCACACTGAATTTTCAAAAATTACTCGCTGGGATTATAATCAAAATAAATTGAGTGAGATAGCCTCTGCGCTTCGTGGCTTGAAGTGACATGAAAATCCTTGTGGATGTTCTCTAAAGCACACTCAACGGAGGCTGGAAGTGATTAAAAGTACCTGAATGCTTTAAAAATGAAGTGAAACTGATTATGGAGTGAATATGGCAATAAGAAATAAAACAAAAGTTGCCCAAAGGCGATTGATTGCGCCCAGTGACTGATCTAGGATTTAGGTTTGGTGAGGGCTGTTAACAGGTGTTGAGAGGCAGAGCCCTCTTTCAACCGACGAAAATAACGCCCTCATCCTTCCCGTCCTAATGAATGGCGCAGAGACATGGACATTGACCATAAATGATGAGAGGCTGTTAGGAGCGTTCGAGAGGAAGATACTCCGTAATATCTACGGTCCAGTATGCGTGGACGACGTGTATCGAATGAGATGGAACGATGAACGACAATCGTATACAAATCACACCAAAAATCAGAGAGAAATTCAAAAAAATACAGATAAAAACTCAGACCTATATTAAAACATACTTCAGTACGAAATTTAAATCAAAAATCAACTCAAAAGTCAGATCAAAAGTTAGATCAAAATCCAAACAGCAACTCTATTTAGACTAGATAAAAACTCAGAGCAATAATCAAAACAAAAGTCAGAACAAAATCGAGACTACAATTCAGATAAAAGTCAGACCAAAAAGTGCTACCGAATTCAGATAAAAATTTGAAGTAAATGTTGAAAGAAAATTAAATATTAAATTAGGAAATAGGTCAAATGTCATTAAAAGTCTGACAATAATCTGAAGAAAAATATGGACCAGGATTGAGATCAATGTTCACAACATATGTCAGATCAAGTGCCAGAAAAATGTCAGATGGTCAGAACAAAATTGCGCGAGAATTCGAAGCAAAATTTAAACCAATTTCAGACCGATTATCATACCAATGTCATATTAGAAGTCAGACCAAAAGTCACATCTAAAGTCAAACTATAATTCGAACCTAAATAAAATCCTGACTGAAATTTAGCGAACAAATTAGATAAAAAAATCTAAAAAAAAAATTTTAAAAAATGTCATAACACATGTCAGATTAAAAGTTAGGCAATAATATAAAGAAAAATGTATGTCAGATCAAGTGCCACAACAAATGTGAGAACACATGTCAGAACAAATGTCAGACCAAATGTCAGAACAAATGTCGAGCCAAATTTCGGACGAAAATTTAAATAAAATCCATACTGAAACTAAAAACCAGATCACAAATCACACCAAAAGTGAAATTAGATAAAAAATCAAACCAGAAGTAGAACCAAAAATTAAACAAAATGTCAGAACTCATATCAGATTAAAAGTCAGACAATAAACCAAAGAAAAATGTAGACCAGAATTGAGACCAATGTTCACAAAATATGTCAGATCAAATGATAGAACAAATGTCAGATCAAATGTCAGACCAAATGTCAGACAAAATGTTAGAACAATTGTCGAGCCAAATTTCGGACGAAAATTTAAATAAAATCCATACTGAAACTAAAAACCAGATCACAAATCACACCAAAAGTGAAATTAGATAAAAAATCAAACCAGAAGTAGAACCAAAAATTAAACAAAATGTCAGAACTCATATCAGATTAAAAGTCAGACAATAAACCAAAGAAAAATGTAGACCAGAATTGAGACCAATGTTCACAAAATATGTCAGATCAAATGTCAGAACAAATGTCAGACCAAATATCAAAATAAATGTCAGACCAAAAGTCGAGCCAAATTTCGGACGGAAATTTAAATAAAATCCATACTGAAACTAAAAACCAGATCACAAATCAAACCAAAAGTCAATTCAAAAGTTATACCCAAATTCAAATAAAATTCAGAATCAAATTCAACACACAAAAATAAAATAACATTTCAAACGACATGTCAAATATCAAACTAAAAAGAGACCAAAATTAAAAGCAAATCATGCCAAATTTAAACCGAAACCAGACCAGAACAGAATTGGAGACCGAAATCAGTCCCAAAATCAGTCCAAATCCATACCAAACTTCAGAACAAAACTTAGACTAAAACTGAAACCTAAAGTCAGATAAAATTTATACTAAATTCAAACTACAACTCAGATTAATTATTCAGATCAAATGACCAAAAGTGACTGGCAGGGACGGAAACTGTCTTAAAATAAGTAGGAGATGAGGCCGGAAGTGATTACAAATACTAAAATTCATTGACAGTTAATTTGAATGATAGCTCAAACCTAAAACCGTATAAGAAATCTCTCTCAATCTCTACACTATGCACGCCTCGCCCCCACATTCACATATAAACGCTCCAATTGAATCGAAATCCGTGTCAAACCATTTACGTTTGGTATAATTAAAGTATTTTAATGGCTCGAAATTGCTGAAGTGGAAAACTTTGAGGCAATAAGAAGTAACACACACAACCTTAACAGCCGCTGGCGTTATTCTTCCACTAACAAGATAACCAAGATAGAGAGCGGAAGAGGAGAATGAGAGAGTGACGTTGAGAGAGCACTTGGATCCTCCTACATATGTAAATATGAATGTGTATGTGTGCGTTAAAATGAAAGAGAGTGTGAGAGAGAGAATATACCATACAATTGTGTGTGTGTGTGTGTGTGTGTGTGCAGTAGTTCTACTTAGAATTTTCTTCAATCCTAACAACATCGACATCTAGTTATTTTCAAACCATAAAACCGCCAACGAATTTCCAGCAATCTGTTGTCGCCGCTGTTATTTATCTAAAAACTTTTCTTGTTAATGCAATGCAAATACAAGTGTCAATTTTAATTACTTTCGTTTGTGTGGCGGTGGCAATGGTGAAAGTGGTTGAAATTAATTTCATTTTTGGTTTTTCTATTTTTTTGTTATTCGGTTCGTTTTGTATTTACCACAAAGCGACATAGAAAAACAAACGAAAAAGAAAAAAATTAATATTACTTGGAATTGTGAGTCAAAGGAATAGAAAAACATATAAGCAACTTACATAGAAACACTCAGACACACACTCCAAATGCACATAACTAAGAGAGAGAGAGAGAGAGAGAGAGAGAGAGAGAGAGAGAGAGAGAGAGAGAGAGAGAGAGAGAGAGTCTCAGGTACAGTAAGAACCCAGTTGAACTTGGAATCATCGTGGGAGTATTCACTCTCTCTTCTCGTGTTTTTTTTTTTATATGAAGTATTTTTGCGCTCGCAATTAGTATTAGTAAAAATCTCATAAAAAACAAACACAAGAAAAGAGTGCATCATTCGGTGGGTGAATTCGCCTGAATTCGTTTGTTACTCCAACGAGCCTGAACACATCTTAGGTGAGGTGGGAAACGTCTTATGCCAGGTAATGACTACATACTACATGCTCAATTGCTCTCGTGTGGCCAGCCTCAAAGCAAAAGCAGGGCACTCTCTTTCTCTCTCTCGCTCTTCATATTTAAAACAAGATTATGATTCAGGACCACTCGAGTGAAGCTGTGCATGTAGAATGATTTAGTCTCTTTGCACCGGGTCATTGCTTGGCACAAAATAATGCACGCACGCATCTCGTGTGGCCAAGCTCACTGACTTCAATTACAGAGCTCCTTCACTTCTATCTATTTCCCTCTCTCTCTCTAGCTTTCTTAGCATTAACTTCAGTAATTGAAGGAAATTAGCTGCTATAATTCTGAGTTGTTTTTGCAAAAGTTTTTTTTGTAATAGAAAGAATATAAACTCAGTTCAGTTTGTGCAATTGGTGGGTCGTGCACACAACAGCAGTATTTTTGTTATTTTTTTTCCATGGCTGAAAAGAGAACGAAATGAGAGCAATTGCTCTTCTTCTTTTAATGTCACAACAGCTCATGAAGGGCCTAGGCTGAGCTTTTCGCATCCACTAATGTTGAGCGTGTTATGTCTGTATATGAACGAAAGAGACCTAGAGTTTTATGCCGAATCCGAACGGAATCCGAAGTGAAAAGCTTTTCATAGGCTATTTTCACTCTTGTAAGTTTGCCATTGCCTGCCAAGAGTTGGTGATGTATAGGAAAACTATATTTTCTACTTTTTGATTTCGCCTGCGCCGAGATTCGAACCCCAGACTCTCTGCATAACAGTCAAACGCACTATCACTATGCCATAGAAATTGATCATTGACTTGAATTTCATAGCTTTGTTCTCTATCGATATCTCTTTCCCTCCTCTCTCTCTCTCTCTCTCTCTCTCTCTCTCTCTCTCTCTCTCTCTCTCTGGCTTTCTGAATTTGAACTTAAGTAATCGCCTAGTTACAATGACGTCGCAATAGGA
Source organism: Palloptera scutellata (assembly GCA_958295655.1). Lineage (NCBI taxonomy): Eukaryota > Metazoa > Arthropoda > Insecta > Diptera > Pallopteridae > Palloptera > Palloptera scutellata. The sequence goes on along the minus strand of OY282452.1, from coordinate 53,194,814 downwards.
GAGCAATTTATTGCTAATATTTTGCCCATTCAGTTTTGTTGTTATTTTTTACGATAGTAGTATTTTTGTTAGTTTTTTGAATGTCTGAATGTCTGAAAAGAGAACGAATTTATCAAAGTCATCTACCATATTTATTGCTTCTATTAAGAAGCACTCAAAGCTTATGTAACTGGGTACATTTCATTGTATGCTTGCTTGTATCTGATTGCTTTTTTTTTCTTAATGTATCTGAAATTGTGTCCTTTGCTATAAATCGATTTCAGATCTGCAGAAATTGGCTTTCAGTTATTTTTTCTGTTCTCTGTTGTTTTTTAAGAGGGGTGGGAGGTGGATTACTTTAATTAAGATCTAAGTTTTTTGATTATGGTGCAGGATTTCCCTTTCTTGAACTTCCTCTAGCAACTGGTTAAGGATTTGTGCATGAAGTTTTTATTTTTGCATTCCGTCTGGATATTTGATTACAGTAATATTTAGGTATTTTCTATCACTTTAAATGTTAATAGTATTTTAGGAGTAGAGATCACAGAACGACCCCCACTTCTTCCTATTTACTTAAAGATGAATGGTATGATTCTCTCAGAGAGAAAACTTTCTGCACTAGAACGTACTGAAACGTACTGAACGTACTTCTGAAAATATTGAATGTGATCTGGTGTTATTTAAAAGTAAGTGCTAGAAGTAATCAAAAGTGTTTAACAGTAAATAGAAGTTTGTCCGAAAGCACATAGACACAGCCAAGTTAAAGTTTGAACTCTACTCTGGAGTTAAACTTCACTGAGGTTATGTGCTAATAGAAGCTTTGGCGAGATCATATTATGTTAAAGACCTATAATTTTGCTGTCTATGAAAAGTCAAACATTTTTAGCTCATACACCAACCCTCTATCCGGTCTCTGCACACTTCTTTTCGGGAGTGTTTTCGTTCAAGTATCTGCAAAAGTTAAAAAATAAAGTTTAACGCATTTTTATTGGATTTTTGTTTTATATATGTACATATATGCAATTTGGTGTTTGTTTGTATGTTGTTATTTAGTTTGCTCGTAGATATTGTTGGTAATATGAGAGAACATCATCGAAAGGAAATACCTGCTATATTTCTCTTTTCAGATCTAATCTCATTTGCATTTATTACCAAATAATTATAGAGTATTTTCTATTGTTGCTTCCACTACCCTCTTCGTCTTCTTCAGTTGTGTATGTGTTTAAATGTGTATGTATGTATGATGGATATCAAAATGGCACAAGATGTTGTTTGCTATTTACAAAAGTTGCCTACAGCAATAACTTGTGTGTGAAAGTGTAGCTATGTACGAGTATATTTGTTTGTATGTATGTATGCATGTATGTATGTATGTATGTATGTATGTATGTATGTATGTATGTATGTATGTATGTTTGTATGTTTGTATGTATGTATGTATGTATGTATGTATGTATGTATGTATGTATGTATGTATGTATGTATGTATGTATGTATGTATGTATGTATGTATGTATGTATGTATGTATGTATGTATGTATGTATGTATGTATGTATGTATGTATGTATGTATGTATGTATATGTGTGTGTATGTATGTATGTATGTATGTTTGTATGTATGTATGTATGTATGTATGTATGTATGTATGTATGTATGTATGTATGTATGTCTGTATGTATGTATGCATGTATGTATGTATGTATGTTTGTATGTATGTATGCATGCATGCATGTATGTATGTATGCATGCATACATCATAATTATTCATGATGTTCTTCTTCGGCTGCTGCTGCCGTTCGGCTGCTACATACTTCTCTCTTTAGTAAAAACAAATATGAATGAATTGCACATGAAGGCTGTCATCATAACAAAAAGGAAATCTCTTAAGGAAACAATATTAGATAGGATATGAAACATTATATTTCTTTGAAGAGAAAATTCACACACAAATACATACACCCTCATATGAATACATACATACATATACAAGGAAAAAACAATAACAAAACAAAAGAAAAACAATACACATACACATACACAATCATGTACACATCCACATATACACACATACCTACTAGATATGACCAAGATAACAAATTTGTCAGCTTTTACGAATACATTTGCAAATGTTTGTAAATGCGAGAAATGACAGCTGTTAAAATAGTAAAATTGATATTTATGGCTAAACATATACCCACACACAGAGGCGGAGGGATTCAAGATTTCTTTTTGGTTTTTAGAAGGTACCGATTTCGAGAAATTTAAACAATAAATTAAATGTAGCTACTTATTTTTTGATGTGAAACTTCTTATCTTTATCGGCTTCCTTTTGCATGACACATTTATTTATTTGGTTTGGCTCTCTATGCACACATTGAAAAATTACAACAAACTCATTGCCCTCACTCTCTTTATTGAAGAATAAATGAATCGAAATGTTAACACGTAGAGTGGTGGGAAGTAAATGGCGCAAGCAAAAGAGCGAGTAAACAAAATCCATCTTGCAAAAACCACACGAACATTTCTCTCTCTCTCTCTCTCTCTCTAATACATAATTAATGTATTTGTCCCAATGGAATTTCTCGCAAAAACAAAACCACTAACAATAACAATAAATTACTCTGAATTCAATCACTCGCTAATATGAAAATTACTCGATTGTTCGCAGTGGACCGCGTGTTTATGTACACATGAGGTGACATGACATGATTGAGAGAGCCGACTCAAGCCGAGCTTGTATTGCATCGGCCCGATGCATATACTTAGTATGAAAAAAAACTCCGATCACAATACCGGCTCTCATTACCTGTTCATGTTCATAGAGAACATACTCTCTCTCATATGTAAAAAGAACGATAAGAATTTTTTAAGAGAGTTCTGCGTGGAAATTATTACCATTTTTCATTTGAGATTATTTTTTCAACACATTGCTTTTACATTTCTTCATTGCATTGAGTTAAATAGAAAGAACATAAAAATAAGAGCTCGTGAGGAAACATGGAAAACGTGAAAAACAGATTGATGTATAAAAGTGAAACAAGTTAGTCGTTATAAATTTCACTTCATCTGCGACTTCTTAAACATTCACATTTTTTGAATAGTCCATAGTATGTATGATAATAAATTAAAGCTGATTCAAGATTTCTTTAATAGCAGAGAAAAGAGAAAGTTTTATAACGTTTTCAAACTGAAGAACAATTCGCAAAATCCAGAATAAATGTCAGATGAAAAATCAGACAAAAACTAAAATTCGTCATATTATATGTATCAGATAATATCAAAATTCAGTTCAAGAAACAGATGAAAATCTAACTAAGAATTAAACCAAAATTCTAATCAAAACTCTGACAAAAATTAATATGAAAAGTCAGATCGAATGTCAGATCTAAAATCAGATAAAAGTCAAACCAAATTTGGAAAAATTCGAATCAAAGCTAAATAAAAGTTTTTAGACTTTTCAAATTTAAAAAAAAAATTCAATAAAAATTAAAAGGAAAAGTTAATCTAAATTTCATACTACTAAAAGTCAAATCGGACAGGGCCGACTAAAAACTAAACAAAAACTCAGACTAAAGAAATAATTCAGTTCAAAAGTCAGCTTGAAATACAAACGAAAAATCCGACCGAAAATTAAATCATATTTCGAATCAAAACTCAAATAAGATGTCAAATCGACGAGTTAAAAGTCAGAGGAAAATGCAATCACACATTGCTCGAAACTCCAAGCAGAACTCAAACCAAAAGTCAGAACAAAAGTGAGATCATCAGAATCCGACCAAAAATTAAATCATAACTTTAAGCTCTAAAGTCCGATTGAAATTCAGTCCAAAAATCATATCGTACTCACGACCCCAACTCAGACAAAATTTAGGCCAAAGTGAAAAACACTAAATCACTACATTAACTCAGTTCAAAAATCAGAACAAAAACTCTAAACTAAAATTCGGACCAAACTCAACTAAGTCCAAAAATTATACCAAAAAAACTGATAAAAATTAGACTAAAAATTAATAGCAAAATCAGACCAATGTTACTTAGATGGAAATTCAAACCACAATTTATACGATTAGGCCAATTTATAAGATTAGGCCAAAACTCATACTGAGATTCGGTTAAACAAAATTTTAAATAAGATTCAGAACTCAGATCAAAACTTACTCCAAAAATCAGACTCAAACTCGGTCCAAACTTCAGACCAAAACCTAGATTAAATATCGGGCATAATTCACACAAACATAATTCGGACAAATTCAGATAACAAACCAGACCAATATTCTGATAAAAAATTAGATCAATATTCAGACCGAAATTTGTACTGAATTCAGACTAAAACTCAGACCAGACATCTGACCCAAATTGACATTTAAACTCAGACTAAATTCAAACTCGAACGAATAATCAGACCAAAATACCGGCAAGTTTCAGACCAATAGCTAGAGCTGTGCAGTCCAAAATTTGTATAACAACTGGAATCAAAACTCAAAATTGTAACCTAAAATTACATCAAGATTCAGAGTAAAATTTAGACTAAGACCCAGAGAAAGAAATTGGATCTAAAATGAGAATATAAAATCACACCAAAATTCCTACTAAACCCCGAAAAGTTCAAACCAAAACCTAGAGCAAAAATTCAGAACTATTCAGTTAGAAATTCAGTAAAAATGTTTATAGCAAATGGGATTAAAAGTCAAAGTTTAGAGTGAAAATTAGATAAAAAATCAGACTCAAATTAAGACTGAAACTCAGACAAAGAAATTGGATTCAAAATCAGAATCGAAAACCAGACTAAAACTCAGACAAAGAAATTGGATCCAAAATCAGAATCGAAAACCAGACTAAAGTTCATGCTAAACCCCAAAAATTCCGTACTTTTCAGTTAGAAATTCAGTGCAAAATTTATATAAAAAATGGGATCAAAACTCAAAGTTCGGGGCTGAAATTAGATCAAGAATGAGACCATAATTTAGACTAAAACTCAGGCAAAGAAATTGGTTAGAAAGTCAGACCAAAGTTTATACTAAACTACAAACAAATTCAGACCAAAATCTAGACAAAAAATCATACCAAATATCCGAATAATTCAAATGGAAAATCGGACTAGAAATCTGCCCAAAAATCAGATAAAAACACATATACAACTAAGATCAAGATGAAGATAAGCTCAGAATGCAAACCAAAGTTAGATCGAAAATCATATCGAAATAAGTTCGAAATTTATACGAAAATCGGACCTCAAAACAGATGGACATTTGCCAAGCTCCCCAAAAAGGAGAGCATCAATAAACTAATCCTATTATACATTAACTTAGACTCTAAACTAAAGTTTTTATGACAAAGAGGTTATCAATATGTTTTTGGCAAGGCCTGACCGCCGTTTTATCCCTCTCTGCATCCGCCACTGTAAACATTTATGTAATTAGTTTCATATGGCCTTCATTATTTCCATAGAATATTCCTCAACTTATTTCGCACACAAATCAGCAAAATGAAGTAAAAAGAGGGGGAAAAGTTTAGTTAAGTTGTAAGTAAGTTTTTAAACATTTTGTTTCGGCTCACTGCTTCACAAATCAGTGCTGCTTTAATATATTCAATAAATGTTTGTAGATGAGTAAAGTAGGTGATGCCGATGGTCGATACTTGGGGGAAAACGGCGAAATTGTAAACTTTCTTAAGCTTATCATTTCCTTAGAGTAGAGTTATTCAAAAGCGATAGTATGTAAGTGGGACACTCTAGGAGTTCAGTTGTCCTGCAACTAGTACTCTGGGTCTAGTCTGATCGGGAGCTTCAACAACTGAATCTTTCGGGAGATAATTCTCGCCATTCTCTTTTGAATCACTGAAAATTATCCATCCACATTAAGACTGAATTTTATTATAACTTTCAACTTAACTCTTCTCATTATGCATCAGCAGATACTTTTTAATGTACATAGACGCTAAGGGTTAATTACTTGCTACTTTCAGTGGCAGCAGCTGTGAACACACACACACACTCTGTGTTTATCCGCCAGTTTCAGTTTTCCTTCTTTTTTCTCGATTTATTTTCGTTTTTGTTTTCATTTTTCTTTTTTTAAGCTTTTTGGCTTTTTGATAATATTTAAGTGTAATTGCAAAAGTTTTTACTTAATCGCAAGTTTCTCCTTTAACTACTTATTATGTACAGTGTAATTTTAGCTGGTCACATAATCGTAATTACAATGTTGTAACTAAAGAGTAACTGGAAAGAGTTAGTTCAAGTAAATACGAGCTGAGGAGATCTTCTTCAATTGCGCAAAAGTCAAAAGGCAGGCAAATATTTGAATAAAGAAAAAGAGGGAGAGAGAGGGATAATAGGGAGAGGGATAATAGGGAGAGAGAGAGAGAGAGGGAGAGAGAGTGAGGGAGAGGGAATAAGGGTGAGTTAGTCAAAGAGTTAATAGTTTACTTTTCCAGAAATTGAATATGAATCTACTTGACACAGTGTCTTTTTATTTTTCCCAAGATTTCACTTTCTTCAGTTGAAATGAAAAATCTCAAAAATTATGAAAAAAAAACCACATAATGATGAGATAACCAAACTCGGTCATTACTATTTTCAGCATACCATAAAGCCACCTTATAGCCTTATGAGCTTACCATAAATCAGCATCATCAAATGGCCAATCACTGGCGATAGAGTCCCTTCCATCTGCACCCCTCGAAACATAAACACTTAAGGTTTTTCAAGCTTGTTTTTGATAAATAAAGTAAGTGCGTCCTACTTTTACTTTAACATGTACTAGAAATGGAAACATTCATTCAAATTAATCAAAGAAACTACTGAGTACTGAGTACGAGGAGAATAATAAAGTTAAAAAAAAAAAACTCTCAAACCTTGCCTAAAAAAAAAGTATCTGCATATACTAGAAGTAGTCAAACCATAAAATAATATTCCTCAACAAATTCTGAAATGTTCTTAACAACTGCAATTGCCACAAAAGCAAACATATCCACACACTTTCAAGACACCAGAAGAAACTTCGTGTTGTCGGTAATCAAACTGCATTTCAAAAAAAAAAAAACAAAAAAAACAAAAACCAAGAAAAACGAAAAGCCAAACGTCAAAAGAAAAGTATAAATACTACAAAAAGTGCATATTTAGATGGGCTGCACTGAGAGAAAAATATATGCGACAGTAAAAATTGTGCAGATGAGAATTCAAGAAGTTTTCTGCGAGTGATTGCTGATTAGATATTGACATCATTGGCAAAAACGCTCGAGCAGTCAGTGCAGCATTCTCCAACCTGGAAAGGGAGTCTCGTCGTGTGGGTCTAGTGGTGAACGAGGACAAAACGAAATACCTTGTGTCAACAAACAAAGAGTCACGGCCTTGTCCTGGACAAAATGTCACTGTTGTCAACAACATACTTTTGAAGTCGTCAAGGATTTCGTTTATCTAGGATCCAGCATAAACACCAACAATAATGTCAGCCTTGAGATTAAGCGGAGACTAACTCTTGCCAACAGGTGTTACTACGGGCTCAGTAGGCAATTGAGAAGTAGAGCCCTCTCTCGACCGACGAAAATAACGCTCTATAAGTCCCTCATCCTTCGCGTCCTAATGTATGGCGCAGAGACGAGGACATTGACCATCAATGATGAGAGGCTGTTAGGAGCGTTCGAGAGGAAGATACTCCGTAAGATCTACGGTCCAGTATGCGTGGACGACGTGTATCGCATAAGATGGAACGATGAGCTGTATGAGCTGTACGCCGACACTGACATGGCTGGGTCATGTTGAGCGAATGGAAGAAAGCGCTCCGGCTAGAAAGGTGTTTTATTCGAACCACGGTGGAGGAACAAGCAGAAGGGACGTCCTAATCTCCTTTGGAAAGACCAGGTGCAGGGCAATCTGACTGCACTTGGCCTTATCAACTGGCGCCAGCGCGCGCATAGCAGAAGTGACTGGCGGAGCTTTGTGGAGGCGGCCAAGACCGATCATCGGTTGTAGCGCCAGCTAAGTAAGTAAGCAAGTAAGATTGCTGATTAGAAATTCAAAGAAAAAAATAAATCTGAGTAAAAATTAGTCGAATAATCAGATAGAAATTCATATTTAGAAATCCAGCGCGAATCTCAAACTAAAAATAACCACCATAAGTCTAATGAAATTCGGATCTGAACTGCGATGAAAACTCGGTCCAAAAATCATACACAATTTTGAATAACACTCAGACCAAAAATCGGTAAGCAAATGAAAAAAAAAACAATGTGAAAATCCGTCCAAAAATCGAGTGGAATTCTAGCCAAATTATAGACCAAAGTTTAAAACTAAACTCAAAACAATTTATAAAAATCGGATGAAATTCTGACCAAAATTCAGTCAAAAAATAAGTTCAAATAAAAGTAAAAATTTTATGAAATTCTGATGCAATTCAGATAAAAAATTGAGAACCGTTAAATTCAGATCAAAAATCGGTGAAGAGAATTAGATAAAAAATTTAAATTAAAAAGTTGGACGAAATTATAAAACTAAACTCAAATCAAAAATCGGTGAAGAGAATCAGATAAAAAAATTAAATTAAAAAGTTGAACGAAATTATAAAACTAAACTCAGATCAAAAATCGGTGGAAAGAATCAGATAAAAAATTTAAATTAAAAAGTTGAACGAAATTATAAAACTAAACTCAGATCAAAAATCGGTGGAAAGAATCAGATAAAAAATTTAAATTAAAAAGTTGAACGAAATTATAAAACTAAACTCAAATCAAAAATCGATGGAAAGAATCAGATCAAGAATTATAATAATCTAAAAAATGATCGAAATCAGATAAAAATTAAACTAAAACTCCAAAAATAAAATCAAAATGTGGACGAATTTCTGAGCAAAGCTGAGATTAAAAAGAAAATTACTTAGTAAAAAATTGGTTAAAACTCAGATCAAAGATGTGGTCGCTGTGGCGTAGTGGTAGTGCGTTGGACTGTTACGCAGAGTGTCTGGGGTTCGAAACTCGGCACAGGCAATATAAAAAAAAAGTAAAAAAAAACATATTTTCTACACGGCACCACTTCTTGGCAAGCAATGGCAAACCTAAAATAGTAAAAATTGCCTATGAAAAGCTTTTCACTTCGCCTTTCAGATTCGGCATAAAACTTGGCAAGAAAACATAGCTCTTCTTCCATTCATATACAAAAATAACACGGACGACATGAGTGGATGCGAAGAGCTCGACTTAGGCTCTCCATCGGCTGTTGTGCCATTAAAAAAAGAAAAGAAACAAAGATCAAAAATCGGACCAAAAATTGGTTGAAATTCTGACTAAATTTAATTATATAAAGAAAGTGGTTGAAATTTTGACCTAAATTCAGATCAAAAATCGGAAATTCGAGTGATCAGAAATCAAAAAAATAAAAATCCATCCAAGAATTTAACGAAAATAAAAATTAAAACTCGGACTATCAAAAAACGGACAAATAAAATCATAGTTTAAATCGGACGTTGATCTAATCAAATTTCAAATTAAAAATTGGACCAAAACTCAGACTAAAAATCAAATCAAAATTCGGACTAAATTCTCAGCAAAACTGAGATTAAAAATCAGTCCAAAAATCGGATGAAATTCTTACCCAAACTCAGATCATAAATCGTACAAAAATTTATGTGGAATTCTGTCTAAATTTATATAAAAATTTTTGTGCGAAATTTTGACCTAAATTCAGATCAAAAATCGATGAAAGAAAAACCGTTAAGAAAATAGGTCCTAAAATTGGACGAAAATAAAAATTAAATAATCAGATCAGAAATCGGACAAAAAATTAAACCTAAAGTCGGTCCAAAAATCGGCCCAAAACTCAGACCCAAGAAACAAATCAAAAACCGTACGAAATTCTGAGTAAACTTTACTTACTTTTAGCGGCACAACAGCCCATGGAGGGCCTAGGCGGAGCTGTTCGCATCCACTCATATTATGCGTGTTATATTTGTACATGAATGGAATGGGACCTACAGTTTAATGCCGAATCCGAACGGCGAAGTGAAAAGCTTTTCATAGCACTTTTTACTCTTGTAGGTTTGCCATTGCCTGCCAAGAGGTGGTGGTGGGTGCCGTGTAGAAAAACTAATTTTTCTACTTTTTTTGTTTGATTTTGCCTGTGCCGAGTTTCGAACCTCGGACACTCTGCGTAGCAGCCCAACGCACTGAGTAAAACTGTGATTAAAAATCAGACCAAAAATCAGTCCAAAAATCAAATGAAATTCTTACCAAAACTCAAATCATAAATCGGTCCAAAAATTTTATGAGATTCTGACTAAATTTAGATAAAAAAATGGCCGAAATTTAGACCTGAATTTAGATCAAAAATCGGTAAAAACAAAATCAAAACAAAAACTAACCCAAAAACTGGCGAAAAAAAACCTAAAACTCAGATAAGAATTGAACCAGAGATCAGGCCGAAAATCGAAAGAAAATATAATTAAAACTCACATCAAAAATTAGACCAAAAATTGGATGAAATTCTGAGCTAAACATAAATTAATAGTCAGACCAAAAATCTGTCCAAAAATCAGATGAAATTCTTACCAAAAACTCAGATCAAAAAGGTGGACCAAAAATCTTATGAAATTTTAACTGAATACAAGTGAAATATTTAACAAAATGTTCACCAAAGTTAAGATCAAAAATCGATTAAAAAAAAAAACCGTTGAAAAAGACCAGAAAAAAATGAAAAAATTGGTCCTGAGATTAGACCAGAAATTGGTCGAAAATATACCATAAATCAAAACTTAGATCAAATATCGTACCTAAAATCCAACCAAAAGTCAAATTTAATATAAGTCCAAAAATCGGATGTAATTCTAATCAAAAATTAGACCAAACATTGGATCAAAATTAGACCAATAATTATGGGGGAAAAAAGCCTGTTCAAAAATGAAATCAAATATCGAACCAAAATCGAACGAAATTCTGAACAAAACTCAGATTAAAAATCAAATCAAAACTAAGATAAAAAACTAAACCAAAACAAAGTCCCAAAAACCATACGAACTTTTGGCCAAAATTCAGACCAAAAGTTGGGATAAAAATTCAGACCAAAAATCTAGATAGATATTCTCGGTATGCTAGGTATTCGCTTATGCCTGCCACGAGGTTTTTATTGCCTATTTTATAGTTTTAATTTTTTTTAATCGTGATTTTTTTAACCCTGATCCAAATTAACTACATAAGGGGTGAACCATAAAAATTTAACAATTTTTGTGTAGACATTTGAAACCAACCAACAGTCCGATTTCACTCAAATAAAGTTCAGTTTATTAAGCATTTCGGTGACTACTGCTTAGGCTTGATTCCATCGATTTTGGAATTCTACATCATTTTTGGAAACTTTCTTTTCTTTTTCTTAGAGTTTGTTTCATTATAGCCCAATATCTTTGAATAGGCTGAAGTTCCTAGGAGGAAATAGGGAGCATTTGCCTCTTTTGGGACCACTGTGACATTATTTTCCTTATACCATTCCATAATTGAACTGGAGTAATGACTAGTGTGTACGAGGCTAGGTCTGGGCAAAACAAAACGGTTCCTTTGTGCTGTCCAATAAATGGTGGAAGGCATTTTGCAGGCATTCTTCTATATAAATCCTGGAGTTCAATGTTCCTGTCCTAATGAACGCCTTGCTGCGTAGACCGCAGGTGCAAATAGCTTGCCAAACCATGAAGCGTTTTAGAAATTTTCTATATTTTGCTTCGGAGTATTTTATGGGTGTTGCATTTCTTATTGTTTGTTGTGAAATAGGCATTTCCAGGCAACTGGTTGTAGTCCGCCTTACAGTACCTATAGATCTCATTATCGAGAATTAAGCAATCGAATTTGGTTAGATAATTGTCATAGAACTTTCGGGCACGCGTCTTCGCTATTTTTTCCTTTGCTTCCGACCGGTCAGGTACGTTCTGCTGTTTGTAGTAGGTCCCTAGTTCTTGACTTCGCCTATATCGCATTACAGTTGATTGCGATGTGCCAGCTGTAGCTGCATCGTCTCCAGTCGACCTCGTGGGATTAGCCCGACATGTACTAACAACCTTTTTCAGCACTTCTGGGTTATTTGGATCCTTTTTTCTGCCCGACCTTTCGGTTCTGCAGATGGAGTTTCTCGCGTTGTAGTTGTTTATGATGGTTTCAACTGTCGCGTCAACTCGCTGTGCTCTCCCTTGCAAAATCTTAGTCTAGACTTCGTCTTATCTTATCGGTCAAGTAATTGTCCAGTATTAATTTGCTGCGCTGTTCTTGTTGGGGCTCGACATTTTGACTTAAGTAGATCCGAGATGAAAATGACTAATACAGAAAAAAAAAAACTGCACTATTTATATTCCACTTTCACTTGAAGACAACGAGGTTCTAACTCTTGACAATTGCGTTTAATGGATACATTAAAATTATGAAACTTTTCTGGGTCACCCCTTAATTGTGATGAATTAATGGGATGAAATTATTCTAGAAATCCTCTGCATTTCATGGCAAATTTTCGCTGAGTGTATTATACTTATGTATATGTAAAAGTATTACTCTACTTCTTACTTGTTCTTCTTCTTCTACTTCTCCTTGCAATGCTTCTACAAATTGCATATAAATTCTGCTCATTGACTGTAATATCCTAAGTATAGTATAAAATTTATGTATATGAAAATTTCATTTTTCAAATTTGTATTTGCAAAGAGACGACTTCATCATATGCCACTCATAGTTCGTGAGGCCGCCATGGAGGGGGAGACAATGCGCCATTCACTCGCTCTCCGATCAGGAAGCTCAGAGGCACTGCTCATCAGCTATTACCCAGGCCAGGCCAGGCCAGCCCAGCCCAAGCCAGGCCAGCCCAGCACTGCTTGGGTGTTGGCGGCATGTCGCGGTGGCATGTTGTCGGCACATCGCGAGCTCCTCTGGTAATTTGCTGCTGATGCAAGTAGCAACAGAAAAAAAATTAAAAAAAAAAACCACAACTTGAATGCTACTTCGTCGTGTTGTCGAGGTTCGAGACACACTCACTCACTCACTCACACACTCACTCACTAGCACCTGCAACTATTTACATGCATACATACCATATGTATTTATGTATTTTGTGTGTGTATGTGTGTGTATGTGTGTGTCAGGCTGCCAACTTCCAAATGAAAGTTATTTGTTTGCTTCTTCATTTCGAACTTTTTTCGACTCTATGTTTTTTTTTCGTTGTTGCATATGAAAGAAACTCTTGATTTTATTTAAATTGTAAATTTGCATGCCTCTTGCAATTTGTTAAGGTATAGCATTTGTAAATTAACAAAAATTGTATATATTTATATATGAGAATGTTTTTATATGTATGCTTTGTTGTTGTTTTTTCTTCTTCTTTTTTAGCCCGAATGTTGACAGGAATATTAATGTAATGTCAGATTAAATATAGAGAAGAAGTACGTTGCAGGTACGTTGCAGGTACGTGGCAGTGGGAGGCAGTGGGAGGCAGTGGCAGTTGATGGCAGGCAGCCAGCGCCAGCTAAAGCAGCCAGCCAGTAGCTTCTTATCTTATTCGTACTTCATTAGCGATATATGATTTACTTTCGTCTATAATGGAATTCTCAGATTTTAGGGAAGTGTTGGAAACCGAAATTTGTATTCTAAGACTAAGAGAATTGCCGCAAAGGAATGAGTTGAAATCGGTGAAACTCAATTTTGAAAAGTAGATGAAATCCCTAAGAAATAACTGATGTGATCGGCGCTGATTTATCAATATTATGATTATTTACACATTACATGTATGCTTATCACTTATCATTCTATGTTATTGTTAATATTCTTTTTCTTCTTTAACGCATTTATTTACTTTAACTATATTTTTGCCATCACTGTAATGCACAAAGAGAGATCACGCAATTTCATTTACTTTATCACTCATTTAACGGTAATCTCCCTTCATCGCTCACTACTTGTTAAGATCAACTATCATAATTATTATTTGCTCATTCGATACTCAACTATCAAAAAAAGCAGACGCTTAAAATCAAACTTTCGCGTGTTTATTTAATATTATCGAAGCGTTCCTTTACGCTTAGACTTTCGCTTGTAGACTTTTTGGCTCTTGCGGCTGGTGTAATCGAACGCAACTCCCACTTTAGGGAAGTTCCGCTCCCCTACACTGATATGTTAAATTAATCACAAGCCTAAAAGTATGCAATGCTAAGATCGAAATTTTCTTGTTATATTCTTGTTCTTCTTTTTTTCAATGACACAACAAGCCCATGGACACAATAGCCCATCGATGGCATAGGCCGAGGTTTTAACATCCCCATTTATATTGGTACATAAAGGGTGTTTTTTCTAGAAGTGTGGTTTTCAATCTGGCAATACTTTCTTCGGAGTTGGTCTTTTCGACAGCTGTCACTTGATTTATGCTCAGTTTGGTTTGCCATTTCATAATGAATAGACTTACGCCTGAACAATGTTTGAAAATTATTGAAATTTATTATCAAAACTCATGCGCTGGGAAAAAAGTGTTTCGCAAGCGAAGTCCATTTAGCGACGAGGCTCATTTTTGGCTCAGTGGATCCGTGAATAAGCAGAATTGCCGTATTTGGGGTGAAAACCAGCCAGAGGCAATTCCGCAGCTACCAATGCATGTTTGGTGCGGCGGAATGTTAAGGGTAGGCGACATCATTGGGCCGTACTTCTTCAAAGACGATGAAGGCCGCAACGTTACGGTCAATGGAGAAAGGGACAGGTACCGTTCAATGATAACAGACTTAGACTTTTTTCAGCCGACATGTGGTTCCAACAGGACGGTGCCATTTGCCACACTGCATGAGAAACCATGCATCAATTGTGAGGCGAATTTGGTGAGCTGTTAATCTCACGTTTTGGTGCAGTCAATTGGCCATTGGCCACCAAGATCGTGTGATTTGACCCCGTTAGACTATTTTTTGTGGGGCTATGTTATGTCTCTGGTCGATAGGGACAAGCCAAACACGATTACTGCTTTGGAAGCCAACATTGAACGCGTCATTGCGTCATTGGTGTGATTCCGGCCGAAATGTACCAAATGGACATTCAGAATGGACTTCAAGCGTAGCCGCGGGCAACTTTTAAGTGAAATTATCTTTAAAAAGTAAATGGCAGGAATTGATTTATCTATCCAAATAAAAATTTCATTCTCTTTTGTAAAATTTTTGTGTTTTTTTTTTTTTCATTTTCAAAAACTAAACTCTTATAAAAATCACCCTTTGTAAAAAGTATCCGCGATTTTTTGGTACACTTTTGAAGCAAAATTGTCTTTATTGAAAATAAATTTTAATCAATTCATCAAAAATTATATTTTTTATTATTTTAACTAACAGGAACCAAGGCACCAAATCATTGCCGTTACTTCCGGAGTTCCTCAACGGAGTTAGCCATCTGGGAGCTTTATTATTTCTTCTGTTTATTAATGATTTGCCGTCTGTTATTCGACACTGCAAAATTATATTGTGTGCTGAAATGGAGAAGCCCGCCGCACACATTAGTTAGCTCACTGACGGGTGTCAGATCACTATCCACCGCGGACGCCACGAGGAGGCTGTGTGTCGACTTGAAACATAGAAGCGCAAGGATCGAATATGGACGCAACTGCGATTGTCACGAACTTTACCTTGTGTCCTACGCCCCAGGCCCTCATACTACTTTATAATCCAACAAAAGCTGCTGCAAGAAGATCTTGATCATTTTGCAAAATGATGCCGATCAAACTTATGTAAACTGTGTTACTTAGTCTTGATAAATGTAAGTTTATAAGATTTACGAGGAGGCAACCTTCTTCTTTCTTCTTTCAATGGCACATCAGCCCATGAAGGGCCTAGGCCGAGATTTTTGCATCCACTCATGCTGTACGTGCTATATTTTTACAAGAATAGGTGGGACCTATGAGGTGGAAACCTATGTCTTGTAAATGCTCTTTACACGATCAGACTCTGAATCATTTATTGATATTTGTTGATTGCGGTGTGACAATGGACTCCAAACTAAGTTTTAACTTCCATATCAAATCGTGTGCGAACAAGGCTAAAAGTCTTCTTCAGGGTTTGTTAATCGCTCCAAGTGTTAAATTTAATGTCATCCGCAACTAGAGCTCAGAAATATAAAAGAATAAGCCAACATCTTCGTCACAGCTTTAGCTTGAGCATTATATGCTACTTGAACGTAGTTGGTATAATTTTATCCGTTTGTAATGTAAAAAAAATTAACTACCAATTCGATCACGGTTTAAGATTTACTCTTATCCGCTACTTGAACCAATTTGATACAACTTTATCCATTACAATATAGTAGGAAGAGACAGCATCTTGCCCACATGATAAAATTAACTGGCATCCATTTACAACCTTAAAAAATAAACTAGAATCTCGAGCACAGCTTAGGCATTAGTATTATATGCTATTTGAACTGCTTTGGTACAGTGTCAAATAAGGATTCGTTATCCGAAATGAGCCAACATCGCCCTCATTGCTTTAGCTTTAATATTATCCGCCATTTGAGTTTTTTTTTGGTACGACTTTATCCATTACATTATAGTAAATCATAACTTCAGCTTTATTGCTATTTGTGTGGTCACCGTTTTGGCATGCGTTGCCCTGCTACACAGAGTGTGCGGGGGTCAAAACTCGGCTCAGGGAAAAATCAAAAAGTAGAAAAAAAAATTTTTCTAATGCGGCACCCACCGTCTCTTGGCTGGCAATGGTAAACCGAGAAGAGTAAAAATTGCCTATGAAAAGTTTTACACTTCGCCGTTCGGATTCGCACAACATAAGTGGATGTGGAAGATATCGGCCTAGGCCCTCCATGGGCTGTTGTTGTGTCATTAAAAAAAAGAATGAAAGAAAGAAAGACAGAAAGAAAGAAAGAAAGAAAGAAAGAAAGAAAAAAAGAATGAAAGAAAGAAATATGTTATTTGTATCCATCACTTCTTCCATTCTACTTTATCCGTTCTACTATATCCGTTCTACTTTATCCATCACTTCTTCCATTCTACTTTATCCGTTCTACTTTATCCGTTCTACATAATCCGTTCTACTTTTTCCGTTCTACATTATCCGTTACAATGTAATACCATCATACATTTATGTAGCTTTCTGTTAAACAAATTCCGATCACACAAGAAAGAACATCAGGTAATATATCTCTCTCTCTGTGTGTGTGCGAGTGTGTGTGTGAGTGTGTATTACAAATTTTCGAAATAATTGCTGTAATACGATAACTATCGATTGCGTTGAAGTTTGAGTTTTTCACTAAGCAAACTTCGTCTCAAACAAGACGCAAAATTATGAGATTGAGCTTCGTGTAACTTTTGAAAGTTTTCAAGTAAAAAAAAAATGGAAAAATATTTAGAAAACTTGCCACTCATACTTTGTGCCTGGAAACAAGCAGAGTTGCCTCTACTCCTTTTTTTCTTACTATTTTTTACTTATTTATTTTATTTTAGCACAAACTACTATTTTCAAGGGGAATTTTGGAGTGGCGAACACTTTTAAGTAGCCAATCACTTTACACACCACTGAGGCACCACTGAGACTGGAGCTGTCAACGTGTTGCTTCTCTTTTTTTTTAGCAGTTTTTTTGTTGTGTGTTGTGTGCATTTTGCTTTCGGAAGGCTGGAGGGAGTAACTCTGGCATATTTTTAAAATTTTGTTAGAACAAACAAAAACAACAAAAAGTAATAATAATAATAACAATAATAAAGTGGATAAAATTTCTATGTCACACACGATTGAAGAAGTAAGTATTTATGTAGTTTGGAAAATTCTTCAAAATACTTTCCACTAAGGCGTCAACGTAAAAATAAACCCAAATCCAAGCTCAAAGAACGAACACACATTTCAGTTTTATGCTTTATCCGGGGAATATTTTCTGCCCACATTGTTTGTGGATTTTTCTAACGATTAAATTATTCAAAAAAAAAAAAAAATTCAAAATTACACAAAAACTCACAATTTCTACTTTTAAGGGTTAATATTTTTCGAATCAAGTTGGACGATTTTTACCTTCAGTGTCCCCTGCTAATTTGCAAAGGAGAACATTTCTCTATAACATTGATAGTTGTTTATTCTAACGGGCGACTGTAAAGAGATTATTGCAAAACCTATAATCTACAGTTTCTGTCTTTCAAGGGTTAATTTCTTTTTACTAATCGTTAATCAAGTATTGAGAGATTGTTGAAAAAACCTGAAAGCAAAATTCGATCGCAGCGATACTTTATACGCCTTACACAGTCTCTGCCAAAAAAAAACACCCTTTCGCCATTCAACGGTGGGCTAAATTTGTATTGTTCTTTCGCCACACATTTCTTTTTTAACCAGCCTAAAGTAGGCGTTTACCTCGCCGTTCGGATTCGGCATTAAAACTGTAGGTCCCTTCCATTCTTACTTACTTACTTTTGATGGCACAACAGCCCATGGAGGGCCTAGGCCGAGCTTTTCGCATCCACTCATGTTGTGCGTGTTATATTTGTACATGAATGGAAGTGACCTACAGTTTAATGCCGAATCCGAACGGCGAAGTGAAAAGCTTTTCATAGCAATTTTTACTCTTGTATAGTAGGTTTGCCATTGCCTGCCAAGAGGTGGTGGTGGGTGCCGTGTAGAAAAATTATCTTTTCTACTTTTTGATTTTGCCCGTGCCGAGATTCGAACCCCGGACACTCCGCGTAGCAGTCCAACGCACTACCACTACACCACAGCGACCACCAGAATTAGTCTCGATTAATAAAAACCACATTGAAAAAAAAATGTTCGTTTCTTATTTACACCAAAATCAATATCCAAATTATAAATGGTTCACCCTGTATATATAACTAACCCCTTTTTCGACTTTTTCCCTCTTTTTCTCTAACCCCTTACTTGCTGTCACCCCTTCTTCTTTTCCTAGGCCTTAAGTACAATGGTCTACATAGCCTGAGTGCTTGAGGAATTGTCCTGCACTCGTAGGTCAGGTTCTCGGCCTTCTTCACATCCATCCATCCATCCATTTATCCCTCTATATATACTCGTACTTATACATATACATCAAATGAAGAAGAGAAAGGAAAAAATATATATAAAAAAAATAGATCTGTTGAAATACTTAGTGCAAGCTTTTATTCCAAATTCCAACTGCGTTCTTCTCATGGAACTACTAATTCACAGTGATTCCGTTTAAAGTCCTCTAATAATTTATTAACAACTTTGAAGCTCAGTTTTACAAACTGCGTTGCCCCCCTACCACACTTCGTACTCCCACCGCTGGCAAGTATGCCTACTTGCTGGCCGTCTCGCAAAACCGGCGCCCCCGAATCACCTTTACAACCGCCCTTCTTCGCGCCCACAAGAAATACTACTTCATCCCATTTTATATTGACATTTTCGGCTACTTTTGTATGCGAATCTGAAATCGCATTGGTTTCCACTTCGTATAAATCTGCATATTCTTTATTGTGCCCCGGGTAAGTGTAGCCGATTGTCTTGACAGTATCACCTTCTTTCACTTCTGTGTAATTCAGTTGAACCGATTCGGAGGTCTTGATGGGCTTCTCCAAAAGTAATATGGCCCCATCCATAAAAGGTACACCATAGCGACCGTACATTGGAAATATCCGTTTCCACATTCCTTTGCTTTGCTCCTTCGGATCTGTTGCCAAAATTACGTTTACGTTGTCAGCTTTCGTCCCATTTTCAACACAATGGCCAGCAGTCAGTACACACTTGGGTGAAATTAAAGTACCAACGCAAAAGTAATCCTCGTCATCCTCGTGAATGTTAAGCTTGACTAAGTACGGATAATTTGTAACATCAGCAGGTTGTCCCCCAAATATTTTCAACGTTTTCGCGGGCCTCTTCCGGTGAGAAGAGCCCTCCGAATTACGTAGGTGCTGCATTGCAAATAACAGGAGCACAACAATTGAGTTGAGAAATAGCAACGCCATCGTCGTCGTCGTTGGATTTCTTCCCTTCTCAGCCAATGCCAGAGCAACACTTTGGCGAACTCTCCGAATATTCTTGACTTTTATAGCAACACGTGAACATTGAAAAGAACTAATTAATTATTTTAAATTCTTGAAGTGATTTACTTCGAGCGATAACTGAGTTTCATTATATTTTCCGTTGAATGATGAATGCTCATGCTCATGTTTTATCCAAGTTTATTTATTTCTTTGACACTAAATTATTTCCGTATCTAATGTAACAAAATGGAAATTAGAAGTAAATTCGATTTCGTTTTAAACGGAAGTGCCACGAAATCCCAAAAGAAAATCCCCAACTTCAAGACAAATACCCAAACTCATAATCGCCAGATCCAAAATAACTAAAATCAAAATTGTGAAAATCAATATTGCCAAAATCAAAATTCCCAAAATTCAAATTGCCAAAATCAAAATCCCCAAAATCAAAATTCCCAAAATCAAAATTCCCAAAATTAAAATTCCCAAAATTAAAATTGCCAAAATCAAAATCAAAATTCCCAAAATCAAAATCCCCAAAATCAAAATTCCCAAAATCAAAATCCCCAAAATCAAAATCCCCTAAATCAAAATGCCCAAATCAAAATCCCCTAAATCAAAATCCCCAAGCTTAAAATCTCCATTTCAAGTAAATAAGCAATGGCAATACAATGTGTCTTCGAAATATTAAAAATAATTATTAAAAGCCGTGCGAATACAAATAGATTACTTGGGATCTACTTACATAGCATAATATTTCACATTCTAATTAAAATTGTGAAATATTATGCAATGTTGATGCAAAGTCTGTATCCAAATGGTTTTTCATATTTTTTTTATATATATATTTCTAAGAAGTTTCAAATTTGGTTTGTTTGTGGGTATTTTGTGGGGTGGTATTTTGTATTTGCCAAAATTTGTTTTTATCAAAAAAAAGGCACCCCAATTTTAAACATAATCTAAACATATTTCACAGAAAAATATTTGGCTTTGGGGATTTTGTATTTGTTGATTTGGTGTTTATAAATTTTTAGTTTAGGGATTTTAGATTTGGGGATCTTAAGTTTGAGGATTTGGAGATTTTGGTTTGGGAATTTTTTTAAGGGATTTCGTACCCAATCCGTTTTGAACATGTACTATCTTTAAGTTAAATTGTGAAAATCTTTAATTGCCCCAAACTATTACAGTTGGCAACTTTACACACGGTTTGGGTATCATCGGCAAATTCGTATTATCGACCGATCAGCTGATTTACTAGTTGCCTTACAGTTGGCAATATTTAGACGACGACAGGTCAATAAGTCTTTTAAAATTGAAATGAGTAACACTCTTTTCGGCAAAAACAAAACCTTTTATTATTCAATATAATCTTCTTTTAAGTAGATCCGTTTCTCCAACTTTTTGGTGCCCTTCCAAATAATACGATTTTTCGATGCCCTCAAAATAGGCGCTCGTTTCATCGATAACCTCTTCATTCGACCCAAGTCTCATACAGCCGGGATATTTCTTCTTATTTGAAAAGAGGAAATAGTTGCCGTTGGTCTAAATCTGGAGAATATGCTGGATGAAGGAGCAATTCATAACCTAATTCAAGAAATTTTACCATTGCAATTGCGGATTTATTGCGTGGTGTGTTAGCCTGCTGGAAGAGAAATTTTGTTCCGCCAAATGCGATAGTTTTTGCTTCAAATCCGCGTCAAATCGATCCAACAGCTCTGCATAATATGCCCCGGTGATAATTTTATCTTTTTCAAGGTAAAAAAAAAAAAAAGATGTAAAAATTATCACCATAATTCTGTTGGCCGACAGACGCACCTTGGCCTTCTTCGGCATCGATTCGCCTAGAGAAACTCACTGTTTCGACTGTTCCTTGGCCTGCGGTGTATGGTGATGAATCCAAGTTTCATCCACGGCTATTAAAAATCGCAAAAACACGTTCGGATGGCGATTGAACATCGCCAAACACTCTTTTGAAGCTGTCAAACGATTGCGTCAAACGCAGCATCCATCTTGCGGGATCGCTGTTTCGTATTCAAATATTTATGCAAAACTGAAAGCATTGATCCACACCATGCCATTGCGACTCCAAGTAAATACGACAAATAAATTTACTTTACTTACTTTTAATGGCTCAACAGCCCATGGAGGGCCTAGGCCGAGCTTTTCTCATCCACTCATGTTCTGCGTGTTATATTTGTACATGAATGGAAGGGACCTACAGTTTAATGCCGAATCCGAATCCGAACGGCGAAGTGAAAAGCTTTTCGTAGCAATTTTTACTGTTGTAGGTTTGCCATTGCTTGCCAAGGTGTCGTCTAGAAAAATTATTTTTCTAAATTTTTGTTTGTTTGTTTGATTTTGCCTGTGCTGAGATTCGATTTGAACCCCGGATACTCTGCATAGCAGTCCAACGCATTACCACTGCGCCACAGCGACCACACGACAAATTAATACTCAAATCATATCTCTCATATGTGGAGAAAAGTAAGTAAAGTTAATAGAGAATGAGATAGAGAGGCAGCTGATTCTCTCCGCTCTCTCTCTATTTATCTAATCCAGTAACACTAACTGGAAAAATTCGCTAGCATTCTCTAATAGAAAGAACTCAACAATATACGACAAAAAAAAAATACAATTCAATACTTAACAATCATATTCACTCTCTCTCACACTAGCTTCTCTACCTGCTAACAACAGCGATACCTTTAGTCTTCATTTACACCTTTCACGACTTGAACGTCAAGTTTTACTCTTCCCTTCTGAACTTGTCGCCGCAGACCTTTTGCCTAACCTTCTCTTCACCACACTCAAGACTTGACGTTTAAAACTTGAAAGGTGTAAATGGGGATTTAGCTTTGGCTCAGTTGTCTCCGTGGTGCAATGTTTCTAAAAGATAAAATTCTCTCATATGCTGATTTAATAAAAATAGTAAGTATCAGTAAGAGAAAAACAAGTGATAGTTTAAGAACTCGCGGGTGAAGTGACACTTACCATATCACGCCTAACTTTCCTTTTCTATGTTTCCTCATGTCCTTTTATTTCGATGTTCTTTCTATTTGACTCAATGCAATACAAAAATGTAAAGGTAATTTATTAGAAAAATCAACTCAAATGAAAAGTAGTAATAATTACAACGCAGAATTCTCATGCGAAATTGCTTTCGTTCCTTTTAAATACATATGCCAACAAAGTATCATGGGGTACATGGAGGGAAACAGTTAGAGCCGGTATTGTGATCGCGGACATTTTTCATACCAAGTATATGAATCGGGCCCATGCAGTAGAAGCAGGAAACAGTTAGAGCCAGTATTGTGATCGCGGACTTTTTTCATACTAAGTATATGAATCGGGTTCATGCAGTAGAAGCAGAGACGTCGACGTCGGCTTTCTCAATGTCATCTAACGCGGTCGACTGCGAACAATCGAGTAATTTCCATATTAGCGAGTGATTGACTTCAGAGAAAGTTACTGTTATTGTTAGTCGTGTTGTTTTCGCGAGAAATTCCTTTATTGCGAAGACATACCATAAATATGAGAGAGTGCTAAGTATTCGTGCTGTTCTTGCAAGAGTGGATCTTGTTTAGTCTCTCTTTTGCTGGCGTCGTTTTACACCCCACCACTCTCTCTATCAATAAAGAGAGTGAGAGATATGAGCTTGTTGCAATTTTTTTATGTGTCAAACAAAATAAATTAATTCGTCCCACAAAAGGTTGCTGTTCCGGAATTTCAATAAGCTCCCATAAGAAGTTTCACTTAAAAAAATTTATTTTATTTATTTATGTTTGGTAAAGTGCGATAAAAGCATTCGCCGGTTATATTCTCTTTACTTGGGTGCATGCATACATTGTGTATGCTTCATGTACGTGCATGACATGATGAGAATTCTGAACTAATTTTTTTATGACTCATAAATTACGATAATTTCATGCAAGCATTTTCCGAAAATTCATACACACATAAAGAAACATAAAAATAAATTAGATAATAAAAATATTTAATAAATTTAAATACTAAATAAATAAACATACATACGTTCGAGGGACATATATGTAGGTATACGAGTACGACATGCGTTGAATTGATAGCAGAAGCAACCTGGAAAGTGGTGGGTTCTTGCTTACCTTACCGTATTGCACGTTAACCGTCAATCATGTGTATGAATGTAAGTGTTGAAATGTTTAAAACATCATTGCAGTTATACGTACTCGTACATACAAATGCACATGCTAGAGGTGAGCGCGAGAGTAATTTTGACCCATGTCACGCACGCCACAACCTCAAAGTCATTACTCATGCATGTTCACGGTTATTGATATTTCCCCAAAATTCCACAAAAGCAGACTTTTCATTTTTTTTTTAAATTTAATTAGGTATATTTACGTCCGAAATTCATAGTAGGTAAAAATCATAGATGACCAAGATTATACAATATATTATAATATTATATAAAATACAGGGTGCACCATCTTTTATGTCTGGATGTAAACATTGAATAATTTTAACATTTATCAACCGATTGACTTGAGTAAACACGTCAATTCAGAACAATTTTAACCATGAATCGCTTCACACCGAAACAACGCACCGAAATAGTGACGCTGTACATTGAAAATAGTCGCTCAGTTGTGTTAAAACAACGTGCATATCGTCGAAAATATCATGGCCAACAAGCCGTCTGACCACCTGACCGTCTGACAACACTATTCGTCATTTGGTGTTGAATTTTGTTCAGTATGTGAAAGTGCGACATCGTCGACAAGCCGGTCATCAACGCCCAAGACGTTCCAATGAACTGGTTGAAGCGGCAAGAAAGAGTGTTGCCGAGAACCCACATGTGTCATATCGTCATCGCGTTCAACATTTTGGCTTCAGTGGAACCACCTTCCGTCGCATTTTGAAGGGTGATTTGCATTTGTTTCGTCCACGTCTCTTGGAATGTGACCAAAAAGTCGCTCGAATTTTTGGATCGAAATTTTGATGATCGACACGAGGCCAATTTCACACTCTCCGGCGCCGTTAACAAACTAAATTGCCGCATATGGAGAACGGAGAATCCACACGAGATCCATGAAACACAATTGCGTAACTAAAAAGTGACTGCTTGGGCCGGCATTTCCGCCAAAACCATCATTGGTCCATTTTTCTTCAGAGAAGCCGAAGAAACTGTCGATGTTAATCGATATCGGTGGATGTTGGTCCATTATGTCTGTCCACAAATATGTGAAAATTGTCTGGACAGTTATTGGTTTCAGGAAGACGGTGCGTCATGCCACACCGCACATCAAACAATGCAGTTTCTGCAACAAAAATTCCCTGGACGTGTGGTGTCAAAAAATGCCAACATTGACTGGCCACCCAGATGCCGCCGCCCGAGATACTCGAAAAAGTAATGGAAAACACAGTAAACAGGGCACATTTAGCTTTGGTCAATAACGCCGGCCACTTGATTGATATTGTATTCAAAACCTAGTCCAAATAAATTGTAAAGGACCAAAAATATATGGAAATCTGTTGTTGTTTTAAGTTATTCAATGTTCACATACCGACATAAAAGATGCCACACCCTGTATGTTATACATACAAGAATAATAGAATACTTTTATTTGATTTTTCAATGTGTAACAATAGCAAAATCAGATGGGAACAAAATTCTGCATACTTTTAAGATTGAATGAAATTACTCTCTTACGGTGTAACATTTAAATTTTACTGCTAAAGCTACAAATTTTTGAGCGCACCTTGAGCGCCTAGGTTGCTTTTTCAACCACAATTACCTTAGAATGCAAAGAAAATGTGATAATTATTAAAAGAACGTCAAGGTCAAAATGCTCATGCTCATGCCCATTCGAGTGAAAACTATTTTCACGCTCACACATGTTAACGTGTGAAATTGTATCACGCTCACGCATAAGTACTCACGTACAAATTCATTTTCACGTAAAATTTATGTCACGCTCCCATCTCTAATAGTACATCAAATATGGTAAGTGTTTTTAATAAGACTTTTTTAATGTGCACGATATGTAAACGAGTGAAAAGCTCGGCCTAGATCCTCCATGGGCTGTTGTCCGATTAAAAGATGAAATTTAGTAGGTCATAAATGTGGTTCCTTGCACCATTATTTATTATTCATAGGCAGGGCATCATGAAATGTGCATGCGCTACTTATTTCCGGTCACTCTCGCTTTGAACTATCATCTACATAATTTTAAAAATAATTTTTTTGGTTTTTGAATTTGGTTTGAATTTTAATCGTAACTTTTGGTTGGATTTCTAATCTAATATTGGGCTTGACTTTTGCTTTAAATTTTGTTTTTAATTTCGGTCTTACCTCGGTTTGAACTTGATCATAAATTTGGTCTAATTTTGGTCTGACTTTTGATCCGACTGTGTTGCTGTTTGGTCTGATTTGTGCTCCGAATTTGTATCTCAGTTTTGCTCCACCTTATTTTTTTGTTTTATAAATTTTTGCTTCCTTAGCCAAATTTGCAGCGTCGTGTGTTTCATATTTAGCGGCTGCTTTTAAAGTTTAACCCGAATCAGTTTGAACATATTATGAATATTTTGGTCTGACTTTAGATTTGATTTTTGGTTTGAATTTGTTTTGAAATTTATACTGATTTTCTGCCTGAATTTTCGGACTGACTTTTCGGACTGACTTTTTGGCCTGACTTTTGGTGTAATTTACAGTTTGATCTTCGATCTGGATTTATTAAGAATTTTGGTCTGACTGGATCTAGTTTTTGATCTAATTTTTGGACTGATTTTTTGGTCTAAATTTAGTTTGAAATTTGATATAAATTTTACTCTGATCTTTGGTCTGACTTTTAGTTCGACCTTGGATCTGATTGCAGGTCTGAGTTACAGACTGGTTTTTAACTTGAATTCCGGTCAGAATTTGGAATTGATAAGAGCAAGAGCAAATAAATTGACCAGAAAAAATACGCAAGCGCTTTAAAAGTTTATCTTTTATAATTGAGGTATGCTGAACATGATGGAATCATCAGATTTTCTCCAGCATGTCATAATTTTTATTTTATTGCAGATAAAACTTTTTTTCTCATATAATTTTACTTAGGAAATTTCATATGCTTATTTTTAACATTTTTAAAACTTTGCGATACACGAAAAGTGTTCGGGATCACAGTATAATTGTTGCATAGTGAAAGTGCTGCAGGATAGTGTGAGGAAGTCTGTTCTTGGTCTAAATGTAAGCTTTTGTTTTTTACCACGGTCCTAAAATTTTCCCATTTCCGAACTTATTGGTCGATATTTTGGCATCAGAGAATGTTTACCTGTTGAGCACCTTATCATAGAACATATTCTCGGAATGTCTTAACCCATTAGCTCTCTCACTTAAGGGTCTCTCTCTCTCTCTCTCTCAGTTTTATTTCAAAGATCCACCCACTTTCAAATCGTTTGATCATTTTTGGCTGTTATTCAGTGTTATTGGTTTAAAATATGATTTGAATTTTATCTCTGATTTTTGGTTTGAATTTATTTAGATTTAAGATTTCAGTTTTGATCTGGTTGTGTTTTTTTTTGTGTGGATATTTTGATCTCAGGTTCAGGTTTTCATTTGATCTTGAATTCTTTTCTGCTTTTGCTTTAAATATTAGTTAAGATTCTTCAAGATAATTGTTTTCCTAATCCAATTCATCGTAAGT
Source organism: Palloptera scutellata (assembly GCA_958295655.1). Lineage (NCBI taxonomy): Eukaryota > Metazoa > Arthropoda > Insecta > Diptera > Pallopteridae > Palloptera > Palloptera scutellata. Next base: position 53,167,248 of record OY282452.1, on the reverse strand, counting down.
ATTGCGCATATTACGTCTATGAAGATGAGAATTCCGCTGCCCATTAAGAAGAGCTCATTAAGTAATAAAGTGCGCGTTTCTCATCAATTTAGTATAAACGCTAAAGTAACGCATAATTGTTATGACATTGTAAAAGTTAATCACGTTTTCGTATTATTTCAACCGCACCAGCCAAGCAAAATAAATAAATAAATCATGAAATAAACAACAACGAAGAGAATAAGATTCGTGAAAAGCATTTTTTATCTAACCATACCATCTTCTTCATATCATAAAGTGTTGAAGCTTGATGGATATTGAGGTTTCCTAGGAAGTTACCATCGCACCCATGCACCACTAATTTTTATTAGGATGTTCTTTTCTTCCATCACTCCTGTTTCTGAATTGCAATATCGCTTACAACAGAAAATAATAATAATAATAATAATATACTTAGGAAACTGACGCTCTACCACCAAGTGTTCTGAACTGAGCTCTTAATTTTCTTAACACGTACGCGGCGCGGCGCGGCGCGGCGTATTAAATAGAAGCGTTGTTAGAAAGAAAAAATAACCGTTGATATCTACGCACCGCATTTTCCACACTCAGCTCATGTTCCTCTTTGAAAGTCACACACACATTTCCACTTGCGGAAACAAGTATGACACATGCATACTGACAAAATTATATCTAGAAACTGAAGGATTTTTTTTATAGTACTCCCAAGTATTTTGGAATATTTTTTACAATTTTCCGTTCGGTGCACAATTTGCTTTAATAGTGTTCATTTTCATTTCAGAGTTTCGTAATAATAGGAAACATTTGAAATAAAGAGATTATTACCTTTTACACACTTCAACTCATGTGTTGTAATGTGACTATGAAGAGGGTATCACTCTCCTATGAAGTGAGGGCAGTTCATTACTTAAAGTACTGCATACTTTTAGGCACTCGTTTTATTTCGCGATTAGTGGTTGAATTAATTATTCTACTACTACTATTTCTACAGCTTTTTCGACTACTATTTTCTACAAATTTTCTACTCCTTTTGCTTCTACTTTTCTACTACTATTTTCTAGTACTTTTATACTTCCATTTCATAATACTTTTTCCACTACTTGGGGATGATTGATTTCAATTTAGTTTTCGTGCAGCAGAAGGCAAATTTACTATTCTATTACTATTTCTATGTACTACTTTTTCAACTACTATTTTCTACAAATTTTCTACACCTTTTTCTTCTACTTTTCTACTAGTATTTTCTACTAATTTTATACTTCCATTTCATAATACTTTTTCTGCTACTTGGGGCTGATTGATTTCAATTTAGCTTTCGTGCAGCAGAAGGCAAATTTACTATTCCATTACTATTTCTATGTACTACTTTTTCGACAACTATTTTCTACAAATTTTCTACTCCTTTTACTTCTACTTTTCTACTTCTATTTTCTAGTACTTTTATACTTCCATTTCATAATACTTTTTCTGCTACTTGGGGCTGATTGATTTCAATTTAGCTTTCGTGCAGCAGAAGGCAAATTTACTATTCCATTACTATTTCTATGTACTACTTTTTCAACTACTATTTTCTACAAATTTTCTACACCTTTTTCTTCTACTTTTCTACTACTATTTTCTGTAACTTCTACATTATTTTTTCATTACTTTTTTCTACCATTTTCTACTACCTGGTATTACTTGGTATTACTTTTAACTACTATTTTCTACTACTTTTATACTTCCATTTCATAATACTTTTTCTACTACTTGGGGATGATTGATTTCAATTTAGCTTTCGTGCAGCAGAAGGCAAATTTATTATTCCATTACTATTTCTATGTACTACTTTTTCAACTACTATTTTCTACAAATTTTCTACTCCTTTTACTTCTACTTTTCTACTAGTATTTTCTACTACTTTTATACTTCCATTTCATAATACTTTTTCTACTACTTGGGGATGATTGATTTCAATTTAGCTTTCGTGCAGCAGAAGGCAAATTTATTATTCCATTACTATTTCTATGTACTACTTTTTCAACTACTATTTTCTACAAATTTTCTACTCCTTTTACTTCTACTTTTCTACTAGTATTTTCTACTACTTTTATACTTCCATTTCATAATACTTTTTCTGCTACTTGGGGCTGATTGATTTCAATTTAGCTTTCGTGCAGCAGAAGGCAAATTTACTATTCCATTACTATTTCTATGTACTACTTTTTCAACTACTATTTTCTACAAATTTTCTACTCTTTTTACTTCTACTTTTCTACAAGTATTTTCTACTACTTTTATACTTCCATTTCATAATACTTTTTCTGCTACTTGGGGATGATTGATTTCAATTTAGCTTTCGTGCAGCAGAAGGCAAATTTATTATTCCATTACTATTTCTATGTACTACTTTTTCAACTACTATTTTCTACAAATTTTCTACACCTTTTTCTTCTACTTTTCTACTACTATTTTCTGTAACTTCTACATTATTTTTTCATTACTTTTTTCTACCATTTTCTACTACCTGGTATTACTTGGTATTACTTTTAACTTCTATTTTCTACTACTTCTATACTTCCATTTCATAATACTTTTTCTACTACTTGGGGATGATTGATTTCAATTTAGCTTTCGTGCAGCAGAAGGCAAATTTATTATTCCATTACTATTTCTATGTACTACTTTTTCAACTACTATTTTCTACAAATTTTCTACTCCTTTTACTTCTACTTTTCTACTAGTATTTTCTACTACTTTTATACTTCCATTTCATAATACTTTTTCTGCTACTTGGGGCTGATTGATTTCAATTTAGCTTTCGTGCAGCAGAAGGCAAATTTACTATTCCATTACTATTTCTATGTACTACTTTTTCAACTACTATTTTCTACAAATTTTCTACTCTTTTTACTTCTACTTTTCTACAAGTATTTTCTACTACTTTTATACTTCCATTTCATAATACTTTTTCTACTACTTGGGGATGATTGATTTCAATTTAGCTTTCGTGCAGCAGAAGGCAAATTCACTATTCCATTACTATTTCTATGTACTACTTTTTCAGCTACTATTTTCTACACCTTTTTCTTCTACTTTTCTACTACTATTTTCTGTAACTTCTACATTATTTTTTCATTACTATTTTCTACAATTTTCTACTACCTGGTATTACTTGGTATTACTTTTAACTACTATTTTCTATTACTTTTATACAACCACTTATTAATACTTTTTCTACTACTTCGGGATGATTGATTTTAATTTAGTTTTCGTGCAGTAACTACTATTTTCTGCCTATTTTCTTATTTTCTACACCTTTTACTTTTCTACTACTATTTTATGCTACTTCTTCAGTACTTTCATTTTCTACTACTTGGTATTACTTTATACTACTATTTTCTATTACTTTTATACTAAAACTTCCTTAAACTTCTTTTTACTACTTGGGGACGGTTGATTTTAACTACATAAGTTTCCAGGCAGCAGAAGGCAAATTTACTGTTCTACTACTATTTCTACTACTTTTGCAACTAATATTATCCAACAAATTTTTACACTTTTTTCTACACTTTTTGAAACGAAAAAGTGACGGTACAAAACCTAAAAAGAGAAGGTGGTTTTTTTCTACTACTATTTTCTGCTACTTCTCCACTACTTTTCTACCACTATTTTCTACCATACTCTACTACGTGGTCTTACTTTTTACTACTATTTTCCATTACATTTCTACTACAGTCCATTTTCTTCTACTTTTTCTATTACTTGTTGATGGTTGATTTTAAAGCTGAAAAGCTTTTCACTTCGCCTTTAACCTGTAGGTCCCTTCCATTCATGTACAAATATAACACGCACAACATGAGTGGATGCTAAAGCTCGGCCTAGGCCCTCCATGAACTGTTGTGCCATCAAAAGTAAAAAAAAGTAAGTTTGATTTTAATTTAGTTTTCGTGCAACAGGAGCCAAATTTACTATTCCACTATTAAAGGGTGTTTTTGTTTAGAAGTGTGGTTTTAAATCTGGCAATACTTTTTTCGGAGTTGGTCTTTTTGACAGCTGTCATTTGATTTATGCTCAGTTTGGTTTGCCATTTCATAATGAATAGACTTACGCCTGAACAATGTTTGAAAATTATCGAAATTTATTATCAAAACTCATGCGCTGTGAAAAAAGTGTTTCGCAAGCTACGTCCATTTAGCGCCGAGGCTCATTTTTGGCTCAATGGATATGAGAATTAGCAGAATTGCCGTATTTGGAGTGAAGACCAGCCAGAGGCAATTCAGCAGCTACCAATGCATCCCGAAAAATGCGGGATATGGGCAGGCGGCATCATTAATTAATCTCACGTTTTGGTGCAGTCAATTGGCCACCAAGATCGTATGGTTTGACCCAGTTAGACTATTTTTTGTGGGGCTATGTCTTTATCTATTGTCTACAGGGACAAGACAAACACGATTGCCGCTTTGGAAGCCAACATTGAACGCGTCATTGCGTCATTGGTGAGATTCCGGCCGAAATGTGTGAAAAAGTGTACCAAAATTGGACCTTCAGAATGGAGCACTTCAAGCGTAGCCGCGGGCTACATTTAAATGAAATTATCTTTAAAAAGTAAATGGCAGAAATTGATTTATCGATCCAAATAAAAATTTCATTCACTTTTGTAAAATTTCTGTGGTTTTTTTTTTTCATTTTCAAAATCCAAACTCTTAAAAAAATCACCCATTATTTCTATTACTAGTGAAAAATATTATCTGATCGAGTACTATTTTCTGCTAATTTTCTACAACTTTTTACTTAGAATTTTACTAATACTTTTTTAGAACTATTAATTACTACTACTTTTCCTACTACTATTTCCAACTAATTTTCCAACTACTTTTTCTGCTACTGTTTTCTACTGCTTTACTTCTATTTTTCTACTACTATTTTCTTGCTCCTTTTTTACTACTAATTTTTAGTCCTATTTTCAACTACAATTTTCTACCATTTTCTACTACGTTGTATTACTTTTTAACTACTATTTTCTTCTACTTTTATACTTTGATTTCCTAACACTTTTTCTACAGCTTGGGGATGGTTGCTATCAATTTCGTTTTCGTGCAGCAGGAGGCATAATTATTTTTCCACTACTGTTTCTACTACTATTTCTAGTACTACTTACACTACTAATTTCTACTACTAGTGAAAACTACTAACTTATCTACTATCTTCGTCTAGTTTTTAACTACTATTTTTGTTACTACTGTTTTACTACTATTATTTTCTACTACTTCTTTTTAATGCTATTTCGAAGTAATTTTCCTATTTACTTTTCCTTCTGCTGTTTACTACTAGTTTCTTCTATTTTCTCCTATTCTTTTGTACTACTAATTTTCAGTACTATTTTCAACTACTATTTTCTCACCATTTTTCCACCACTATTTTCTACTACTAATATTTTTATGACGTCAAACTTCTTTAGCAAGGTTGAGAATTAAAAATTTTTGAAACGAAAAAGTGACGGTAAAAATTTTTCTCCAAAAGCCTAAAAATAAAAGCGGTTTTTTTTTTTACAAATATTTATTGTAAATGTTGTTTTGTTGTCCAAAAGTTTACCAAATTTTCAGGGTCGATTTCATAAAAATTAGGCTTAAATGAGTTAAGTATTAAAATATTTTTAAATTATTTCTTATTGTACAAATACTTATCAAAGCAAAAATGTGTCCACATATTTTTGGCCCGATTTGGCATCATGTCACTACGGCAAGAAAGCTCTGGAGGGGTACCAAAGTAATAACATAGTTTTTGTACCAAGAGAGGCCAATCCTCCAAATTGTCCGGAGCTAAGACCAGTGGAGAGATATTGTGCTCTTGTGAAAAGAAACTTAAGGGCACAAAAAAGGTGTCCCAAAATATCGGTGATGGGCAAACTGCTCCAAAAAGGTGTCTGAAACAACTATCAAATCTCTAATGGAAGGCTTACCAAAAGAGGTCCTTACTTTACTTTACTTTTAATGGCGCAACAGCCCATGGAGGACCTAGGCCGAGCTTTTCGCATCCACTCATGTTGTGCGTGTTATATTTGTACATGCATGGAAGGGACCAACAGTTTAATGCCGAATCCGAACGGCGAAGTGAAAAGCTTTTCATAGCAATTTTTACTCTTGTAGATTTGCCATTGCCTGCCAAGAGGTGGTGCCGTGTAGAAATATTATTTTTTCTACTTTTTGATTTTGCCTGTGCCGAGATTCGAACCCCGGACACTCTGCGTAGCAGTCCAACGCACTACCACTAACTCCTAAGTACAAATTTTCTTAAATTTTTTATTAAATTTTTATATTAATCACTGCAATTAAATACACACACACACACACACACACACACACCCAAATGAAAACTATTACAAAAAGAAAATCATTGAATTATTAGCAATGAAATTAATTAAAAACTGTGTACTAAAATTATATCTCACACACACACACACACACACCACAGCGGAACAAAAGGGGGGCAAAACAAAAGAAAAAAAAAACTTCTCTGGTCGACTGGGGCACATCTGGTTCCAGCATAAAAATTTGCTAAATTTTTCAATTTAAATTAGCTCACAAATGGCATCATCACAACACACACACACACACACAACCACACACTCACACACACAAAACGGTATGCAATAAACCAACACACACACACACAAAAGTACTCGGAAATCTGCTGGTGACTAATTACTTTAGGTTTTTAATTTAAAAAAGTAGAAAAAAATTAAAAAATTAATTAGTTCTCTCTTTTCTGGTAAATGTTTATATATGTATGTATGTGTGTATGTATGTGTTTATATGTGTGTGTGTGTAAACAACATTTATAAGCCTAATTTATGTTAGCAATTATGGCTGGCTTTAATTTCTATTCGACACACAATATGGCGTACTTAACAAAAACAATGCCAGCAACAACAACAACCCAACAAAGAGAAAAATTTAATAACCAATTGGTTTTTAAAAATTTGCATTATTATTGGCATTGGTATTTGTGGATAAATTACATTCGTTAATATTTAATAATACAAAAGCAAAAAAAAAAAACCCACAAAAAAAGATAGCAACTGGAAATTATTCCCCATTAGAAGCTTGGTAAATAATTTAATTTTATTAGTGGTAGGAATAGTAGGAAACCCACCAAAAAGAGAATCGCAATTGTAACTAGTTTGTTTGTTGTATTTCTAATGATGTGGAATAATAAATAAAGGTTCAACGCTAACTGTACCGTAGGTAATTACTACTCACCATGATTCGATTGTAAAAGCATCAATCGCTTTGCCTCCCTCCATTTGACCAATCACAATCATTCGCTTCTGTTAAGTTTGAGGGCGAAAAACGCAGTTGTGTAATTTGAGAGTGGAGAGAACTAGAACTGTATTAAACGGGGTTGCCATGTGGTGGGTAACCTCATTACAGTAATGATTACAATTTTCCGCATTTTTATGGAATCCCAAAACTCTACTCTTTTTCGATCCTCTCTGATTGCTAATTATTTTAAATGCCATTTCAGCGACCTGCGAAAAAAAAACATTAGAGTTCTATTCTCCTACCAGCCTTCATGATGACTAAAAAAATTTTACGATTAAAGAAATTTAATTTTTTTTGCATTATCTCGTGGTCACTCAACAAATAACGCTTTAGAAGTCCCTCATCCTTCCCGTCCTAATGTATGCCGCAGAGACCTGGACATTGACCATCAATGATAAGAGTATTTTAGGAGCGTTCGAGAAGATACTCCGTAAGATCTACGGTCTACGGTCCAGTATGCGTGGACGACGTGTATCGAATAAGATGAAACGATGAGCTGTATGAGCTGTACGCCGACACTGACATAGTCAAGCGTATAAAACTCCAGCGGCTTCGCTGGCTGGGTCATGTTGAGCGAATGGAAGAAAGCGCTCCGCTCCGGCTAGAAGGGTATTTTATTCGAACCACGGTGGAGGAACACGCAGAAGGGGACGTCCTAATCTCCGTTGGAAAGACCAGGTGCAGGGCAACCTGACTGCACTTGTCGTTTTCAACGGGCGCCAGCGCTTGCATAGCTGAGGTGACTGGCGAAGCTTTGTAGAGGCGGCCAAGACCGATCATCGGTTGTAGTGCCAGCTAAGTAAGTAAGTAAGTGGTAACTCAAAGTTTTCCAACAAACGCCAGAGAGTCATTTTCAAGAACCCAGAACTTCCGTCGTATATAATTTATATTAACAATATCTAGCTCATTGGAAAGGTAATACAGAGGACTTTAGAAGAAAAGTTAAAATAAAATAATTCCGGTAAATTTTTCACAGGCATAAGATCCTTTTAAGATATGTGATATTATCTCGGGAAAAACATTAATTTTTATTTAAACTTAAGTATTTTGTAGGCTTATGGGTTGAACACTGAGAACGTCAGACTGGGTTAAGGGTTCAAATTTTTTGAAAACTTTTTCTCTTCAAACATCAAAAAAATCGTATGAAAACTCCGCCATCGTCAACTCCCAAGAGACCTCCCAAACAAATTTAACAAATTACACCACTGCTAAATAGTAGTCGCCCCCTAGAGAGTTAAAATGTAAGACCCACCTCTATTAATTTTCACTATTTCATCTGTGCGAACTTACCCTCCATCTCCAAGCCTTAAGAAGGATGCCATAAAATTTTTTTTAATGACATTGTCTACCCCCACTCCTAGGGTGATCCTCGAGGGTTAAAATTTAAAACCGGTCACTATTAATTTTCACTAGTCAAAATTTTTCCCCAACATACTTAAATCCATATCCAATCCTGAAAGAGGCTCCCATACAATTTCGTTGTGTAATGCGCCCGCTGGCAGCGTGATCCTAGAAGGGTAAAATGTAAAATATATCTCCTTTAATTTTAATTTTACAACATTTTTTCCCAACATACAAACCCCACAGCTCTGACCTTTAAGGGGACTTACTTAAAATTGTTGTATGAAATAGGCTCTTCTCGCTCCCTGGGTGAGATTAGAAGGTAAGACCGACTTCCTATAATCTTAACTTTAAAAATTTTTCATCCACATTCAGATCTTCCATTTCCAATACGAAATCTACTTTTATATGAAAGTTAATCCTAGAGAGTTAATTTTTACTCTCCAACATTTACCCGAAACATACTTAGAACCTAAAGGGAGGTGCCATAAAATTTTCAAACATTTCCAACATTTTTTCAAACATCGTACGTAAGCCCCATATGGAATCCTTAAGGGGCTCTCATTGACTTTTTTTTATGAAAATCGACCGTTAGACCGTCCTCCATTAATTTATACTTTTCAACATATTTCTTAAATAAACTTATAACCCATTTCTACCCCGGCGTAGTAAAAGTGCGTTGGACTGTGACACAGAGTGTCCGGGGTTCGATTCTCGGCACAAGCAAAATCTTAAAGTAGAAAAAAAACAATTTTTTTACACAGCACCACCACTTGACAGGCAACGGTACATTTTCCTTGTCCTTCCTATCCCTTTCGTTGATGCTACATGCAGTCATAGTCGACATTGATAAACTAAAGTTCATTGTGGTAAAGGCATAACACTTGCCACAATGGCTGTCTATCTATGGTATTCATCGGTGTCCTGTGATTGCCCCCCTTCTTCCTCCCAGTTATCAATCTTCCTTCCAATTAACACACTGCTCTGCCTTCATAGGGGTATAAGTACCCTGTGTGTTGACTGTAATATAAAAAAAAAGGTCAAATTTACAATCAATAAGGAAGTTTCCATATAAAATTTGAATGAATTAAGATCCCCTCGCTCCCTGGGTGATCCAGGAGATGGTTTAAATGTTATATCGGCTTTTATTGATTTCTACACTGGCAACATTTTTCCCAAACATACTATAGGTAGGTACTAAGCCTCCTATCTCCAGCGCGTTAACGGGGCAACCCGTAAAGGGGGCAACTTTTGATAAAATGGACCACTACTGCCCTCAGCATTCCTAAAGTGAACATAAAAAGTTAAAATGGAAGACCGATCTTCGTAATTTACACTCTCCAACATTTGGCCTCTACATACTTATGTACTATTTGCTGCATAGCCAACCTTTAAAGCGACTCCCATATAAAATTTATATTCTTTTCAACCTACAATTTGCTACTACTTTTTCCCACTACTTTTTTTACTACTTTTTCTACTACTTTTTTCTACTACTATTTTCTACTACTTTTTCTACCGCTACTGCCCTGTTAACTTCAACTAACTTAAATTGACGGATTTTTTCATACAATTTTATACTACTTTTTCCACTACTTTTTTCTACTAATTTTATCTACCACTTATTTTTACTAATTTTTTCTACCACCTCTGCTCTGTTAACTTCAACCAATTTAAGTTGACGGTTTTTCTCCTACAACTTGCTACTACTTTTTCCAATACTTTTCTCTACTACTTTTTTCTACTACTTTTTCTACTTTTTTTTTCTACTACCTTTTGCTACCACTACTGCCCTGTTAACTTCAACTAATTTAAATTGACGGTATTTTGCCTACAATTAGCTACTACTTTCTCCACTACTTTTTACTACTACTTTTTCTACTACTTTTGTCTACTACATTTTTCTAATTCTTTTTTCTACCACTACTGCCCTGTTAACTTCAACTAATTTAAGTTGACGGTTTTTCTCTTACAATTTGCTACTACTTTTTCCACTACTTTTTTCAACTACTTTTTTCTACTACTTTTTTCTACTACTTTTTCTACTATTTTTTCTACTACTTTTACCTACAACTTTTTTCTACCAGTACTGCCCTGTTAACTTCAACTAATTTAAGTTGACGGTTTTTCTCCTACAATTTGCTACTACTTTTTCCACTACTTTTTTCTACTACTTTTTCTACTACTTTTTTCTATTACATTTTTGTACTACCTTTTTCTACCACTACTGCCCTGTTAACTTCAACTAATTTAAGTTGACGGTTTTTCTCTTACAATTTGCTGCTACTTTTTCCACTACTTTTTTCTACTACTTTTTCTACTACTTTTTTCTACTACATTTTTCTAATTCTTTTTTCTACTACCTTTTTCTACCACTACTGCCCTGTTAATTTCAACTAATTTAAGTTGACGGTTTTTCTCTTACAATTTGCTAACTTTATTTGACGGTTTTTTTCATACAATTTGATAATACTTTTTCTACTACTTTTTTCTACTACTTTTATCTACCATTTTTTTTTACTTTATTTTTTCTACCACTACTGCCCTGTTAACTTCAACAAATTTAAGTTGACGGTTTTTCTCCTACAATTTGCTACTACTTTTTCCACTACTTTTTTCTACTACTTTTTCTACTACTTTTGTCTACTACATTTTTCTAATTCTTTTTTCTACCACTACTGCCCTGTTAACTTCAACTAATTTAAGTTGACGGTTTTTCTCTTACAATTTGCTACTACTTTTTCCACTACTTTTTTCAACTACTTTTTTCTACTACTTTTTCTACTATTTTTTTCTACTACTTTTACCTACTACTTTTTTCTACCACTCCTGCCCTGTTAACTTCAACTTATTTAAGTTGACGGTTTTTCTCCTACAATTTGCTACTACTTTTTCCACTACTTTTTTCTACTACTTTTTCTACTACTTTTTTCTATTACATTTTTCTACTACGTTTTTCTCCCAATACTGCCCTGTTAACTTCAACTAATTTAAATTGCCGGTTTTTTCACCCATATTGCAAGCAGAAAGTTAAATTCCCACACCTTGCCGGGAGAATTGGCGACTAATTATAACCAAATTAGGATCAGCTAAACAATTATGGTAAGTATTTTATTACTATACTTTTAAATATGTCTGCCACGTTCTTATTTGTATTCGCATTTGTGTGTCAGTAACGCGTTCATGCTCTACTCCTACAAAACAAAAAAAAAAAAAAAAAAAAACACAACAACAACAACAACAATAGCAACAACAACAGCAACAACTTAGAGGGTAATTTTCTAAATTCAGAAATGACAATTAAAAGCTTTTCGTAATTTTCACATTTATAAGTGAATAAAGAATTAAAGCTCATAATTATTGTGTGCATAGAGGAGGCATTAAAACCAAAGTGTTCCAAACAAATAGCGAATTTCATTTCAGTTTTACTCGCACAGCGAGTAAGTGTCTGGCAAAATATTGTCCATAAGTATTTAGCGAATTGAATGCTGTGCTGCATAGGCATAAAAATAATTGCTTTGTTATGATACCATAAGCAATGTGCGTTGTACATATAACTTCAATAAAAAGGCTAGCAAATGCTAATTACGCACTCTAATTTTGATAATTTTAATTGCCATTAGCTACGAGCGTCTCCTTGGCGTTTCGTAAAACTGTTGATTGTTGGTTCAAAATTTCGATTTGTTATGTAGAACAATGCAAAATACAAATCTTATTTTCCCCGCACAATCAATTTTTTGATTTTACACAGCAAATGTGTACGAAAAGATTCAACATGTTGGGTGATTGGGGATGTCTGTCTGTCTGCCTGTCTGACTGCCCAATTGCTTGTGGCTACACGCACATAATGCAATTAACTTTATGTGTGAGTGCAAGTGCGAGTGCGAGTGTGTGTGTCTCTGAATCCCTTTGTTTTGCAACCAATTGAGTTACAAATCAATCAGAGCAATGCATTCAAGTGTTTACGTCGTTGATTTCTGGTATTGCTGTAATGGGAAGAATTTGTATTCATTCTCGTTTCTTTTGTCACTAAGTAGTGCTAGATTTATATGAAATCTGGTGTATTTCACAAGCCACAAAAGTAAATCGAATGCATACAAAATTTTGTTTATGAATTTCTTGATCCATTTATTAAATATTGAATAGTTGCATCCATATGATAAATACATTCGTAAAGATGATTAAATTCCTGGTAAAATGCTGGTTTTATATTGAAGACCAATAAATAAGTAATTAATTAAAATTAAAAAATTAAAAGCCACATTTACTATGGTATTAAGCATACAGAAAGAAACAAAAATTTATAAGAAATTTTTTCCAGTGCAGCATGTGAACGTTTGAACTTCACCACAGTTAAATTATATAGAGGATGAGAACAATTGTCGGACACGGCAACAACCATACGCGACCAAAATGGCGGCGCTGTGAATTTCAAAATCAGCTACGGTAAAACCAATTTGCTTTTGCCCCATTTGTAAACAAATATAGTATAAAAATTGAAAAAAATAAGTTGTAGCAATCGTTCTTCTTTCACCACAGTAGAAAAAGAAGAGCCAGTTTCGAGTAACTCCGATTCGTATAAATTCACCTTGCGCTCGACGAATGTATTGCTGTAGTGAGAGAATAATGGCAGATTCACCGATCGAAGAAGAGCGAGTCACAAGTTATTCCACCTCGTATAAATTCACCTTGCGCTAGGCGAAAGGTATTGCTGTAGTGAGAGAGAACAATGACAGATTCACCAACCGAATGGTGTACACTCTTCACCATTTGCTTTTTACATAAAGAAGTTTCGATTTTACGAGAGAGCGAAAACCTTCATGTAAAAAAAGAAACCGATACTCAGTCGATGAATTTACCTTTGCCAAATTGCATTTCCAGGCAACGAGTTTTAATACACAGAAATGGGTATAATAAACATTATTGCAAAGTCTTAATGTAAAACAAAATGAAAGCACAAATTTTTATGATATATTAAAAATAAAAAGTACGGTTTAGTGCATTTTTTCTTGTGCTTTCTTAACAAAAATTCAATAAATCTAGTGCGAGAAGCAGTCACGTCACCTGGCAACTCTGACCTTTACCATCTGATGATTGCTCATCGCATATTGTCTCATATTGAAACTTACATCTTGAGCGGTATTGCCTAATTTTAAACTCTTCTAAACTTGTCCGTGAAAGTGATTTAAAAAAAAATTATATCAAAGAATAATGGCTTATGTAATACATCTTACAAAAATATAAAGTAAAAATATTTCTTAACTAAAACATTGAGAAGTTTTTAATTTACATACAGTGTCGGACAATACAGTGGTCGCTGTGGTGTAGTGGTAGTGCCTTGGACTGCAACGCAGAGTGTCCGGGGTTCGAATCTCGGCACAGGCAAAATCAAAAAGTAGAAAAAAAAATTCTTCTACACGTCACCACCTCTCGGCAGGCGATGGCAAACCTACAAGAGTAAAAATAGCTATGAAAAGCTTTTCACTTCGCCGTTCGGATTCGGCATAAAACTGTAGGTCTCTTCCATTCATGTACAAATATAACACGCACAACACGAATGGATGCGAAATGCTCGGCCTAGGCCCTCCATGGGCTGTTGTGCCATTAAAGTAAAGTAAAGTAAGCCTTTGTTAATTAAAACCGCGTTACACCTTCTAGGCATTGATTCCATCAGAGACGCGCAAGTAGCCTGGGGTATGGAATGCTTTGCCACAATTCGTCTTTGTTTTTAGCTCTGGTACTTCCAATCTTCTCTTTGACAGTATTCCACAAGTTCTCGATTGGATTAAGGTCAGGAGATTGTGAAGGCCAGGTCATAACGGGAAATCCATTATGGGAAAACCAATCTCGCGCTAGGATTGAGGTGTGCTTTGGGTCGTTATCCTGTTGCATTTGCCATTTCAGGAGCATTTCTCATTCAGCATAAGGAAGCAACACCTCTTGAAGGATGTTTACGTAAAGGAATCTGTCTATCATTTCCTTAATCCAATACAGAGGGAAAGCACACAATACCAAGAGAAGCATCCTCATACCATGATGCTTCCACCTGCGTGCTTAAACGTCTTCCTAGTATATTGTTTTGGCCCAATTCTGCATTTTTCGGGCGTCTAACCCAACGTTTGCCATCACTTCCAACAAGATTCATCTTGCTTTCGTCTGTCCATAATACGTTAGGCCATTTTTTTGTATTAATTGAACCATCCCACTCAATTCGAACTCTATGCGACACTTTCGATGTCTTTGTGTCAACATTGGTACTTTTTTCCCATACAGTTTTTTTTCCACCAAACGTCTCCTTACTGATCGAGCTCAAATTTGAACCTTTGTCTCCTCTTTAATTGCGGCAGCTGCCTTAAATGGACCGCGTGCCGCCAATATTTTTATGCGATTATCATCTGCATTTGTAGTTTTGCGGGGCCTGCCTCTCTTGCAATGAAATTTTTGAGGTAATAAAGATTGGTAGACAAATGTCGAGGATCTGCTAATAGTTTTAGCTATTTGGCGGATGCTTTGTCTCTCATTTCGAAGTTTTTTCACCAAATCACGCTGCTTCTTGCTTGGCTCGACCCATTTTGCTGTGAAATTACGGAATAGTTTACATTTAATTTGTTGAATTACCCTCAGTGCTACCGTTTAAATGCTTACCAGTACAAAATATAAATAAATTTAAGTTTTCTTTCGTCTGCTGTTCTTATTGAATTGTCCGCCTTCGAATGCTTCGCTTCAACTTTTTTGTTTGGAAATCCCCAAAAAATATTTAAATGTATACCATACCATTTTCCATTTCTCTATAAAAATTGTTTGCCATAAGCAGTCCGATAAAAAAAAAATCAATGGAAGTTTTACAGTGCAAGGTGTTCTTATTTGATTGTCTGACACTGTATATTTATGGATTTCAAAGTATTTGCAAAACATAGAAGTTATCACAAAAACCCCCAATAAAGAAAAACTAAACTACGATAACATAAAAAGAATTCACCGAATACCTATTAACATAAGTTTTAAATTCAAACAATTTCTCCCTTTTCCACGTTTCTATTTTCAAAAATCACAAAATTTAACTTAGAAAGCATTTTGTTTTTGTGTTTTCAACACAGCTCTTAAGTCTTAACGGTTGTTTGTTGGCGAGAGCGAATATCCTACAACCGTTCTCCTACAACCTTTGAGGTGAGATTATTGGATCAAACTAAGTGCAAGTTCTAGTGTAAGTTCGAAAAACTCATTGCAATCAAACCGTTTCACTAATACACCTACACAATTTCTCTTTTAGCTAGCTTTCGAATATTACAGCTATTTACTTGTAAGTGTTAGTGATTTTTTTCAGTTATGAGCGCACCCTCGATCTGTCTCTTTCTTATAAAATTGAGGTACAAGTTCGGAAAACTTGATGCAATCAAACATTTTCACTAATTCTTTAAAACATTTTCTAGTCTTCTAGCTAGTTTTCGAAATTTTCGAAACTCCAAGTTGAAATAAGTATTAACTTGGACCTGAGAAAAAACAATAACAATAGTAGTTGAGTCCTTGGTTGAGTAAAACACTCGACACCTCGTCAAATTGAGAACTCTTCGTTGTGTTCAGTTATTTTCTGTTTTCGTTGCTCACGGAAATCACCGAAAAATGTATGCACAAGTATGAATGTAAATAAATTCTAGCTTCATTCAAATATAAATAAAGTTTATATTTCAAAAATAATAACAATAAAAATTTAATAAAAATATATATGATTGAGTGTTTATATGTTTTTGGAATGTTTTTGGAATGTGTTTCGATCCGCTTTGTCCACGATTCACTTTCGAACCGATTCTACATTACTGCTCTAATATGTGCTAACTGAACAAATGTAAACTTTTTTGCTTCAAAAAAAAAAAAAAATATATATAAATTTATTTATTGAATTGCAGAACTATTTTTTGCCTGCTCTTCTCTTTTTGATTTCATTTATTTTCTTTCAATGTTTCATTTCAATAAATTTTGTGCATAAAACCACACAATGACGACGACTACGACGAACAACACCGCAGCCAACGACTAGAGCAGATTGGATTAATAATATTTAAAAGGCACAGGAAATATCAACAAAAGAAACAGAAAACGCCAACGATTCTGACTATGAATCTGACTGGTGGCTGCTGCTGTGGATGCTGCTGTGGATGTTGCTGTGGATGCCAGCCTCATGTAATTCAAATGTAATTTCAACTTGCCCCAAGGATAGGGTTTAATTAGAAAAAGCTTGAAAGTAGGCAGGCAATAGCAGTCGCAAGAGCAGCAGCAATAACTGCCAACTAGAAATGAGAACAAGGTAGGTAAACATCACAATGAGAGACAAAGAGCGGGGAGAGAGAGGAAAAACAGCAAACGGAACTTGTCCTTTTTTCATTGTTGAAATATATTTTCCATTTGCATTATAACTACTGCTCTACATATTCATTCTCAGTTACTATAACTATAAAAGAGAGTTCTCTGACTGACTGTGTGTGTGTGTGTGTGTGTGTGTGTGTGTGTATAGAAGTTTGCTTTCATTTCTCTAAATGTAGGTATGTATGTGTGTGGGTAGGTGTGAAATGACAAAATATGGAAATATTTTTGTTGAATTTTTTGATCCTCCTTTTTCTGGCATCTTTCTAATTTTACGAATTGAGTTTACTTTAAATGAAGGAAGTTTTCCTTCTGTTTGAAAATAGGAAAATTGCTATTCTTGAGTTTTTACCTTTTCCTGTGTGCACTAGCTACCTAGGTACAATAAAAACTTGGATAATTACAATTTTAATTTCCAGAATTGTAATCAAAACCACAGAAAGTAAAAAATATTCAAGAAATTCTTGTATTCAATTTTAAGTATTTCTAGTGTTTTGAGAGAGTAGTGGAAAATTCTTAATACCATATAAAATATAAGTGCGCTATAAAATTTGACGATATTTTAATGGGGAGAAAGCAAAAACTAGAAGGCGACAGTCTTTTTACCGCTCATCGTCTCTAATCCTCACCTCTCCAAAACCATCTCACCTTCTCACCTTCTTCCATTCTTGATCTTTCTTACCACTACCATTCCGCCCCTTATCACTTCCATTCTCTCTTCACCTCACCACTTTCACCTGCACACCACTTCCCTTCTTGCGTTTCATCCCACTCTTTTGGACTAACTCACTTACTTACTCTCTTCCACCTCTTTCTACTTTACTAGGTACACAGTTAGCTGTGAGATTTTGCATGTGGATGGTATGTAGTAGTTACACTGTTGCACAAAATATTGTTTACCTCGTTGTACTTACCATATTTGGAAGATAATTACATCCTTCTGCATACAAATTTCATGTTACAATCTGTTTGTGTGAAGTTTTGTATATTTTTGTGTCTGTTTGGGAAAAACCTTTTCCGCTTCCGTGTAAACATAAGTTATGCATTAAAATAATTTACTTTTGCAAACTGTCACGTGGGTGGTATTTGCATACAGTGGATGTTGCTGTGTGCCGCATTAACTCATTCCCCCCCATCCACTCTCTAACTGTCTCCAGCACAGTACTCTTACCATAGAATGTAAACAACTGTACATAGGTGTATATATAAGCAGGAAGAAAAGAAAAATAGAGAAGTACTAACGTAAAAGAAGCAGAAGAATATGCAGAAAACTTGTGAAACCACAAAATGAGCCTGCTTAAATTACCATTATGAATGGCAAAGGATTTGGCTAAAATTATGAAAGAATGAATTTAAGTGGAAATTATGACCAGCCCGCAATAGTAGCTGCAGCAGCAGCAACAACAACAGCAACAGCAACAACAACAACAACAACAATAAGCAACCAACTCCACCCAGTATTACTTAGTACTTAACCAACAAATGAATTAAGCAGGCAACCGAAACCGGGCGGGCGAGCAATCAGGCATAGAGTCAAGCAATGAAATGTAACCAGTGGCGGATCTCGAATTCGGGTTTGGTAATTGGGCTTATTTTACTAAAATATTAGATAATTATCAAAACAATAACTAGTTCAAAATCAAGACTAAAAATTAGGGCAAAATTTTTAGCTCAAGCTCATACCAAAAGTCAGATCAAAATTCGGACCAAAATTTAAATCAAATATTTGACCTAAATTAAGACCAAAAATCGGATCAAAATTCTGACTAAATTTTAACTAATCTTAGTCCAAACTGAAAGCCAAAATCGGATCGAAATTCGGAAAAGAAAACTAAGACCGAAAATCACACCCACTTTTGTTCAGTAATCAGACCAAATTCTGACCAAAAATCGTACCAAACTTTACTTTACTTTTAATAGCAGAACAGTCCATGGAGGGCCTAGGCCGAGCTTTTCGCATCCACTCATGTTGTGCGTGTTATGTTTGTACGTGAATGGAAGGGACCTACAGTTTACTGCCGAATCCGAACGGCGAAGTGAAAAGCTTTTCATAGCAATTTTTACTCTTGTAGGTTTGCCATCGCCTGCCGAGAGGTGGTGCCGTTTGGAAAAATTATTTTTTCTACTTTTTGATTTTGCCTGTGCCGAGATTCGCAGTCCAACGCATTACCACTACGCCACATTCTGACCAAAACTGAGACAAAAAATCAAACCAATTTCACATCAAAAATTAGTCTGAAATTTAGTGCAAAATTATAGTCAAACTCAGACCCAAACTTGGAACAAAGTTTTACAAAAATTCAAAAAAAAAATAAAAAAATGCTAACGAAAATTAATACTGAAATTCGGATTTAAGTCTAACTAAATTCAAACCAAAACCCAAATCAATTTGGCACGAAAACGCGGTCCGATTTTGAGACTAAATATCAGAGCAAAACTTCGATTCAACTCAAAACAAAAATCAGACCATAAATCGGACTAAAGGTCAGCTTTAAGTTTCAATAAAAAATTAAACGTAAACTGATACTACAAACCAGACTATAGAAGCAAATCAAGAAACAAATTCAGAAGGCGGACTAAAAACTCAAGCTCACGACCCAAGCTCTTCAAAAGTAGTAGAACATCTTTAAACTGAGTTAGTTAAGTTACGGTGTACTTAGACATGTTTTGAACGTTGCACACACGTTTTTATGAGAGCTGCCAGCTACCAGCACCTCCCCACTATGAATCCGCCACCGAACACTAAACCATTAAGTTGGCAGAAGTTGCACCATTTAAATGAAAAGAAGTAACTGCTTAAAGTAGAATAACAATAAGCAAGGAGTAGGGTAAAGAGAGAGCAACGAACGAAGTAGCGGAGGCAATAAGTTTCAGGGTATATGTTGGTATGTGTGGACCCATAAAGTATGCGGCTGTAAGAATTTAAATGAAAGTTTTCCCGCATTGTATTCGCGACGCACTTTACTTCAACGAATTGTATAAAGAGGTTGTGTTTCTCGTTTTGTTTTTCAACGCTGCTCAGTAAGCCAAATTAGACTCAATGTCGAGTCTGGTTACAATTCGGTTAGAAGAAATACATTTGTAGCATATAAATTAATTTGTGTTAGCATAAAGATGCTCGGAGTGTTTTGTCTCGTTCAAGGGTTAGAGGATATTTGTACAATTGGTTGGTGGCTTCACTGTGGGTATGGACAAGCAGCAGTGAGCGTGTGATGTGACGATGGTTTTTAGCTAATTTGACAGAGAACAAGATGAAAAAATACAATCATAATGGCAGTAAGGTTTACTTACCGCAGCTACGAAGAAGACTTACTCAAGGCTGACTAAGGAAGGGAAAGGGAAGCCGCAGTCGTAGCTGTCCTTGGGAAGGCATACGTAGAAGCCTTACCTTTACAAGGTAAATAGGAGCCTTCGATTGTTTTAGTCGAAGAAAAGTCTTTTTCTCTCTGAAATGGAATTTTTAACGAAAATGTTGAACTGATCCAAAAACGAAATTAACTCAAATATTACATCAATGGTTGATGGCACACATACTTACTTGCCTACAGCTTCGCATCTCATCGCATTATATCGTCGTATGTCGTTGACTTGTTACTTTCCGCAACACTTCACACTTATACTTGCAAGTTATGCGTACTTAGCTTCATTTCTGGAATTTTCGCAAAACATTTTTCTCTACCTCTTACCCTACAGCTCTATCATCCTCCATCTGTACCTGCACCCGCACCTACCGCACTTAACCATACCACACCACCTTTGTACCCACCTCACTTCAGCTCTCACTTCAACTCGGTAACTGTAACTGAAGCATGACGGGTTCGACATTGTGCTGTGCTGGTATGAGAAGACAGAGAGAGGGTTGGTTGGTTGGTTGGTTGGCTATGTCAAAGAGAGTTTGTCTCTGTGTATGTATGTGTGCGTTTGTAGCAAATTAAATTGAATGCAAAAAGGCGGAAATATTAAAAAATGTTTTCACCTTGTTAGTTGCAGTTGGTTCAGTTGCTTTCAATGATGACATTTAACGGAAGGATGACATTTATCACACTCATATGAATATGAAATTAGATTGTATGTACTACCATACCATATGTACAAATATAGGTTGTAAATATGGAAGTAAATGTACATATGTAGGACTGGTTGAATAATGGAGGCGTTACTATGACGACGATGGCATTTGTCAAAGCGAATTAAAAGAAACAACAAGCAGAAAGCATTCCCAGGTGCAATACTTATATTTATCATATTTTTTTACTTTGTGGTTTTTGCTGTGTTTTTCACTCTAGCTTCGCTCAGAGCGCGAACTGCAATACGAGCAAGAGTCCAGTTGCTTCTGATCTTTCTCTCTTCTTTTCGCTCTTTGTTCAAGTATGTAATTTGGTGCATCAACAACAACATCAACACGTATGCTTGCAATTTTGCTCTCTCTCTCTCTCTCTCTCTTTTTTCAGCACTCTGAGCATTCTGCTCACACCATGTGATTTCAATGCCACAACAACAAATCTTTTGCTTGCAATCTTTCTCTCTAATCTCTCTTCCTTTCGCTTTTCGTTCACATAATTCAGTAAGTACTCACGCATTTGCACTTGTTTTCCACGTTGTTCATTTAACTCCTTCATTTTTCATTTAAACAAGAAATTACTCTATACACCAAATTATATCGTAGGTACATCTGAAGCTAAAATTTTCAATGAAATCTCTAACTTAAGTTCCAAATGAAATCTTGAATTTTCGTTTCATTAAAAACAAATACTCTACGTAAATGTGCATCATCTACAATATTAGTGCAATTATAGCAAATCTTTCTGTTGTTTGTTTGAACTTTGTAAGCAAAATAAAGATAAAAACAACAACAACAACAACTAAGAGTACTAAAAAACCGAAAAATAAGAAGAGCAAAGTAAAACTTTCAAAAGAATTCAGTAAACTGCCCTAATTGGCTGCTACCATCCATCCATCAACGGAGTAGTAACTACACACAAGCCAAGACAAAAGGCGAGGAATTTATGAATCTATGTATGTATGTATGTATGTATGTATGTATGTATGTATGTATGTATGTATGTATGTATGTATGTATGTATGTATGTATGTATGTATGTATAACAATCGTTAAGGGATTTACAACTTGCAACATTTACAATACTTGGAATTTGTTGCAACTTGTCCCGTCTTCGTATGCTTCTCGTTTCCGTTTTTGTTTTCATTCTCTAGCCAGAGAAAGAAGACAGCTGTCAACATATCTGAATGAATGAATGAATGACTGAGAATGTATCTGAATGTTTTTGCATGTTGTTACTTTTCACATTCCTCCCACCTCCCACCATATTGTGTTTACATTGAAATCGCAAAATTTCTCTTACATATTTTTCTTTTGCTTAATATTTACGTAGTGATATTTGTTTTTATTATTTTTATTTCCTTGAAGTTACTTGCAACTATTTTGCAACTAAACATTCTTGCTGTAGAAAAATTAGATACATACTTATTTTGAACATAAATTTCCGTCTAGTTGTTACTATGTATTGGTGTGTTAGTATCTTAGCTTCTGGTTTGATCTAAATTGAAGTCGTGTGTAATCGTGAGGGTTGCCTGTAATTCTCTCTTTCTCACTATTTTTATTATTTTCTTACGTACATTAAAATGCAGTTACTTGATGTAAGTACATAGTGTTGCCATCATTAACTGAAACTGTTATAAATAAATATAAGAAAAAACAGTAATTTGGGGCGAAAAAAAATGCAATCTAAAATGAAAAAAAACAAAACTAAAATTTATATTGGCGAAGCTGCTCAGTCACTTCTATCGTACACATTTGAAGAGGTCCAATGTTAAAAAAGTTCCTCAAATTTCACTTGTTGGGGAACGGCGCCAAATCCAATGCAATTGTTGTGCAAAATTCGAGAAGAAACAAAAACGCTTCGCCATGATTCGGAAATAAAAAGTAAACGAACGGATAAATTTCGTACTTTATCAAATGTTTGATTTGAAATTGCACGCGAACATAACGGATTTTAAGTAACGCTTCGCTCTTCTTTCTCCATCTCACAGCCACGGAGAAATGTTAGATGCAAGAACAACAACAACAACAACAATTCAGCAAAGCATTTTACCATACTTCGTTTGACCTTCATACCTTTGAGCGCAGCCATTTTGTTGGTTGTTTCAGTGCCCAATTTAGCATGTGAAATAAAAACCTCTATAAATTTACACTATGCAAAAGGGTTTTTGTTTTTTTTTTTGTTTGAAATGTTGAAATCGTCTATTTGTATTATAGGTAAATAGTGACAAGGATTTATTTTAGCACATCACCCACCCACATATCATGCATTCGTCTTTACAATGCCTGTCACTTTCACATATACGACAAGTGCAACATTCCAAATTTTGGTATATATGTACATAGACACACACGCACACACACACACACGCTCGCATGCATACAAACACAGCAGGTAGTTATGGCAAATCCTAGTAATAGTGAAAACCTACATTTCGTTATAGCTTTTTGTGACATCGGAGAGAGTCAACAAAACTTGCACTATTATGTTGTATGAAGAAGATAAGAGAGTGAAGCACACAAAGAGAAATCCATACAGAAAGAAATGGAGTAAGCTTGAGGAGAGAGTGAGAAGAAGCGACACAACTATGCCAAGCAGCACTAACACTACTACGCTGTAAATGAAACAACTGAAGATGACAAATACACTACTCTGCAGGTAAGTAAACACCATCAATTTCCGTAGGGAAATCAAAAATTTTTGCTGACATTTTCAATTGATGCTGTTGCTGCTATCTTCTGCTGCTGCTGCTGCTGCTGCTGCTGCTGCTGCTATTTGCGCTGGTAATACACAATGCAAACTTACAACTAGTTGAAAAAAAAAACGAAAAAAAAAACGTTAAACCAAAATCCAAAACCTAAACGATGAGTGGTGAGTATGAGTGTTTGCATGAGTGGATGCTGTTGTTATTGTTGTTGTTGTTGTTGTTATTGTTGTTTTGCGAATGAAGAGAATATGAGAATGACAGTGTGTTTTTGCAAAATGTCATCTCAGTTGGACTTCAGATGCCGCGCTGTGCCTCGGATCAACTCAAATATTGTAGTCGAAATGTTGAAAACGCATATGTAGAAAAAATAATTTTTCAAGAGTTGTCGTAAATCTGTTTTGATAACTTGGCGTGCAAGTGAGTGAGAGAGATTATGGCTTGTTTTTTTTTTTTTTTTTTTTTTTTTTGATAACGGGTTCGAATAATTTTTACATTTATGTAGTTCCAGGTTGGGTGATTCTGGTGAGTTGCTTAGTTGAGGAAGTAGGTGATGAAAGAGTAAAAACATTAGGTACTACTTGACTGTGTAAATTCACAAGCACAACAACTAAAACTACATATTTCTAGTTTCCTCATTATAAAATATATATGTTTATTGAAGTTCAAAACAACCTAAGTCACACTATTTCGAAAAAAGTTAACCCTTGAATTGTTAAACTTTCTTTTCGTTAAATAGTGGAAGGCAGAAAAGTGCACATCACGGATTCGGTCACACCACGAGAATAAATATTTCTACACTATGATATAAAGCAATCCGAAGCTGAGCTAGTTGTGGTCGTGCGTTGGGCTTTTACGCAGAGTGTCCGGCGTTCGAATATCGATACAGGCAAAATCAGAATGAAGAAAAAACCATTTTTCTATACTGCATGGGCCACAGCATGGATAAACATAAAAGGTGATTTTCTTACTATTTGGTTTTTGACAGTTCACGCTTGATTCTTGACATGTGTCAAAGTAAAAAATGTTCAGTTTGATTTGCCATGTCATCATGAATTGACTTACGCCTGAACAACGTTTGCAAATTATTGAAATTTATTATTAAAATTCGTGCTCTGTGAAGCGACAGAGCAGGCTATTTTGGAACCGCATTGCCGTATTTGGAGTGAAGACCAGCCAGAGGCAATTCAGCACCTTCCAATTCGTGCTTTGTTTAAAATGTGTTTCGCAAGCTACGTTCATTTTAAGGTCGTCATAATCGACCCACAGATTAGGCTATTCAACTCATTGTGACCAAATTTCGCACCAGTTCCACTTTATTGGACATCAATCCAGCAAATCGTATCCATAGAGTGTGTACCGAAGAGTATCCGCCAGAGTTGAAGAAGATCGCTATATGTCCATCTAGTGCCGATCGCAACAATTGGGTTTGAGTTAATCGACTACCTGGAAGATTTTACGCAAAGATCTCGGATTAATGCCATACAAGATACAGCTTGTATAAGAACTGAAGCCGAATTTTCGGTGAATGGACCTTAGAAAAGCTGGATGTCTCGAAAAATTGTTTTCAGCGACGAGGCTCATTTTTGGTTCAGTGGATACGTGAATAAGCAGAATTGTAGTATTTGGAGTGAAGACCAGCCAGAGGCAATTTAGCAGCTACCAATGCATCCCAAAAAATGCACTGTTTGGTGTTGTTCGGTTTATGGGCAGGCGGCATCATTGGCCGCACTTCTTCAAAGACGATGAAGGCCGCAAAGTTACGGTCAATGGAGAAAGGTACAGGTAGCGTTCGATGATAACAGACTTCTTTTGCCGAAAATGCAAGAATTGGACTCGGCCGACATGTGGTTCCACCTCTTCGGTGCCACATGCCGCATGCTACACTGCACGCGAAACCATGCATCAATAGACAGGCGAATTTGGTAAGCAGTTAATCTCACGTTTTGGTGCAGTCAATTGGCCACCAAGATCGTATGATTTGATCCCGTTAGACTATTTTTTGTGGGGTTATGTTAAGTCTCTTCCAGCCGTAATATGTGAAAAACTGTGTCAAATTGGACCTTCAGAATGGATCACTTGAAGCGTAGTCGCGGGCAACATTTAAGTGAAATTATCTTTAAAAAGTAAATGGCAGGAATTTATTTATCGATTCAAATGCAAATTTCATTCACTTTTGTATAATTACTGTGTTGTATTGAATTTTCGAAAGCCAAGCTCTTAAAAAACCTCTTATCTTACAAGAGTAAAAATTCCACTTCGCCGTTCGGATGCGGCATTTAACTGTAGGCCCCTTCCATTCATGTACAAATACTTATATCAATTACAACATGAATTGGTGCGAAAAGCTCGGCCTAGGCCGTCCTTGGGCCGTTGAAAAGAATGAAAAGAAGATATAAAACAATTTAAAAGTAAATCGAAATTTAAACTTATTTCTCATTTTATTACAATCGATACGTAAATCATTTAGTGACAAGGAAATAAAGCTTAATAAAATATGAGCATGAATGTAACGGAAAATGTAATGAAACTCAGTTATCGCGAGAAGTAAATCACTTAAAGAATTCAAAATAATTAATTAGTTCTTTTCATTGTTCAAGTGTTATTATAAAAGTGCAGAATATTCGGAGAGCTCTCCAAAAAGTGTTACTCTGGCATTGGAGCTGAGAAAGAAAGAAATACAAACGACGACAACGACGACGATGGGCTTGATAGTTCTCAACTCAATTGTACTTGTTCTGCTCCTGTTATTTGCAGTGTACCTAAGGAGTTCGGTGGGTGGTTCTCCCCAGAAGACCCCCGCCGAGAAAACGTTAAAAATCTATGGAGGAGAACGTACTAATGTCAAAAATTATCCCTTCATCGTTAAACTAGAAAATATCAGGACGATTAATGGTGAACTTTATATGTCTTTCTGCGCTGGAACTTTAATTTCACCGAAATGTGTACTAACCGCTGCCCATTGTCTTGACGACGCCGTTGCTAAGAATTGGCAAGTTGTTTTGGGCGCAAATTTGAGCGTAATAAGCCAAGTGAAAACAATGCTGCCATCGGAATCTTTCACCAGGTACCCGTATCTGGATATGGATGTGGCCATATTAGTTCTGAAACATTCCATGCGCCAATCTAAAACTGTGCAACTGAATTATGCGAAACTCCAAGAAGGTGATACTGTGAAAATGATCGGTTACAGTTATCCAGGGCACGAAAGAGAATATACAGATCTGTACCAAGCAGAAACGAAAGTGATTTCGATAACCAAATTGCGTAGATTTCAGAAATTTTCACCTAAACAAATTGCAGGTCTCAACGAGAATATGTTTTATGTGAAAGAAGGTAAGGGAACGAATAAAGGAGATTCTGGTGGACCTGTACTGCGACACGGTCAACAAGTAGGCATTATTTCAGGCGTTAATTTGGATAATGCCTCCGATCAGCACAAGAATCCGTTTTTTGTGAAACTGAGCAGCAAGCACGTTAAAACATTTATAGAAAATGCCCGGAAGAAATACTGTCAAGGATAGAAAAACTCTAAAAAACGTATTTTATAAAGCTTCTTTTTTCTTCTTCACTTCATTTTATGTGCATGGATAAATTTCCGATTTATTGTTACTTCTGCAGGAACCTCAAGAACTGCTCTCAATCAACTTATAATCTATTAAAAATATATTAATCAATATTGCATTCCAATAGTTTTGTGTTTCTTTCTTTTCTTCTTCGAGCTTTTCACATCCACTCATGTCGTTCGTGAATGGAAGGGGCCAATAGTTTTATGCGGAATCCGTACGGCGAAGAGAAAAGCTTTTCTAGGGCAATTTTTACTGTTGGAGGTTTGGCATTGCCAGCCAAGAAGTGGTGGGTGCCGTGTAGAAAAATTGTTTTTTTCCACTTTCTGATTTTTGCATATGCCGAAATTTGAACTCCGGACACCCAGAGTGGGTAGCAGGCCAGTGCACTACCAATTACGGCTCGGCGACTACAGTTTTGCGTGTCTGCTTTCATGTTACCTCTTGAGAGATGGTGCAGTAGTAAAAGACTAAAGACATTTCACTTATGTAGTGTTTAGCGGCTACACGCTTATTTTTAATTTTTACCCAATTCCCTTAACCGACTTAGTCGGCCTCTGTGAAAGACACAATTTTTGAAAGACAATTGAGTTCACTAATGGTGAAAACCACATAAGCTCAGATTTTTCATAGAAATTAACCCTTGAAAAATAGAGAGTGTAGTTTTTTTTCGGTAATTGCAAAATCAAGATTTCTTTAAACTGCAGTTAAACCAGTTTCCATGAAACAAAAAACAATATGAATGGAAACTATTCTCTTTCAAAAAGTAGTCAAGGTCAAAAGCAGGCAGGTCAGAACTCTCTTTCTCATACAAATTAACCCTTAAAAAATAATTTTTCCCCCTAATCTCTTCTTAATCTTAATTCTACTTGATTAAACGTTGGTAAGATTAATAATCTATATTCAAAGGAAATATTTCTCATCTAAAAAGACCCCATTCAGCTGCCTGCGCATTACTTTTACTTAGTCTTAAGTTTCGGCTTTCCAATAAGGAATATAAGAAGAAAGAAAGAACAAAGTATCATTCTACTTAGTACTTACTTATCTCGTGTCTAACCACGATAAATGAGCAGGTCACGAATTTCAACCAGGATATTGATATTTTCGTGATGTGAGATCTGCCTGAGAAAAATCAAAATCTGCGATTTTTCAATGTCAATATCTTTTCCCTCATGCCGCACATTTTCATACGTGCCGGATTTCATTGTCAGATCATTGGCAAAGCAATTGTTATTTTGATGTGTTCGACATAAGGAAAGGCGAAATAACAAACAAGCAAAACAATGAAAAGTCTCATTGGGTATGGTGTGGTTAAGTGAGGGTTAATGATACATACAGAAACGACGAAAGATAGAGATAAAGCAGCAGAGTTAGAGGATGAAGGAAGAGAGCAATTTGGTAGCTGATAGGAGCAACTTTCCAGTAGCTTTACAACACTTAAAGGAAAGCTACACCTTATGGAAATGCCTGGCAAAAGTTGCCGTTTTACTATATGCGGTCTGCAAGTTCTCGATATAGAAAGCGACTCAAGTCGATGTCTTTGTATCGGTTAGAAAGGTCAGGCTCTCAATGACTTGCAGGTACTTCCTTACAAAAGATAGCCTGAACTTGGCTTTCAAGGGATAATTATTTTAATAGAAATTTAACCTAGATGGTTTTGACTAACTGTGACCCCTACTACATTTCACCGTTTGAAAGGTTAATCTAATAAATATAATAAAGTTGATAAAATTGGTTTCTACCTTCAGTGACCTCAACTACCTTGCAAAAAACAAAAACAACACTCTCTATTTTTCAAGGGTTAATTTCTATGAAAAATCTGAGCTTATGTGGTTTCCACCTTTAGTGAACTCAACTGTCTTTCAAAAATTGTGTCTTTCACAGAGGCCTACTAGTCGGTTAAGGGAATTGGGGGAAAAAATTAAAAATAAGCGTGTAGCCGCTAAACACTACGTATGAGAAATATCTTTAGTAAAAAAATCAATTTTGGAGGGTTTATATTTTAATAAAATGGGACTTTCAACTTAGGCTTTCAGATACTCCAAGTTGTTTTACTATAAGGAATATTTTTCTTACGGGACTTGTGATAGGTTTCGCAATAGTTTTACCTTTTTGGGTATGTAATTTTGACTTTTAGGAGGGACCCTTACTACTTTTGATAGAGAAATTTCACAGCCTACTTATTAAGATTTTCTAACCGCGTAACTATGTAGTATAAGTTGATTATTACAACAACAAAAAATAGAATTTAATTTCTCCAGTTGTAAATTTGTTATAAAAACGAGGTCTACGTGGTTTTGATGCTTTTTTGAACCCTTACCTACTTTCAACGGGCAACATTTTTTCCACCTAATGTCTCTTATTTTTCCTAAAACTACTTAGTAAAGATGAATGCTGCTATGGTTAATTAAAAAAAAAAGAATTTGTTCTTAGATAATTTTACCTTCTCCACAAATGAAACCACAAATATTTTACGATAATGAAAAATCACAGTCTGTTTTTTATTTATTACAAAAAAACTGATACTTTTTCAAAGGGTTAAATAAAAAAAAAAAAAACCTCTCCTTAGGTTCTTTTGACCCCTTCTATTTGTCAATGGGGAATAATTTCCTTGAAGACCCTATATGGTCCTGTATAAGGTAACGACTACATATAACACCCTAAATGAGGCATAAGTAAAGTAGGCGGAGTAATTTTTCACCCTTTCATAATAAACTAACTTTTCCGTAGACATAAAACCTGAAAGGGTCACAAAGTGTCCAAAGTTCAAATCTCGACACGGGGGAAAAAAGTAGTAAACGGTTTCTATACAGCACCACCTCTTGGCCAGCTATGGCAAACCTACAAGAGTAAAAGTTGCCTATGCTTATGATGTTTTTCACCTCGCCGTTCGGATTCCGTATACAACTGTAAGTCCCTTCCATTCATGTACAAAAATATAACACGCTCAACATGACTGGATGCCAAAAGTTCGGCCTTTGGTGCTACATGCGGTCATCGTCAACACTGATAAACTGAAGTCCATTGTGGTAAAGGCAAAACACTTGCCACAATGGCTGTCATCTTTTTATCGGTGTCCTGTGATTGTATTTCCTCTCTCATGCGCCCTCCTTCTTCCTCCCACCTATCAATCTCACTTTACTATGCTCTGCATTCGTAGGGCTATACCTTGTGGGTTGAATGGATCAAAAAAAAGAATAAAGAACCCAAACACGGGCTTATTCATTTCTATTACTCATGCTATAGATACAAAAGTTATAGCTTTTACGATCATTCCGTAGGGCATTGCAGAGGTTTAAAAGAAAAGCTGAGTACAGGGTTGGAATCAGTGGTACTTAGCACCATTAATCACCTTTCAAAGTTTTTTCATGCATTTTCTATCTTTAGAAATCGTGGGCTTTTGGAATTTGCAATATTTTTCTGGAAACGCAAGTCATTCCTAATGTCATTCCTCCTGCCGTTATATCTTTTCACCTCCCTCCTGCGCTCTTAATGACACTCTCTTGCCCTCTCTTCTGCCCTCTCTCCTGTCCTCTGTCCTGCCCTCTCTTATGCTCTCTCTCCTGCCGACTTTCCTGCCGTCTTTCCTGCCCTCTCTCCTGCCCTCTCTTCTATCCTCTCTTCTGCCCTCTCTTCTACCCTCTCTCTTGCTCTCTCTTCTGCCTTCTCTCCTGCCTTCTCTCCTGCCCTCTCTCCTGCCCTCTCTCCTGCATTCTCTCCTACCCTTTTTCCAGCCCTCTCTGATACCCTCTCTTCTGCCATATCTCTTGCTCTCTCTCCTGCTCTCTCTCCTGCTCTCTCTCTTGCCTTCTCTCATGCCCTCTCGCCTGCCCTCTCGCTTGCCCTGTCGCATGCCCTCTCTTACTCCTTTTCTCCTGGCTTCTCTCCTGCCTTCTATTCTGCCCTCCCTCCTGCCTTCTCTCCTGCCCTCTCTTCTGCCATCGCTCCTGGTATCTCTCCTGCCTTGCCTCCTGCTCTCTATCCTGCCCCTCTCTCCTGCCCTCTCTCCTACCATTTCTCTCTCTCTTACCCTCTCTCCTGCCCTCTCCTGCCCTCTCCTGCCCTCTCCTGCCCTCTCCTGTCCTCTCTCCTGCCCTATCTATTGCCTTCTCTCCTGCCCTCTCTTCTGCACTCTCTTTTGCCCTCTCTTTTGCCCTCTCTCCAGCTTACTCTCCTGTCCACTCTCACTCCTTTTCTCCTTCCCCCTATCATGCCCTCTATCCAACCCTCTCTCTCTCTTGCCTTCTCTCCTGCTTACTCCCCTGCCCTCTCTCACTCCGTCTCTCCTGCTCTCTTTCCCCTGCCCTCTCTTTTGCCCTCGCTCCTGCTTACTCTCCTGTCCACTCTCACTCCTTCTCTTCTACCCTCCCTCCTGCCTTCTCTCCTACCATCTCTCTCTCTCTTACCCTCTCTCCTGCCCCCTCTCCTGCCCCCTCTCCTGCCCCTTCTCCTGCCCCCTCTCCTGCCCCCTCTCCTGCCCCCTCTCCTGTCCCCTCTTCTGTCCTCTCTCTCCTGCCAACCACGCACAAGTGTCAAACCATACCGACCGGAAGTTATTAACAAACTATAAAAATGGCAAGCAATTCCACTTAACCTACGCCAAACATTTTCTTTTCACTTTTTTTTTTATAACCAAATAGTTTTTGTTTTTCCCTTTTTTTGCCTGCCACAACAGCCAATTTATGGTAAATGCTTTTAACCGAAAGCTCAAGAAAAAAAAAAAGATAACTTCACTTAGCAACGACGACTTTGAATTGGTAAAAAAAGCATCAATCAAAGTCAATTTTAACGTTATATTGGGGGGGAGGGCGAATATCCCAAAAGTCAAAGTCAAATGCAATGTGAGTTTCTTGTTTATGCTGATGCTGATGACGATGATAAAGGAATACAGAAATTGAAGAGCAGCAGCAGAAAAAAGCTAGAAACGAACAGCAAACCAAGTGATTGTTAAATGACACATGTAAAGTATTAGTTACGCATGCTGGAAGTAGGGCCGAAGGGGAACGGGGGAGCGCACGGAAGACAGGGTCGATAGGCAGGGGGGGCAAGGGAGGCAAGGGAGGCAAGGCCAACTGTGAAACTGACATATGGAATACCAAAGTATCTCGCACACAATCACTCTCCAGGAAATTTTTATTATTATTTTCTTCTTTATTTTCGGCATGATATGTTTGTTGTTGGCAGTGAAGAATAAACAAAACCAATGAAAGGAATAGGGGGAGCAAAAAGAAAGAAGGTTTCTAACGCTTCAGATGCAGGCAATTTTCTAATGGATAATTGATTTGATGTCACTGGCATGTTGTGGCGGAATAGGAATATTTACCTTGACAATACAAGAATCACTCAGCAATTTGAATCTATTTTAAATATATATAATTTTTTTTCTTTTTTTTACTTCACAACTTAGTGTAATATAGTATTATGAAAAAAGAAGAGAGGATCCGTTAAAAAAATATCATTTCTGACAAAGCACAAAGCACGAAGAGCCACGCACACGCACACAAACTAAAGTCTTAAAATTGATTTTCAACTGCTCTCCTTGTACTCTTTTTAACATAAGAGAATAATTTTACTGTTACTTTCTCTCACGCACACATGCACACATTTACATGGTTGACTTTGAAATGAAACCCAGCGGGATAGTAGTGCTGCAAGGGAAATTTTGATATATTGAGATTTTGACAAGAGAAAGTTGATGCTCTACTCGTATTGATGACACTTCCAAGTTGAGAACTATTTGGCTAAACCTCAAGTGCATCAAAGCAGACTTCTGGTGATGGGGAATCTGTATCAGTGCGTCAACCAAATCATCGACATAAATGACTGTGATCGTGACGGTGACCTTGGTTAGGGAATGTAGATTTTCCAGGCCTCCGCTTTGCTTCATTTCAGCGGATATTTTCCTGATAGCCCTCTCCTTCTCCATTGAGACCAGAATTTTAATCCGATTCGGGTGCAACTTTCTTTAAAGCGTTTTTCTCTCAAATGAGAATGTGGCGAAATTTAAAATTTCCCGGTTTTAAAACTACAAATAGATAACACTGGCATTGGAAAATTTGGTAAAACTCACGTTTAAAGTTTCTTTTATAGATTCGGCTTTAATAAGCCAGTGTTCACTTCTATGTGCTACTCTTTCTCTCACGCAGCGTGACTGTGTGCTGACTACCAACCATTAGCCTGTTGGGTTCTTCTTTGGGTGCTCGTACACCCACACATTCACATATATCATCCATCGAACATTGTATGTATTGTTCCTACATACTTATAAGTATGGTATATAAAAAATGCAATTTGAATTTTTTTCGAAATCGTTCATTGTTGAAGACTCAAATGTCAATAAAATATTATATTATTGGAAGTGCATATCAATGTTATGGGGTTTCTCTACATAATAAATGGAATTTCTTTGCATCATTATTGTATGAAAGTCAAGCAAAATAAAACGAATATCAAGAAGAATACTTATATTCAATATTGCAATACATACATTCACAATCTCACAGACACTCTTCGATACGCACGCACACAGCAAAGAATTTCTTATGGATTTCTTTAAAAAAATCACCACTATGATTCATTAGATTGATGTATACTTTCATTAGTATGATGAAAGCGTTCATAAATGTGGTATTTGTGTTCGTAATATTGATTGATGTGAAATATCATAATTTTGGATTGACGTATACTCTGTGCGATGGCTTGCTGCAGAGAGTATCCGGGGTCGTAATCTAGGCATAGCCAAAATCAAAAATGGCACCACCTCTCGGCATTCAGTGGCAAACCTACAAGAGTAGGAAATTGCCTATGGTAAAAGCTTTTGCCTTAGCCATTTGGGTTCGGTATATATGTAACTGTAGGTCCCTTCCATTCATGAAAAGCCTAGGCTCTACATGGGCTATTGTTACATTAAAAGTAAAAATAAACTTTATTTTAAACCAAGTGTACATCAATTCAGTGGTCGCTGTAGCGTAGTGGTAGTGCGTTGGACTGCTACGCAGAGTGTCCGGGGTTCGAATCTCGGCACAGGCAAAATCATAAAGTAGAAAAAATAATTTTTCTACACGGCACCCACCACCATCTCTTGGCAGGCAATGGCAAACCTACAAGAGTAAAAATTGCAATGAAAAGCTTTTCACTTCGCCGTTCGGATTCGGCATTAAACTGTAGGTCCCTTCCATTCATGTACAAATATAACACGCACAACATGAGTGGATGCGAAAAGCGAAAAGCTCGGCCTAGGCCCTCCATGGGCTGTTGCGCCATTAAAAGTAAAGTAAGTACATCAATTCAATTGAAGTGTGCATCAATCCAATTAAACTTTACATCAAACTAACTAAAGTGGTCAATAAACCCATTAAAGTGATTTTAAATTTAAGTAAAATGTTGAAAACTCCAATTTATGTGTTTATCGATGCAATTAAAGTCTTGATAAAAAGCTCGGCCTAGGCCCTCCATGTGCTGTTGTGACATTAAAAGAAGAATCCGATTAAAGTGTATATCAAACCAATAAAATTCACGTTAACCCAATTTTGATGGATATCAATCCAATTAAAGAGTCCATCACTCCAACGAATGTATTCATCAATTTAATGAAAATGTACATCAATCCAATTAAAGTAATGAACAGTCGAGTTAAAGTGCCCATCAATCCAATTAAAGTGTCCATCAAACCAATTAAAATACCCATCAATCTAATTAAAGTGTACATCAATATAATTAAAGTGTACGTCAATCCAGTTAAAGTGCCCATCAATATAATGAAAATGTACATCAATCCAATAAAAGTCTTCATAAATCAAATTAAAGTGTAGATCAGTCTAGTTTGAGCATATATATATCCTACTGAAGTGCCCATCAATCCAGTTAAAGTGCCCATCAATACAATGAAAATGTACATCAATGCAATTAAAGTCTTCATAAATCAAATTAAAGTTTATATCAATCTAGTTTGAGTGTAAATCAATCCAATTCAAGTGTCCACCAATCGAATTAAAGTGTCCATCAATCCAATTAAAGCATATGGTCCTTCTACTCAATAACTCATTGCTTAATAAATAATAGTAGTAGAAGAAAATTCCTGCAAATTATTTTCAGTGTATAAAAAAATAAATATTTTTCTATACTATTATAAAAGTAATAGTAATATTAGCGTACCTCCAGCATCCTGCAACTCGTACCTTTGCGACAGCTGCATCTCTGGCACTAAGCAGCATTTGCTGCCTCGGCAATTTTTATATGAAATCATGCAAGAAATTGAATTCCGATATTCTTCTTCAAGCTGTGATATTCTTTGGAATGTGCAGTTGGTTATTTCTTTCATATTTATTCACAGAATTTTGAGTTTTCCTTTTTGCATATGAGTAGTGCTGGTTGCTGGTTGCTTAGACGAAGAATTTAGCTTGAAAAAAAACAACTTTTAAATGCATACTGCTTCGTTTGATTAAGATAAGATTTGTTTGCTTTTGCAGACCAACTATAAATAAAAATAGCTATATTAGAAACCTACAAACGACACAAAAATCCAACGAATAATCTGCTCAAAATTTAGGAAATTTATCAGGAAATATATATTTCGTCAAAAATATAATATAATAAATTCTGAGTAAAATTCAGATAATGGTCAGGTAAAAATTAAAACAATATGCGGCCCAAGCTTCACACCGACATTCAAATTATGAGATGGTACTTAAATTCAGGTGAAAGTGAAACCAAAATTCAGACCGAAATCCTAACCAAAAATAATACCTATTAATTATGGGCCAAAAATGTCATCAAATTTGGTCTAAATATCAGATCAAAATCCAGACCAGAAACCGCACCAAATTTCAGATCATATTGAGACTGAAACTCAAATCAAGAACCAAGTCCGATAATTAAGTAAATTTTAGACCAGCCTCCTACATTTTAAAGAAAATTTTTGACCGAAGTTTAGGCCAAAATTGAAACAAAAATTTGGATCAATATTCTGTACAAAAATTAGACCAAAATCAAACAAAAATTCAGACCGAACTTAGACTAAAATTCCAACAAAAACTTTGATCAGAAATCGAACAAAAACAGAGAAAAAAAAATTACTCACAATTTAGACCAAAATAAAAAAAAAATTTTCCAATAATCAGTTCAAAATAAAAACCAATATTAATACTAAGTTCAGAGCAACCATTAGGTTTAGTCTCCAGACTAAAATTTAGAAAACTTTAACCAAATTTATACAAAAATTCTTTAATTCCTATTGTTACCAAAATTCAGTACAGAATTTAGACCAAAATTGGGGCAAAAAAATCGGACCAAAATTCAGGTCGACATTTCACACAAAACTAAACAAAAATTAACCCAATTCTAGACCAAAACTCAGATAAATATTCAGCATAGAATTTAGACCAAAATTGGGGCAAAAAAATCGGACCAAAATTCAGGTCGACATTTCGCACAAAATTAAACAAAAACTCACCCAATTTACGATAAAAAATCACATCAATATTCTAACTAAAAGTCAGGGCAAATACTAGACCAAAAAACGGACTAAGTTCTGACCAAAACTCAGACCAATATTCAAATCAAAACTCAAACCAAAATTCAGATCGAAATCCAGGCCAAAATCACACCATAATTCGGACCAAATTTCGATCCTAAACTTAGACTAAATTCAGACAAAAATTCAAAGCAAATTCAGATCAAAGATTAGACCAAATTCAGGCAAAAATCTGAGAAAGAAAACTATTCGAAACTTTAACCAAAAAAAAAAAAAAAAAAAAAAGAAATACCAACTAAAATTTTGATCAATATTCGATCAAAATTATACCAAAATCCATCCTTAATATACACCAAATTCGCTACTAAATTGGGACTAAACTTCGACCAGTATTCAGACTAGAAAAATAGACCAACGATCAGAGCGAAAATTAGACAAAAGCAGAAAATAATTCAGCTCCAGATTAAATCCAATAATCAGATAAAAAATGGGCCAAAATTCAGACTACAACTTAGACCAATGTTGAAAATCTAACCAATGAAAAAAATCTATTTAAAACCAAATCTATTTAAATTCCGAATTTACAGGACTAAAACCCAAACCATCAATCCCGACAGTAAATCAGTTGATTAATCAAGTTTTTTTATATCTCACAAGCCAAAGAAGAGTTAGAATTTTGAAAACACTCAGCCAATTCTTACATATGTTTAACATCATTTGAAAATATTATTCCGGCAGTATCTATTTACATTTCAAATGTAAGTTTACGTCTTCTGGTGTTCTACAAATTCAATTATTTCAATATAACCTGCCAACTTTTCAAAGTCTCCATTGAGCACATACAATTTTCCTCTTTATCTTTGCTTTAAACTCACGTACGCAACCACTGGCAGACAGTAATGGAAAACGAACGTACGGAACGGATAACGAAGTGAGTAAAGTAAGAAGTTGTAGATAGATGGAGTAAAAAGCTGATTCAATTAGTGTAGGTTTCCGATTGCTGCATTGCATTTAGCTGATAAAATATCAGCGAACGATGAGTTGAACTGATTCACTTATTATTATTATTATTATACGAGTACCTAGCGAGCTAACCTAAATTGAATTTGGATAAATTTACAAAAAATAGAAAGTAGGTTAAATCGTATTTTTTTTGCGGATTTGATCGCATCGAAAGTTGCGTTTAATTTTGGACCTCAATTTCGATTTTTCACTACTTTCTATGCAGATTTATTTTTTGCTATCTTAAATTACAAATAACTCTAAGTAGAGTAATTTCTATAGATCTTCTTCTTATTCTTCTTACATATGTACAAATAACTACAAGTCGAGTAAGTAGAGTAAATTAACTCCAATTAGAGCAATTTTTTATAGACCTATTTCTTTCTCCGTTCAAATACAAATTCTAGTATAAATTTTAAAATTTCTCCAAGTAGAGTAATTTATATATATATGTAGATCAATTTCTAATTCTCCTTAAATAGAAATAACCCCAAGTCTAGTAAGTAGAGTAAATTACAAATAACTTCAAGTAGAGTAATTTCTATAGGTATACTTCTTATTCTTCTTACATATGTACAAATAACTACAAGCCGAGTAAGTAAAGTAAATTACTCTCCTAAATTATCAAATATCTCCCAGTGGAGTAATTTATATACTTACTTAGATCTAATTCTCCTTAAATACAAATAACTCCAAGTCGACTAAGTAGAGTAAATTACTCTCCTAAATTTTCAAATATCTCCCAGTGGAGTAATTTATATACTTACTTAGATCTAATTCTCCTTAAATACTAATAACTCCAAGTCGAGTAAGTAGAATAAATTACTCTCCTAAATTTTCAAATATCTCCCAGTAGAGTAATTTATATAGAACTAATTTTTCTTATATACCAATATGGCAACTCCAAGTCGACTAAGTAGCGTAAGTTACTCTCCTAAATTTTGAAATATCTCCCAGTGGAGTAATTTATATACTTACTTAGATCTAATTCTCCTTAAATACAAATAACTCCAAGTCGACTAAGTAGAGTAAATTACTCCCCTAAATTTTCAAATATCTCCGAGTAGAGTAATTTATATAGATCTAATTTTCCTTAAATACAAATAACTCCAAGTCAAGAAAGAAGAGTAAATTGCAAATAACTCCAAGTAGATTAATTTTTTATTTTTGATAGACATATTTCTTGCTTCAATTACATATTCTCTCCAAAATTTTCAAATACCCCCAAGTAGAGTCACTTATGTATATACTACATAGATCTATATTTTGCTCTCTTCAATTAAAAGCTCTCTCCTAAATTGTCAAATGACTCCAAGAAGACTAATTTTTTTTAATCAATTTTTTGCTCTCTTCCATTACAAATAACTCCGATTAGAGAAAGAGAATTTGGTATGAATTTGCAAAACTCCAGCCACATTCTTCCGCCTCACGTTCATGTCATGAGCTCATTACGTAAATTCTTAAAATGCTTTTCATTCTCAACTATGTATTTCAATTCAACCACATGCACTAATTTCATAAGTATATAGAAAAAAAAGCCCAGTATTATTTTTAAACGTTGATTTTCAATAAGTAATAGCAGTTGAAGTTAAAAAATCCGAACTTTTCTTGTGAAGCGAAGGCGGCTTCGCCGGCTTCGGCGGCTTCGGCGGCGACGACGGTATGTTACGGCTGCAGCGGAACAATTGAGTATAGTTTAGGAATATTACGTTTTACTTTCGGTGTACTTCAGCGTGTGGAGCTGAATGTATAATTTGCAACAAAAAAAAGGCTAATTTGATTCTTGGTTTTTTTCATTTTCTTGAGGAGCATGCAAAATAACGTTCATAATGATTACGATGACGATGGGGCACTTATTTACACGCGCGTGTTTCGCAGCGAACTGAAGCGAAATGAAGAAAAGGGGCTACGAATTTTACGAGAGGACTTCAAAATTTTATATGTTGAAAGCAAAGCAAAAAAAAAAAATCAATTAGTTTCACTATAATTTTTGGTGGACTTCTTTTTCTTTTGAGCTTTCGGTGTGTTTCAGTGCCGTGGCTGAGAGCTGCTAAAAATTTGAAAACTTTTAGCAAAACGAAAAATTCTCTAAACTCTTAAGCGAAGGCGGCGAGGCAGGAACTGTTTTGTAATTTCACGCTCCTTGTCTTTAGCTAAATATGTAGGGAATAATTCATTTAAATTTTTTCCATGCAAATAGTTGGGAATTAAGAATTAATCCTGGTGTATGAAATATACACTTTCCTTTCTTTCCTTTCTTTCATAGCTCGACAGCATGAACATCATACAATTTGCTTAAGTATCATTACCGAACTATGTATACTTGGGAAAAAATCTTATATTAAATTCAATTTAAGTAAAAATTCTATGGCAAATATGTCGGTTACTGTGTTAGTAAGGCCGATAGTTTATTCCCTCTTCACTGACCCTTCCCTTATGCCTTATGTATGTTATGTTTTTATAGAGTTGATTTCATTTCAACGTAAATTACGCGTAAAGAATGGTAAACAATTTCTAGATTTGCAAACAACTGTAAAATAAATGATGGATATGAAATGGCTATGAAATGTAAATGGAATGGATATGGAATGGATATGGAATGGATATGGAATGGATATGGAATGGATATGGAATGGATATGGAATGGATATGGAATGGATATGGAATGTAAATGGAATGGATATGGAATGGATATGGAATGGATATGGAATGGATATGGAATGGATATGGAATGGATATGGAATGGATATGGAATGGATATGGAATGGATATGGAATGGATATGGAATGGATATGGAATGGATATGGAATGGATATGGAATGGATATGGAATGGATATGGAATGGATATGGAATGGATATGGAATGGATATGGAATGGATATCGAATGGATATGGAATGGATATGGAATGGATATGGAATGTATATGGAATGGATATGGAATGGATATGGAATGGATATGGAATGGATATGGAATGGATATGGAATGGATTTGGAATGGATATGGAATGGATATGGAATGGATATGGAATGGATATGGAATGGATATGGAATGGATATGGAATGGATATGGAATGGATATGGAATGGATATGGAATGGAATGGATATGGAATGGATATGGAATGGAATGGATATGGAATGGATATGGAATGAATATGGAATGGATATGGAATGAATATGGAATGGATATGGAATGGATATGGAATGGATATGGAATGTATATGGAATGGATATGGATTGGATATGGAATGGATATGGAATGGATATGGAATGGATATGGAATGGATATGGAATGGATATGGAATGGAATGGATATGGAATGGATATGGAATGGAATGGATATGGAATGGATATGGAATGGAATGGATATGGAATGGATATGGAATGGATATGGAATGGATATGGAATGGATATGGAATGGATATGGAATGGATATGGAATGGATATGGAATGGATATGGAATGGATATGGAATGGATATGGAATGGATATGGAATGGATATGGAATGGATATGGAATGGATATGGAATGGATATGGAATGGATATGGAATGGATATGGAATGGATTTGGAATGGATATGGAATGGATATGGAATGGATATGGAATGGATATGGAATGGATATGGAATGGATATGGAATGGATATGGAATGGATATGGAATGGATATGGAATGGATATGGAATGGATATGGAATGGATATGGAATGGAATGGATATGGAATGGATATGGAATGGAATGGATATGGAATGGATATGGAATGAATATGGAATGGATATGGAATGAATATGGAATGGATATGGAATGGATATGGAATGGATATGGAATGTATATGGAATGGATATGGATTGGATATGGATTGGATATGGAATGGATATGGAATGGATATGGAATGGATATGGAATGGATATGGAATGGATATGGAATGGATATGGAATGGATATGGAATGGATATGGAGTGGATATGGAATGGATATGGAATGGATATGGAATGGATATGGAATGGATATAGAATGGATATGGAATGGATATGGAATGGATATGGAATGGATATGGAATGGATATGGAATGGATATGGAATGGATATGGAATGGATATGGAATGGATATGGAATGGATATGGAATGGATATGGAATGGATATGGAATGG
Source organism: Palloptera scutellata (assembly GCA_958295655.1). NCBI lineage: Eukaryota > Metazoa > Arthropoda > Insecta > Diptera > Pallopteridae > Palloptera > Palloptera scutellata. The sequence continues at coordinate 53,125,298 of OY282452.1, read as the reverse complement.
ATATGGAATGGATATGGAATGGATATGGAATGGATATGGAATGGATATGGAATGGATATGGAATGGATATGGAATGGATATGGAATGGATATGGAATGGATATGGAATGGATATGGAATGGATATGGAATGGATATGGAATGGATATGGAATGGATATGGAATGTATATGGAATGGATATGGAATGGATATGGAATGGATATGGAATGGATATGGAATGGATATGGAATGGATATGGAATGAATATGGAATGGATATGGAATGGATATGGAATGGATATGGAATGTATATGGAATGGATATGGATTGGATATGGAATGGATATGGAATGGATATGGAATGGATATGGAATGGATATGGAATGGAATGGATATGGAATGGATATGGAATGGAATGGATATGGAATGGATATGGAATGGAATGGAATGGAATGGATATGGAATGGATATGGAATGGATATGGAATGGATATGGAATGGATATGGAATGGATATGGAATGGATATGGAATGGATATGGAATGGATATGGAATGGATATGGAATGGATATGGAATGGATATGGAATGGATATGGAATGGATATGGAATGGATATGGAATGGATATGGAATGGATATGGAATGGATATGGAATGGATATGGAATGGATATGGAGTGGATATGGAATGGATATGGAATGGATATGGAATGGATATGGAATGGATATGGAATGGATATGGAATGGATATGGAGTGGATATGGAATGGATATGGAATGGATATGGAATGGATATGGAATGGATATGGAATGGATATGGAATGGATATGGAATGGATATGGAATGGATATGGAATGGATATGGAATGGATATGGAATGGATATGGAATGGATATGGAATGGATATGGAATGGATATGGAATGGATATGGAATGGATATGGAATGGATATGGAATGGATATGGAATGGATATGGAATGGATATGGAATGGATATGGAATGGATATGGAATGGATATGGAATGGATATGGAATGGATATGGAATGGATATGGAATGGATATGGAATGGATATGGAATGGATATGGAATGGATATGGAATGGATATGGAATGGATATGGAATGGATATGGAATGGATATGGAATGTATATGGAATGGATATGGAATGGATATGGAATGGATATGGAATGGATATGGAATGGATATGGAATGGATATGGAATGGATATAGAATGGATTTGGAATGGATATGGAATGGATATGGAATGGATATGGAATGGATATGGAATGGATATGGAATGGATATGGAATGGATATGGAATGGATATGGAATGGATATGGAATGGATATGGAATGGATATGGAATGGATATGGAATGGATATGGAATGGATATGGAATGGATATGGAATGGATATGGAATGGATATGGAATGGAATGGATATGGAATGGATATGGAATGGAATGGATATGGAATGGATATGGAATGAATATGGAATGGATATGGAATGAATATGGAATGGATATGGAATGGATATGGAATGGATATGGAATGGATATGGATTGGATATGGAATGTATATGGAATGGATATGGAATGGATATGGAATGGATATGGAATGGAATGGATATGGAATGGATATGGAATGGATATGGAATGGATATGGAATGGAATGGATATGGAATGGATATGGAATGGAATGGAATGGAATGGATATGGAATGGATATGGAATGGATATGGAATGGATATGGAATGGATATGGAATGGATATGGAATGGATATGGAATGGATATGGAATGGATATGGAATGGATATGGAATGGATATGGAATGGATATGGAATGGATTTGGAATGGATATGGAATGGATATGGAATGGATATGGAATGGATAAGGAATGGATATGGAATGGATATGGAATGGATATGGAATGGATATGGAATGGATATGGAATGGATATGGAATGGATATGGAATGGATATGGAATGGATATGGAATGGATATGGAATGGATATGGAATGGATATGGAATGGATATGGAATGGATATGGAATGGATATCGAATGGATATGGAATGGATATGGAATAGATATGGAATGGATATGGAATGGATATCGAATGGATATGGAATGGATATGGAATGGATATGGAATGGATATGGAATGGATATGGAATTGACATGGAAGAGGTTACTTTCAGAGTTCAATTTTTCGGATAAAACTCCGCTCCTGGGTGAACTTGTAGATTTAGTGAGTAGATCATAATGGTGTAGCATTTCTTTCCTTCCAGTTACAATAAAAGTTGTGTCAAAAGATTTTCAGGTGTTTAATTGCCATTGTTTATTGATTATGGTATAAATAAATATTTCTATGTTTCTGCATGTTAGTTTAAGTTAGAATTCATGTAATTCATGCAATGTAGAACTTACTTAATTTCAGTATCACAATAAACAAATAAATAAAAACCCAAAATGAAACAAATTGCAACAATATACCATATTCTAAATATTCACTCATTCGCACTCACTGAAGTTTCAACAAAAACAAAAGTTTATTTATTCATTTACATAAGACAATTAGAATACAGTTGAGATTTTGTTACAAGACAACTTATGCAGTTATGTTAAATAACTATTTTAGACACCTGGTCGGATGCTTGGCTGCATATTTTCTTGATCCGGAAGTCATTTGAGATGAACCAATAACTACTTCTTAAACTATATGTTTGCAAGACAATAGTTTATTTAATTAATTGAATGTACTCGTATGTACTTTTATATTTATTTTCATTTTCATAAATACCTTGGCATGACAAAGAAAATGTGTTAAGAAATTAAAAGGAGCGCAGTAGGAAAGAAAGAATGAAAACAAACAATGAACTAATTCTAACACGAGTAATGATAAATGCACAAATATTTCTCTACATATATTTTATAAGATTTGTCTTAAATTTCTATATAAATATGAAAATAATTTTGGTTTTCTGGTGCATGCATGTTTTGGATTCTTGTAAATTTGTTGGAGTGGGTTGTTGCCTTTACATATTTCCGTGCGTATACACAAGGACCTCAGGAGTGTTCTTTGCAGTATGTGATGCCTTTCGACGTAGATTTGTGTGGACAGTAGTTTTGGCTTAATTGATTTGACCCCACAAATGAGTTGCACGCTTAGCTGAGCTAAAATTTTGTATTGCGTTAAATTTTAGTTGGGATATGAAATCTCCAAATACTAAATTCCCAAATAAAAAATACCCAACTAAAAGTCTTCTGTTTCTAAATCCTCAAAATAAAAATCGCCAATCACAAAATCAAATTTGTGAAATTTTGTAAGGTTAGGGACTTTTTTTTTTTTGGAGATTTCATCTATTTTCTGTACAATTTTTGAATCAAATATATAGGGTTTGTTTCATTTAAATGAGTTCCGCTTAAGTGTATTTTCCTTTGAGCTCTGCTTAATTGCACTACACTAAACACCATCTCAAATAAGTAATTTCTTTGTTTAGTTATGGTACATTAAATAATACACTATGCATTCACACCGACTAAATTAAGCGAAAACTACTGTATTTATGTTTAGTATGGGTGATGAGCAGTAACACACACCCACTCTCACACAGCCTTACCGACATGACTATACAAATTATGATGTACCATGCATGTTAAACACATCCACACACTCTCTTTTCCTCTCTCACTCTCTTCATTCATTTAGTTGTAAATTTGTTTGTGTGCCTAGCAGTAAACTCCTCATTGCATTCATTGGAGTTGGCAGCTCCTATTGTTTTATTCTTTTGTAAAATGTACCTATATTGTATGTACGAGTTTGTGTGTATATAAATGTATATGATGCATTTATATCCCTGCAGCAAAAAGTACTAATTCCGAATTAGCAAATTCTAAAGTTTTTAAGGGACAGTGGTTGGGTTCCGCATTTATCCTCTTAGCGAATTTAACATTCCGTTGCCACAGGAGGTTACCTTATGCAACAACTGAGGACAGGATTTTGAAGTGAAACTTCCTATGGGAGGGTACTGAAATTTGCATCGTAAACTTTTGTGTGGCGAGTTACTTTCTTCTGTTCGGATTGCAAAATTTTGTGTGACCAATTATTTTCTCCGGTTCAATAAGCTTATTTTTCTCACTCTCTTTATTGAGTAATAAAATCGAAATGTTACGCTGTAACACATAGAGTGGTGTGGTGGAGAGTGAAACGGCACAAACAAAATTGCGAGTAAGCAAAATCCACTACTGCAAGAACAACACGAACACTTCTCTCTCTCTCTTTCATTTATGTATTTGCACTAAGAGTATTTCTCGCAGAAACAACACAACTAACTAACAATAACAGTATATTTCTCTGAAGTTAATCACTCGTTAATATTTATGAAAATTACTCGATTGTTCGCAGTTGACCGCGTGTGTATGTACACATGAGGTGACATGACATGATTGACAGAGCCGACGTCTCTGCTTGGTACTGCATGGGCCCTATCCATATACTTACTTATGGTAGTATGAAGAAAGTCCGACCACAATACCGGCTCTCACTGCCTCTGTTCATGTACTCTATGGTACTTTCTCTTATATTTAAAAGGTATTTTGTATGAGAATTATGCGTTGAAATTATTACTATTTTCAGTTGAGGTGATTTTTCCAACAAGTTGATTTAACATTTTTTCATTGCATTTAATCAAATACAAAGAAGAACATCGAAATAAGAGGAGATGAGGAAACATAGAAAACATAGAAAACATTAAAAAGGGATTCATGTTTAGAGGTGAAAAATGTTGGTGGTGAAAAGAATCGCTTCACCCGCCAGTCCTTATGCTCTCACATTTTTTCACTAGCTCGTGTACTACTTGTTTAATGTCTAGTGTTTTCGCTAGTTCTAGTTCTACTTTAGTTATTTATTGATATTAAAGGAAACGTACGAGTATATTTACTATGTAATTCTGATAATTCAGATTCTTTTAACTAAAAATAATTTTAATTCATATGTAAGTAAGAAAATTTAATTGTTTCGATTAATAACTTAACTAACTTAGATTAATAAAAATAATAAAATGAAAGTCATTATTATCCATTGGGCATCCAAGATTGTTCTTCAGCACCACTTAAATTTGGCAATGATTTTCTGGAATCTGAAAGTAGATATGTAAGTAATCGAAAATCACGAAAAATAAATAGATTTTTGTTTGTTGTCATTTCATATTTCGAACTGTGAAATCTTTCGATAATCATTTTGGCAACTAGTTCCTTCTTTCACTGCAGGGTATCCATGATTTTCTTTTACTCAAAATATTGAGAAAAAAGAATCTCTTCGCTTTTTTATTTTGTGTGTGTGTAAGATGAGCTCTTTTATATTCATGCTACATAAATTTCAGCTTTTTCTACTTATTCAAACATATTTTCGCTCCTCACATTACTTAGCTTTTGTTTAATAAATACAGAGAAAAACTTGTTAAACTAACATTACTGCTGGCAATTATCCAATTTCTTGATATACTCATAACTACGCCCAGAGTATAGTAGTAAGCAGAAAGTAGTAAGCAGTTGCGAAACTTTCTCAGAAAATATAAATTTGTGTGCTATAGGAGGAGAGAGAAAGTGGAAAGCGGAAAGCGGAAGAAATCCCAGAGATTTTGAAAAGCTATCTGACTCTATCACGTTTGAATGTTAAATACGTATGGCCAGAGTTTCAAACCATTCTCAGACTAATGGAAACGAAAAAGCGACTGACTTACCAAAAATCAGACCAAAAATCAGACCAAAAATTCAATCTAATTTCAGACCAAAAATTCAATCAAAACATAGACATTACCTAAACTTAAAAACAAGAAAGCGAAATGAGAAGTTAAAGGGGGAAAAATAGAAGACAGGAGTAGAACAAAGAGACGGAGAAATCGGGATTGGAAGAAATCAAAACGAAGAAGAAGTAAAACAGTTGAAACAGAAAAGATGAAGGAAAGGTGAAAAATGAAAGAAAAAATAATGAATGCTGAAAAATATTAAAGACGAAAAAAAGAGAAAAGTTTAAATCCGAATGCAGCTAAGATAAAAGATGAAGAATGAAAGATATAATATGAAAGATGAAAGAAGGAAATATGAAAAAGTTAAAAAATTAGAAATGAAAAAATATGAAAAACGATCGATGAAAGATGAAAAATATGTAATGGATTTTTTTTTTTTTTTTTTTTTTCGTTTTTATACTTAACTCAAGTGCATTTGATATTTTTGTGAAAGATAAATTATAAATATGGTAACACAATATGACTTATCGAATTTCGGACTAATTTCCACTGAAATGTAAAAAAAAAACAAAAAAACACACATCCAATACGAACGGAAACGGCATGCATTCGGTCATTTTGATCACGAAAGTACAGAAATTTAATAGTTTCTAAAATTTATAAAAATTGATACTCAACTTTAACTCATTTTCATAGAACAGCAAACAATCGTTCAAAACTGTTCAAACTGAATCTTCAGTATAAGATTCGCAAAGAAGAATCAATAATTTTAACAATTTTGTCTTCTGGAGGAGCGTTAGCAAAGCCCTGCATTTATTGGATAAGGTAACTATTTAATTTTTATAAGCAATCATTTCGTTAATCAAATATTCACTCCTTATTTTACGTCGCTCAAGAAGCGCATCGATTGCGTATACGAGGTGTGATCAAAAAATAACCGTTATTTTCAAATTTCGTGAGTTATGTTCGATTTTCGCATTTTTTTTCCTGTTATGTTGGTACACATGTCTGTTATACGAGTATATGTTGGCAATACCAACCATTTTGGATTGCCAGTTTGTTTTTGACAGATAAAAAGGTTAGTCGTGTTTTGGTGTGCTCTTCGAGTTTTTTCTATTCGAAAAAATGGATCAAAGAAACTGTATTCAGTTTTGTGTAAAAAATGAAATTAAATGCGCAAGGACATTTGAAATGTTGACTATGGCCTTGGGCTTTGGCGAGTCTACTATGACCAGAACACAAGTTCAATTGTGGTATAACCGGTTTAAGGAAGGCCGAGAAGTTGTCAATGACGGTGCTCGTCCTGGTCGCCCGAGCACGTCAACAACCGTTGCAAACATTGACGCAGTGAAGAAAATGATTTTGGATAATCGTCGAATCGTCGAATCACCATCAGAGAGGTTGCTGATGAAGTTCGGCATATCGTTCGGCTCATGCCAAGCAATTTTTACGGATGTTTTAGGCATGAAACGTGCGGCAGCGAAGTTTTGCTAAATTTTGAGCAAAAACAACGTCGCTTGTGCGTAAGTTTTTGGCCAAAAACAAAAACAAAACCATTATCATGCCTCAACCACCGTATTCACCGGACTTGGCCCCCGCTGACTTTTTCCTCTTCCCAAAACTGAAGACACCGATGAAAGGAAAGCGTTTTACTTGCGATTGAGGAGATAAAAGAGAAATCGAAACAGGAGCTGTTGGCGATACCAAAAAGCGAGTTTCAGAAGTGTTTCGAGGATTGGAAAAAACGCTGGCATAAGTGTATTATATCTGAGGGGGATTACTTTCAAGGGGACAAGATAGTTGTTGATGAATAAATAAATACTTTTTGAAAATAAATAAAATAACGGCTATTTTTTTATCATACCCCGTTTACTCCACGTATCACATTTTTATGGATTTAACCTTGATACTTTGGCACAGTGGATATAAACAGTTATACACCAGAACAGGCACATTCTAAGCAGAAAAGCCTAACCTATTTAATTTTTAGCCAATCTAAATTTTCTTATTACCAGTTAACTATTGTTTTTGTAAAGTAGTATTCAGAACCATAATAGTATCTAAATAATTTAAGAATTTAACTAAACTTGGAAAAAGTGTAGAAATTCAATTTCCTATCATTTAAAACAATTATTAAAACTTAAACTATTACTTACTTACTTACTTAGCTGGCACTACAACCGATGATCGGTCTTGGCCGCCTCCACAAAGCTCCGCCAGTCACTTCTGCTATGCGCGCGCTGGCGCCAGTTGATAAGGCCAAGTGCAGTCAGATTGCCCTGCACCTGGTCTTTCCAAAGGAGATTAGGACGTCCCCTTCTGCGTGTTCCAATAAAACATCCTTCTAGCCGTAGTGCTTTCTTCCATTCACTCAACATGACCCAGCTAGCAAAGTCACTGGATTTGTATACGCTTGACTATGTCAGTGTCGGTGTGCAGGTCATACAGCTCATCGTTCCATCTTATTCGATACACGTCGTCCACGCATACTGGACCGTAGATCTTACGGAGTATCTTCCTCTCGAACGCTCCTAACAGCCTCTCATCATTGATGGTCAATGTCCACGTCTCTGCGCCATACATTAAGACGGGAAGGATGAGGGACTTATAGAGCGTTATTTTCGTCGGTCGAGAGAGGGCTCTACTTCTCAATTGCCTACTGAGCCCGTAGTAACACCTGTTGGCAAGAAACCTGAACTATTAATGACATCAAATCAAAACCCGCAAAACACAAAACGACCACGTCATTACCTAACTTGTTTGCGCAAACAACGGGGGGATAACGCTCATGTAAGTTCTCTTGTGTTCGGATTTGTATATTATATTGTAGATATTATATTATCGAGTTGATCAATTGTTTTAAATCATTTAGCTACACTAAATTCACGTACTAATTAACAAAGTAGAATACTATTATTTTTATTCTTAATACTACTATTTTTTCTTATCGACTTAATACATTTATTAAAATCAAATTTAAAATCAAAACAAACAAAGAGTTGAAAAGTTGAAAGTACTCTATGATTTCATGAAAATTAAACATGAAACCATGATCAGAAACGAGAGAAAGCGAGATGCAAAAATAATGAATATTAGTCTCTCTCTTTTAAGGCAGTGTTGTGATCAGTGTTGATTTAAATAGTTTCGGTTGGGATGGGAGAGTAATAAAGAACTCTCTCTCATTGTTAGGTTGGCACGGGAGAGAGTTGGAGGCTAATAACACCTATGTCTCCAATCGTGTTGTTGTTAACTTGCTGTTGATTTATGCATGCGGTATACCTTGGCACCCTACGCTATGCATTGAGTAAGGTGTAGGTTGTTCGTATGTCCAGTATTCATATTTGCTGTGAGATCCTTTCGTGTATCATTATAAAACACACTCAGTGCATGATTAAATTTTTAATTGTATCTACACATGTATATTATGTGGTATACAATTTCGAGAAAGAATCACCCCCATAGCCGAAGAGCATAGACCTGGAACCACTAGCATGCACACCCTCTCGAGATATTTCCACTTCAAAAATAAATATACAATCAATCTATAAACCGCACCTAAGATTGTTATGCAACTAGAAATTTGCAATGTAGTTATTACAAAGAAAAGATTAGAAAAGGGGAAAGAGCGAAGAATTTGCCCAACTTTAGACATGCTTTAGTAAAACTTTGATCCCTACCTTTGAACGAGCTTCGGCAGAAGTTTGAGTTTACTTTGGCGAAGGAATATGGGTTAAACGAAAACAGACTGAAAAAAAACAAGTATAAGAACAAAACATAAGGTAAATGAGATACAGGAAAAGGGAAAGGGGGCAAGATTTATCTGATTTAATAACTGGAGCAGTCTTTCTCTACAATCGTTCATCACAAAGACCTACGAGTATAATACTCGAAGTGCATTGGATTACTATAGAGAAGAGCTTCCATATCAAACCCTCAGGCTATGCAATACTCCTGGACAGAGTTTCTCAAGTCATTTTAAGACTAATGGAAACGAAAAAGCGACTGGCTTTCGTTGCACAAAAACGAGTCCTAATCAGTTTCACATTTTTTTTCGAAATAAAGAACAGAAGAAAAAATTACAAGGTACAGCAGATCCTTAGAAATGTCCTTCCAGTAATCGAGAATTGAGCATAGTTAACCCAAAAGTGCCTGTTATCTCACATGACATTTTAATTCAGTATTTTATTACATTGTCATCAGTTTTCAATAGTTCTGCTTCTCTTCAGTAATCTTTAACCCTTTCACTCCACAGTTCTCACACGGTAAAGGATCTAGTTAGTATTTTAAAGAAATCCCTGAGATTTTGTAAAGCTATCTGACTTTATCACTTTTGAATGTTAATTTCTCATGGCCAGAGTTTCAAACCATTTTCACACTAATGGAAACGAAAAAGCGACTGGTTTTCGTTGGACAAAAATGAATCCTAATCAATTTCATATCTTTTCGAAAAAAGAGCAGGAGAACACAATTAACAACGTACAGCCGATCCTCCTTTCAGTTAACTAGAATTTAGCATAGTTAACCCAAAAGTGCCTGTTATCTAATATTGCATATAAGGTTCTATCGAGCGTACTGTGCGAAAGACTGAAGCCCATCGTCAACAAACTGATTGGACCTTATCAGTGTGGCTTCAGGCCTGGTAAATCCACCATCGACCAGATATTCACACTACTATCCTACGCCAAATCCTGGAAAAGACCCGGGAAAAACAGATCGACACCCATCATCTATTTGTCGATTATAAAGCTGCTGCCGCCTTCGACAGCACGATTAGGGATCACTTGTACGCCGCAATGTCTGGTTTTGGTATCCCTGCAAAGCTCATTCGTCTTGGCAAAATGACACTGACCGACACCACCAGCGCAGTGAAAATTGGGACAGACCTCTCCGCACCATTTGATATCAAAAGAGGTATCAGACAAGGTGACCCTCTAACATTATGCTGGAGAAATAATTCGAGCTGGGAACATCGACATCTCTGACATTATTTTCTATAAGAGTAGAAAATGCTACTAGCATACACTGATGATATTGACATCATTGTCACTAACGCTCGAGCAGTCATTGCAGCATTCTCCAACCTGGAAAGGGAGTCTCGTCGAATGGGTCTAGTGGTGAACGAGGGCAAAACGAAATACCTTGTGTCAACAGACAAAGAGTCACGGCGTCTTGGACAAAATGTCACTGTTGACAATTATACTTTTGAAGACGTCAAGGATTTCGTATATCTAGGATCCAGAATAAACACCAACAATAATGTCAGTCTTGAGATCAAGTGGAGACTAACTCTTGCCAACAGGTGTTACTACGGGCTCAGTAGGCAATTGAGAAGTAGAGCAACGAAATTGGACGAGGAACACATTTCGACCGACGAAAATAACGCTCTATAAGTGCCTCATCCTCCCCGTCCTAATGTATGACGCAGAGACATGGAAATTGACCATTAATGATGAGAGGAAGATACTTCGTAAGATCTACGGTCCAGTATGCGTGGACGACGTGTATCGAATAAGATGGAACGATGAGCTGTATGAGCTGTACGCCGACACTCACATAGTCAAGCGTATAAAACTCCAGCGGCTTCGCTGGCTGGGTCATGTTGAGCGAATGGAAGAAAGCCCTCCGCTCCGGCTAGAAGGGTGTTTTATTCGAACAACGGTGGAGGAACACGCAGAAGGAGACGTCCTAAACTCCGTTGGTAAGACCAGGTACAGGGCAACCTGACTGCACTTGGCCTTATCAACTGGTGCCAGCGGGCGCATAGCAGAGGCGACTGGCGAAGCTTTGTAAAGGTGGCCAAGACCGATCATCGGTTGTAGTGCCAGCTAAGTAAGTAAGTGAGCCTGTTATCTGTGAAGACTTTTTAATTCTCCAATACTCTATTTTGCTATATTGTCATCAGTTTTCAATAGTTCTGCTTCTCTTCAGTAATCTTTAACCCTTTCACTCGACAATTCCCACACGGTAAAGGATCTAGTTGGTATTCTAAAGAAATCCCTGAGAGTTTTAAAAAGCAATGTAACTTTAGCTCCTTTCTGAATGTTAATAGTAGGAAGACAAGTTCCAACTTTATGAGCTTGATGAATTTTAACTACAAACTATGAAATGTGTACAATCTTCTCCAGTGCGTGTTGTCTGTAAAGGAACTTCTTCAACATATTTTTGTTTTTTTTTTTTTACAGTAGCTATCGGGTTAACATACACAAACTCAAGGGAAACCAGATAACAATGTATTGCTTTCATTTTATAGCTTCTTCCATGAATTAATGAATGAATCAAAAAGTGTAAAATTTCCCCCCTAACTAAACATTTCATGCTACTAGTTAACTTATCATTAAAATATTTATGCATGCGAATACGAACGATGACGAAGAGGAGGAGAAGGAGGAGGAGAAGGAGGAGGAGAAGGAGGAGGAGAAGGAGAAGGAGGAGAAGGAGGAGAAGTACGACGAACATGACGACGAGTAAGATTCAACAGAAAATTATGCTCCATTAAAGTTTATTACGCTTTCGTTTTAACCATGATGGGATTATTATCTACTACTATTTCTCAGTTAAACTTTGATTGCAGCTTCCTCCCATTTTATGACATAGAAGACGAAGAGACTTGAGACAAATCAGCACAATGAAGGCAATAATTGCTAGTTAAATAGTTTTTAGAGAAACTTTTGGTAGTAACATTAAAAATACCACCCCCCCGCCCAACTAAATAGTGAAAGATAAAACCGATGATACAGGGTGCTAATATAACTAATATTTATAACCGCAAAGTATAAAACGTTACTCATGCCTAAGAAAACCAGTTCACAATCGTTAAGGCAATAACGACCCGCATTGCGTCGGTGGTGGTGGTGGTGGTGCTGGTGGTGGTGGTGGTGGTGGTGGTGCTGGTGGTGCTGGCCAGCCCCTACGTTTTTCCCTGGCTGCATTCTGCATGGGATTCTCTGCTTTTAACCACACAGACAGACACTTTCATTCATGCAAACTTGCAGAAACTTTCTTGCATGCTCGTACTAATTTTAATTTATTGCCACACATGTCAAACCAATTCCGGTCATATATTTACGAATGCAGCAACAACAACAACAACAACAATGAAAACAAGTACCTATAACACTACAAGACAACACTAAACACACTCTGGCAGCAAAACTATTATGCACAACATGTCCATGTCCATGTAAACAAACTGAAATAATAATAAAAAGAAGAAGAAGAAGAAAAACGAAAACGAAAACAAAAACTGGAAACTTTGCAATTGTGTTGCAGAGAAAAGTAGTAGGAAGTTAAAAGTTGGTGCTAACAACAGCAGCAACAGCAACGGCAACAACTCAACAATTTGCTGCTACCGCAAGTGCATGCATGCATTGTTGGTATTGCATTTTATTTCACAACAATTTGCCCACGAAATGGAATGAATGCTTTAAAAATAAATTGCATTTCTTATCGTTGTTCTCCTTATGTTGTTTTCCCCGCCCACGCCCCACGACCCCACGCCCCCACGCCTCCACGCCACCACCACCCTCCTCCACTTTCCTGTCCTCTTTCCACTCCAGCTGTGGAGTAGTACTTAGTAACGCCAGGTTTCATGTAGAGTTGTAACGAAAGTGCGACATATCGAAAGCGAAAATGAAAGCGAATCTAAAATGCGGAAGCGAAAGCGATAAGAAAAGCGAAAATAAGATCGAAAGCGGAAGTAAAATCTCAAGCGAATATGAAAACGAAAACGAAAGCTCAAGTATAAATAGAAGCATAAATGAAAGAGAATATGAGCACCAAAGCAAATGCGAAAGCGAATAGAAAATACAAAAATTTAACTAGCGAAACCGAAATCGAAGATTCCAAGTAAATGTAGAAAAATTTTCCCTAACAAAGCGAAAAGCGAATAAAAAAGAAAAACCAGCAAACAGTTTCTTTTCATGTAGAGTTATAACGAAAGTGCGACATATCAAAAGCGAAACTAAAAATCGAAAACAAAAGCGATAATCAAAATCAGAAAATGAGATCGAAAGCGAAAGAAAAATCTCATGCGAATATGAAAACGAAAGCTGAAGTAAAAATTGAAGTATAAATAAAAGCAAATATGAACACACAAGAAAATGCGAAAGCGAATAGAAAATATAATAATTGAAATAGCGAGCCCGAAATCAATTTTTTTTTTTTTAACAAAATTGGAAGTAAATGTAGAAAAATGTTCGCTAACGAAGCGAAAAGCGAATAAAAAAGCAGAAAATAAACCAGTTTTAGAGATTTAACGAAAGTGCGACATATCAAAAGCGAAAAGCGAGAGCGAATCTAAAAGTCGAAAACGAAAGCGATAATAAAAGCGAAAATGAGAAATTTTCTCTAACAAAGCGAAAAGCAAAACAGAAAACATTTTTAGAGTTGTAACGAAAGTGCGACATATCGAAAGTGAAAATGAAAGCGAATGTAAAAACCGAAATCGAAAACGAAAATGAAATGCCAAGCCGAACGTGAATATATTTGCTTCTTCTAACGAAATCGAAAACAAAAGCAAAAGTAAAATTATTTTTATTTCAGCCAGTGCGAAATCGAATGGAAATATATTTTCTTCACCGAAACCGATAACAAATATATAATTATTTAATCTGACTGAAATGGAAAGCGAAAGGGAATATTAAAATATTTTTCCAGCGAAACGGGAAGGAAATATATGAGCATTGTCTTAGCGAAACCAAAGCTACAAAAACTTTGAAGCAAAAATAAAGATATTTCTTTAACGAAATCGAACATTATCAGCTTTGCTTAGTGAAACCGAATTTTAATTATAAAATAAAACGGAATAACACAAACATTTCTAAAAAAAAGAAAAAACTGAGAAACTGAAAGCAATTGCCACTGTGAAAATATGTTCCTAGCGAAACCCAAAATAAATACTGAAACAAACATATTTTCTCTGCGAAACCCAAAGGGATGTAAATTATTTCATTGCGAAACTGAAAAATGTGGAAGCATAAATGAGAATCCGAACTGTTAACCAACTTTCTGCAACGAAACCAAATATCTAAATATCTTCTATGCGAAATTTTGAAAACATTTTCCTCACCAAACTGAAACATTTTCCTAGTAGCGAAACCGAATGCGAATATGGAAATAGAAAAGTTTACCTTGCGAAAGCGAAAGCAAATGCAAATACAAAAATATTTCTTTTTGTGAAACCGAAAGCGAATATGGGCGGATATTTGATTGGAGAATGCGAAAATAAATTTAAAATTATTTTCTATGAAAGCGCAACCGATGGAAATTAAGTTTCTGCTGCGAAACTGCCACTGCGAAATCATTTTCTAAATAAAAAATTTTCATCTTTGCGAAATCGAACGGAATACAGAAATAAAAATATTTTCTTACAAAAATATATCAATTTCTTGGCGAAACCCGAATTTTAAAAACAAAATCTAATGATAAAATATCTTCTTTAAGAAAAATAATTTTCCCAAACAAATTAGAATTATTTTCTTAGTTAAACTGGCTGCGAAATTTGTTCTTTGCGCAACCAAAACCAAAAGCGAGTATCACACAAATATTTTTTATTTAGCGAAACTGATGGCAAATAGAAAATCGGAAGCCAATACGAACACAAAACCGAAAGCTAACACTAATACTAAAAGATTTTCAAAGTGAAACTGAACACGAATATAAAATTTGTTTCCTTGCGAAACTGAAAGAAATCAAATGTGAAATCAAAAATTAACACATTTTCTTAGTAAAACTCGAATTTGAAAAAAACTTTTCGGAGTGATATTGAAATGTAATACAAAAATATTTTAATAGCGAAATATTTATAAAAAAAAAAAGATTTTCCTATCCAAACTGAACACATTTTCTTAGCGATATCGAATGCGAACGTTTTTACAAAAATATATTATTTGCGAAACTGCAAACGATTACGCAAAATCTTTTCTCGTCTAGAGATGTCAAATACAATTTGCCTGAGGTTTTTACTTTTTGCGAAATCCGAAGAGGTGATCGAAAAATTTCGTCTTCAAGGACGAAACCTATTTGCTACCCTTTGATATCTGCTGTAATTTCAACTCTTCGGCGTTTTAATATTACAGAAAACTTAAATTTAATTGAAATGGTTCAATTAAAATAGTAAAACTGAAGTCGCTAACGAATGTGTGGAAATTGTAGCAAGTGTTTCGCTATCAATTAAACGAACCCGAACATTCGCAGCAACCCTAAAGTTTCTTCAGTTTGTATGTGTTTCAATGTAGGCGGTGGTGTTTTTGCAATTCAGTTCAGCGGGCAGTACTCGACTGTATCGTATTTTTCATTAATGTCAGATATTAAAATTAAGTTTTCACTTTTATTGACGTTCCCATTGGCGTTTTTTTGTTTTTTGTTTCTGTTCAATGAGAGCGAAACTTTTCCAGCTCTTCTTCCATTTGATTCTAATGAGAACACAAATTGAGGTGTATTGAGAAACTTATAAGGACAAGAAATACACATTCACTTCAATTACTTATGTACATACTATGTATTTACAAAAGGCAAGTAGTGGCAGTAGAACTACTTAGCTGAAACGAGTAGTAAATTGGCTAGTTTGGGGGAAAAAAAGAGTGATATTATTTGAGAGATTATATTAGGTTCGCTGAAGAACTGACGATTAATTATTTTGGAATTGAAAGCAATCTGCTTTTCCTGCTACCGCTTAAATTTTGAACCCAACTGCTAGCAGAAATAGGCGGGTGAGGTGAATTTTATGTTATACACCCGCGAACGTCAAATACTTTCCACGTGAGCATGCGTGATCGTGATATTTTTTTTTTTTTTTTTAATAGCACAACAGCCCATGGATTGCCTAGGCCGAGCTTTTCGCATCCACTCATGTTGTGCGTGTTATATTTGTACATGAATGGAAGGGACCTACAGTTTAATGGCGAATCCGAACGGCGAAGTGAAAAGCTTTTCATAGCAATTTTTACTCTCATAGGTTTGCCATTGCCTGCCAAGAGGTGGTGCCGTGTAGAAATATTATTTTTTATACTTTTTGATTTTGGCTGTGCCGAGATTCGAACCCCGGACACTCTGCGTAGCAGTCCAACGCACTACCACTACACCACAGCGACCACTTTGGTATAATGTGATATAATGTATATAATCTCCACGTGAATACGCGTCATCTAGAGTTCACATTTTCTTTCAAAATCGAATTTTAGTAGTTTAAAAATGAAATCTGTGTTTCTCTTGGGCTAAGAAGTTGGCAAATCCGAAATCTGGCATCACTGTCTCTCTCTTTCGTTTTTAATTTATTTTACATGGGAAACAACAACAATTTTTTCCACCTCGGAAGCAACTGTTACCTGTTTGATAACAGCGCTAATTCCACTCTCTCTCTCTCACTCCCTCTCTGTCTATCGCTACTCTCGCTACTCTCCAACGCTAGTTTCTTCTCTCCCCTCATTTCAGCATTACCCATCGTGCACAATCTCAGTCTAATAGTTTGATATAGTCTAAAGAAGTTAATAAATATTCACGAAAATAATTTAATACAACATAAATGAAATCGCCTTATATTTATATTTTCCCTTAAGAAATTCTCTCAGCGATTTCAATGCATAAAAAAAACACTACAAAAATCAATGAAAGGACACTTTAATTGCAATTACTTTAACGTTGACAAATCAATGACTTTCAATTTATAAACTCCTTAGAGAGAGACTTCATGACATATCAAATTGACATTGTCTTTCTGTTGGCTGGTTGGCTGGCTGGCTGGCTGGCACCAAGCACAACAATATCAGCTACCAAAAACAACGCAAATAGCAACAAAAAAGGACCAACACCAGCAACAACCACAACAACAACCACAACAACAACAACAACGAATGCAGTAATATCACAATGAATAGTACAAATACAATAGAAAATTCCGCCAAATCAGCTTATGTGGTCAATATTGTGGTTCAATTCTGCAGTTAATACCGAATAGAGAGTACCCCAAGCTCTATAGTTACTGGCAACAACGAAGAATAGAATGAATGGATGGACGACGGATGGAATTGAATAGAAGAGAAGGGCAAGAGAAAGGAGAAAGCTTCGAAATTCCAATTGTGTTACACATACATACACGATATCCCCACATGGTCTGTAACGGAATTGTTTATACACGCGAAACAATTGAATTTAAGCATTGTTATTTCATATATGTTGAGAGAGAGAGAATAGGATGAGAGAGAGAGAGAGAGTGAGAGTAACGCGGGAGTAATGAGAGAGGGTGAGTATTCAACCCACCACAGCAGGGTTGCCAATTGTAAAAGTAAAGCATCTTGAGTTGATAATATTGTATTCCTCAAGGAGTTTCAGAGATGCAGTTACTTCTGCGCTCTTTTCCACCCCGTTATCGCAGCTATTCGGACAGTACTGAGAAAAATTGCCTGATGGAAGATATCTTGATTAAGATTACTAAGAAAGGAAATTTAATAACGAGAAAATTTAAACCGATCTACATATAAATCTTATAAGCACTTACTTTACTTACTTTTGATGGCACAACAGCCCATGGAGGGCCTAGGCCGAGCTTTTCGCATCCACTCATGTTGTGCGTGTTATATTTGTACATGAATGGAAGGGACCTACAGTTTAAAGCCGAATCCGAACGGCGAAGTGAAAAGCTTTTCATAGCAATTTTTACTCTTGTAGGTTTGCCATTGCCTGACAAGAGGTGGGGTGCCGTGTAGAAAAATTATTTTTTCTACTTTTTGATTTTGCCTGTGCCGAGATTCGAACCCCGGACACTCTGCGTAACAGTCCAACGCACTACCACTACACCACAGCACACCACCATCTTATAAGCACGTTCTTAACAATTCCCACTCACATAATCCTGAATACAGTATAGAGTAAAATGGAAAGATGGCTGCCCCAATAAAATGAATTCTATGTTCACTGATAATTTCAATGCAATTTTATTTTCGTGTCTATTCCAAAGCTGAAAGATTTAAATAACTCTACCGCTCTCTTACACCAGCTGACGGTGCCAACATCAATGTCTCTGCTAGAAACCATAAACCATTTTTTGCTTATTAACGTCACATCTTGAAGTGTATGGTAGCATTAATTTAAAACGAACTTAGCTTCGGATTCTCAATTCCATCAAGTCGATAATAGTCTATGAAATTTGGTGTTCAACGCTGATCAGTTTGGAAAATAGAAAGGAAATAAAATAATCAAAAATTATTTCAGCATTTGGCTAATTGTAAGTTATACTTGGAAGTCTTTACTCAGAGATGTAAGTCAAAATCGATAACTGTGAGAATCATAGAAGTCATACAGAGCGCTGACAAAGCCACGTTTAAATTAGAACATTGAACATTGATAATTTTGAGCATCTCGTATGTTAAGATTGAAAGGTTGGGACTGTCCATCACTGCTTTAGTAGCGTACTTAGTTAAGGAATTAAAACAAAAAACGGGAGACAGTAAAATTGTTTTTTTGAAATTTACATCCAAAAAAATCAATGGAAATCAAAGATGTTCAACAAGGTACGAACAACGTACCTACATACATGGTGAATAGATTTACTTTATTTGTAAAGTATAAAGAAAAACAAATTAAATCGAAAAAACCTGTGCATACTTCTCGGATACTATTAGAAAAAACAAGAACAGCACAACCAAGGCGATGAGTAAATGTTTTAAATTACAATCGAAAACTTATGCATGTTATTATGCTTGAATGATATTACGCAGCGTAACATTTCAGTTTTACTACCAACAACACTTCACTACAAAAAACAAATCAAAAAAAATATATTAAATTGGAAAATCCTTAAAAGTTTGGCAACCCTACCAACATAGACACCACAGAGCACCGCGCATACTGAAGCACCACAGAGAACTGCATGCAACGACCAACCAACAGCATAACAGCAACAACTACAAGACAATTGAGATTTTTTCGCTTGTCGTCATTATTGTTGTTTCAGCAGTTGCTGTTGTGGTTGTTGTTGGATATTATTATTACTGCACAGTAGCTGTTGTAATCGCAGATCGCAACGACCGACGACAACTACTGACTTTGGCATCTGTTTTCGCCGCTATTTTCCTATTTAGAATTTCCGCTTGTCTTTTATATTTTCCTGGCGACATTTGTATCCTTTTCATTATTTGCTTATTTTAGTGTTGTATGCAAGCATATGTTGTTGTTATTATTATTATTATTACTACTTCTACTATAGTTGTTGGTGTAGCTGTTATTTTTATTATTGTATCCGACTGTGTTTGTTTGTGGCCATAATAGCGGTGTTTGTAGTGCTGCTGTTGTTGGCGGTCATGTGGTAGCTAGCTACAACCAAATATTTTTGTTTGTCTTTCTATGGACATGCTCTGCATTACTCGGTATGTGTGTGTGCATCAGTGTTGTGTTTATGTACATATGTATGAATGCGCATATATTAGCTTGCTTATTTGTTTTTGGGGTTTTCACATTACAAAAATAACAAATACAAAAAAAGTAACATAAAACACATTTCATCTCCATCTCACAAGAATAACTAGGAAGAGATGAAGCAATTCAAATTCATGGACTCAAGTTGAATGATATTGTGGTATATAATAAAACGATTTAATTATTGATTTGTAAACATTTGAGCAAAGAGATATAAAATTTACTTACTTTTAATTATAAGATTTGCATTTACTCTTTCCTTTAACTCTTTGTACCAGCAAGAACAAGGAAGAAGACCTAAGGTCCAGCTTTTTTCATATGAACCTATTAAGTAGGATTGCCAACATACAATACAAGCAGAGACAGCGACATCTCATGTCTCATGTGCTCTATGCTATACACAAATATGGGCTGTTCCAAAAGAGTATTATTCAGTCTCGTACCCTTTCAATTATCGTACATTCTCTCATTTGTCATACAAAATGTTTCCCTTTTATAACAATACGACAAAATAAGATAATAATTTTGCCCCAAAAATTATAAAAAAAATTAAAAATTAAATCAACCACGAATGTGCGTCATACCTATGCTACGATCTCATTGGCTATAGTATGTTTTCATTTGACTGAGAGAAATAAGAACAATAGGTTCTGCTAAGCAAACATATACATATATACTTCAGATACCAAATGTGGTGAATATAAGGTGCTCATATATAAGTACATCAAACCTCCTGCATTCTATGTACGAAGCCATTTTTCTTTTGAGTAAGATTTTAACCGTTTATAAACGTGAGAAAACTTCAGAGAATGGTAGAGAGTAAGAGAGAGAGAAAGAAAGACTTGGACAGATTCTTGTTATGCCACCTCTTCCTCTTTTTCTCTGCGTCCCAGCTATCTATAAGTGCGAAAGGAATAGGAAAAAAAAGAGCGTAGGAATCACGCGTTTTGATCAGCGGTTTGAGTATCTCTTAAGAAATAATTAGAAAGGGTAAGTTCGTGGTGCTCTTTGCTTATCACTAAGTTCATGGATATATTCAGATTTTGCTCGGCGAACACCATGCAATTGTTGTTGCCCGAACACGAACAAAGAGCTTTTACTCACTCTCACAGCGAACAAGATATGCTGGGTGAAATGTACACCGAGTATTCAGGGTGTCAACGAGTTATTCTACAAAAAAATATCAAAAATGTATGTAAAATTGAGGGAAAACATGCAAACCTGTACATCATTATTTTCATATGCAGAAAAGCCAAGTTACGAATTTTTTTTTAGTTTTTAAAAGTGAATATCAAATATATTATTCATAAAACTATTGAAGAAAACTCATTTTATTTTCATTATTTTTCAACTATATTATTTATTTCACTCTCCATATTGATAAAATCATTTAAAGTTTTTTAGTATACCATTTAGTGTTGCCGTGTGTTGTATTAAAAAAACTGAATTTCGACAAAAAGCAACTCTGTAACGAACACCAACACCAATGTAACCACTACACCCAGCACGAGAGTAAAATATGATGTGTTCGTCGAACAGCGAACACCAATATAACCAGCACCTAATAAATACACACCTTTTCAAGTTCACAGTTTCCTGTTACACTTTCCTCTCAAACTTTCGTGTCACACTCTCCAGTCAGTCTCCAGTTTATTTTTGGCTGTTTTTGGAAATTAAACATTGCCTTTATTATTGATTTATTTTTGATGTTCAACAATAAGTCAAACCAAATTTAATCGCAGCAATGGTTGGCAAATATTAAACCAAATATTAAAAAATGAATAGAATAAGTATGAGTAACTATTTATTGCGCCTACCTTGACAATTTCTCTTGCAATTCAATTGCATGGAATCGCACCACAGATGACCAATCTCACTCTCTCGAATTTCTCCATCTACCGATAGAACACTCGTATTAACCGATAATTGTTTAAAGTCCTTTGTCATTTTAAGGCTTATAAGTATTTTTGTTTTTCTCCTTTTCCTTCCATTTATTTATTTATTGCTATCGTTTTCATTTCTTCATTTTTTCTACATATAAACGTGGTAGATATTCAGGGCAGGGCAGGGGGTGTGTGTTTTATTGTCAAGTGTAGTCATAAAAAAAATATGCTTTATCCGTGAAGAGCGCAACAAAATCCATGTTATTGTTTTAAAGGATTTATGGGATATTGAAAAGAAATTGTTACTCTGTTGTGTGTGTGCTCAATAAAGACGAAAATCGAATCGGGAAAGTGTTAATAAACACATAAATATTAATAGGGTAGGTGGCGGCTGCAGTGAAGAGGGTGGATGGGGTGGAGGGGGTGGAGGGGTGGAGGGGGTGGAGGGGTGGAGGGTAACAGCTACTAAATTATTAAATACGAAAGGATGGTTCTTGGTAATTTTTTGTTTTATTGTCCCCTGGAAAAAAGGGAATACAAATAATTGCCAGACAGCACATGTACATAATTTTCTATAAAGTTACATTAAAAGCTCTTTCTTCGTGTTCGGGCAACAACAATTGCATGGTGTTCGCCGAGCAAAACCTGAATATACCCATGGCCTTAGTGATAAGCAAAGAGCACCGCGAACTTACCCTTTCTAATTATTTCTTAAGAGGTGCTCAAAACCGCTTTGAACGCGTGATCCCTACGCTCTTTTTTTTCCTGCGTATAAACGAGGTATGTATATGTCTCATTACGCGACAGTGGAACTTATGTCGGCTAAGTGAGAAACAAATCTTCTAACAGACTTGCATGTAGCTACCTTTTTCCTTTAACCAAGTTTCTCCAAGAGTACTATTTTGCAGAAAATTCAAAAAAATAAATATGCCATACACACTACACTGTCTGGAGAACTTATTTCTATATGGATTCTTGAGTGACGTTATACAATGTAAGCAATTTCGTTTAAAATGGAGATAAGTGGGTGAAGAATAGATGTAGCGTTATGTAGCGTTATATTGAAAATTTAAGGGGAATGTAATCTCAGTTAAAAATTTATTGAATGTAAATAGTTTCGGCAATCTCGTGAGCTGTGTTGTTAAGTTTTTCTTTTGCTACGACATATTTCTGCATCAGCAACATCGACTCACACTTTATGTGGTCAACCAAAAGGGATTTCATTAGTAGAGTAAATTAATTGAAGTTTTTATGTCAATTGAAAGATTTTTGGTAGGTTCTTGGAAAAAGTTGGTAGAATAAAAACATATTTTTATTTTTTTTTTATTGATACTTTCAACACACCGGGTGTACCCCTATGAATGCAGAGCATTGTATTGAATGTAAGAAAGATTGACAGGTGAGAGGAAGAAGGAGGGGGAATGAGAGAGCGAATGTAATCACACAGGAAACCGATAAAGAGATAGGCCGCCATTGTGGCAAGTGTTACGGCTTTACCACAATGAACTTCAGTTTATCAGTGTCGACTATGACCGCATGTAGCGCCAAAGGCCAAACTTTTCGCATCCACTCATGTTGTGCGTGTTATATTTGTACATGAATGGAAGGGACCTACAATTTTATGCCGAACGCGAAGCGGCAACCGTAGTAAAGTCTATGTATGAGTGACCAGAACACATGAGGTGAATTTGAGAGAGCCGACGTCGACGTCAACATCTCTGCTTGTATTGTATATTGTCCAAAGCCTGCAAATAACCAGGCAAATGTCAGATTAGAATTAGTATTCGGACCTGGTTTATCCAGAACGAAAAAATTTAGAATTTTGTGAAGCAATTCGCTTTCTGCAGTTTCTATAAAAAAAAAAAAATGTGACAATTTAGGAACTCGCAGGTGAAGTGAAACTTATCACGAACAACTTGTTTCACTTCTATACAACAATCTGCTTTTTACGTTTTCTATGAATGTTTTCTCACGTGCTCTTATTTCGAAGTCCTCTCTCAACATTTTACTCAATGAAAAAATGTAAATGTAACTTGTTAGCTGCTGGTTATACTGGTGTTCGCTGTTCGACGAACACATCATATTTTACTCTCGTGCTGGGTGTAGTGGTTACATTGGTGTTGGTGTTTGTTACAGAGTTGCTCTTTGTCGAAATTCAGGTTTTTTATGTAATATTATATTGGTCGCAACGGCAACACTAAATGGTATACTAAAAAACTTTAAACGATTTTATTAATATGGAGCGTGAAATTAACAATATAATTGAAAAATTATGAAAATACATAATATGATTTTTCTTCAATAGTTTTATGAATAATATATTTAATATTCACTTTTAAAAACTAAAAACATTCGCAACTTGGCTTTTTTGTATATGAAAATAGTGACGTACAGGTTTGCATGTTTTCCTTCAATTTTACATACATCTTTCTTCCTTTTTTGTAGAATAACTCATTGCTAACCCTTAATACTCGGCGTGCTCGATGTACATACATTTCACCCAGCATATCATGTTCGGTTTGAGAGTGAGTAAAAGCTCTTTTTTTTCGTGTTCGGGCAAAAACAATTGCATGGTGTTTGCCGAGTAACTTTGAATATAACCACAGCCTTAGAAAAATCAACTCCAATGAAAAATAGTAATAATTTCAACGCACAATTCTCAAACGACACTCCTGTCACACTCCTTTTACCATAAATATGAGAGAATACATGAACAGAAACAGTGAGCGCGGGTATTGCGATCGTACTTTTTTCATATTAAGTATATGAATCGAGCATATGCAGTACAAGCAAGCAGAGATGTCGGCTCTCTCAATGTCATCGCATGTGTCTCACACGCACGCCGGTCGGTAATTTTCATATTAGCGAGTGATTGAATTCAGAGGAATTTACTGTTATTGTTAGTCGTTTTGCTTTTGCGAGAAATTCTTTTCGTACAAATACATAATTGAGAGAGAGAGAGACAGAGAGAGAAGTGTTTGTGTTGTTCTTGCATTAGCGGATTTTGTTTGCGCCATTTAACTCCCCACCCCTCTATTTATTAACATTTCGATTTTATTCCTCAATAATAAAGAGAGTGAGAGATATGAGTTTGTTGTATAATAGAGAGACAAACAAAAAATTAAAATAGTTCACCACAGAAAAGTTTGCCGAACCAGATTTCAGTACTCTCCCATAAGAAAATTCACTTGAAAAAGCTTTATCCTCCGTTATCAGCATGTCGGCATGTGATGTTTAAATGTTGAGGCCAACATGAACATTTAAATTCTGGATTCTCTCCTCTCTCACAAGCTCGCCGCATTGCAAAATTATTCCTAACAGCAGAAAACCTTAACTTAAAACAACTTCTTGTGAATTACTTACTTATTTTAAAATAAATGCATTTTATTTTTAACACAACTCTGCGTAAATTAATTACGAACAATAACTATGCAAATGTGCATTGAAGGATATTTTAGTTTTTATTACAATACATATATAAAAATAAAAATAAATCCGTCTGCCAGGCACGCGTTCGTTGGTGCTTGCGAACAAAAAAAACCAAGCGAACAAGTTACGAACGTCCGTTGTACTGCAGGCATATGTATGAGCATGAGTATGGTAGCATTGCTAAATCTGCCAAAGTATTAAAGTTACTTAACAATAACAGCAACAACAACAACAACAACAGGAACAAAAACGACGCTAGTGCTGGCGTTAGCCGGCGTGTTTTTAATACTGCTGTTAATTCGTGGGGAAAAAATATAGGCGAGAAAATCTTTTTTGTATTTAAATTTTAATATTTTTTTTTTTTTTTTTCATTTTCTGTTATTTTTTAGTTATGAACCAAGTACCGAATTGTGGTTTTACACTGCATAAATTAAGAAAACCGCATTGGATTTCTAGAAATAATAAACGCAGTAGTCGCTGATGGTAGTATAGCTTCTGCTGTACCAACAGACCAGTTACTACTACTACTACTACTGCTACTACTACTACAGGGTGTTTTTTTTTGAGAAGTGTGGTTTTCAAGAAGAAATAAAACGCATATAATTTAATGTTATGGCCAAGAATTTAGCTTTATTATAAAGATAAGGATTTGCCATTATGTTTTAAAAACGATTTCAGGCAAGTGGCCGCCGTGGCGGGTTCGAAAAATTTCAGCCGAGAGGCCCAATCACTTTTTGCAGCAATTGGGGCCGTATGCCAGTAATAACGCGTCGAATATTCACTTCCAAGGCGTCAATCGTCTCGGGTTTATCTGCGTACAGAAGCGACTTCACTAACCCCACAAAAAATAGTCCAGCGGTGTTAAATCGCACGATCTTGGAGGCCACGCCACAGGCCTACGGCTCGAGATAATGCGCTCACCAAAAGTTTCCTTCAATAAATTGATTGTGATTGTTTCGTTGGCTGTGTGGCATGTAGCGCCATCTTGTTGGAACCAAGGACCAAAGGTCGTCCACATCAACATCCTTCAATTCACAATTCAGGCTCGAAAAAGTCATTAATCATGGCTCTATAGCGTTTAGCGTTCCTCATTGACTGTAACATTCTGACCGGCTTCATCTTTGAAGAAATATGGACCAATGATTCCCTCTGCCCATAGAGCAAACCAAACAGTGACTTTTAGAGGATGTAACGATGTAACGGCATCTCAACAATGGCTTGTGGATTATGATCACTCCAAATGCGACAATTTTGCCAACTTATTAAAGTACCCATTCAACCAAAAGTGAGCTTCATCGCTGAACAAAATTTTCTTGTAAAACCGAACCATGATTTTGGTAATAAATTTGCACGATTTGCAAACGTTGTTCAGGTGTAAGTCTCTTCATTATGAAATGGCAAACCAAACTGAGCATGAATCAAGTGACAGCTGTCAAAAAGACCAACTCCGAAAAACGTATTACCAGATTGAAAACCACACTTCCAAAAAAAGAAACACCCTTTACATAGGAGTTAAAAAAAGAAAACGAGTAGTTGTAATGCGCTGAGTTGTATGTGGTGGGTACATTTTGTTATTTGCATAGTAGCGATGCAGCGTTGCGTACACATTCCAGCGAGTTGAGTACATTAATGAAATTAAAAGGGTGCATAGAAAAATGTTTTCCTACAACAAAAAAATTAAAAAAAAACAAGAGCAAAAAATATTTTGTTCATACATACTTACTTGTGTGTATACGTACATATCTATATATGTATGTATGTGTGTGTATATTTTTAAAAGTTGTTGCATTTTGTTGCATGAATGAAGATAGCAGCAACCAACTGCAAAATTGTTGCTGTTGTTTTTTTTTATGGCTCGTTGATATTTTTCACATAATATGATTTTTTCTTCTTAACACACAAAAAAAAAAAAAAAAAAAAAAAATACTAGTACAATTATTTTTGTGGTTGCAAACAAAAAAATTTTAACCGAGAAAGAAAGAAAAACATATTATGTAATAATGATTTTATTTTAATTTTGTTTTTTTTTTTTTTTGAATTGCAGCATTATTTTTTAACTGTTTTGTAACAATGTGTTTTAGTACGCCAACAATAGGAACAACAACAACCAAAACAAAAATAGCTGATTTAAGTTCTGCCACAAATCGGTGTGATGTAGTTTGAAGGTAACTTGAATATTTACATCGCTTGGGGTAGTGGTAAATCTACATAGAATTTATGTATGTTTTGGAGAGGCCTAAAAAAAAGGGCAAAAACCAGACCAAAAGCCAGAGAAAATCTCAGATCAAAAGTAACCTAAAACGAAACTAAATTCAGACCACAAATCAATACAAAATTCCAACTAAAAATCTGATTAATAATCGATCAAGTTTCAGCCCAAGAAGTCAAACGAAAAGTTCGATCTAAATTCAAACAGGGTTAACCTGAAATTCAGAGCGAAAGTTACATCAAAAGTGAAAAAGAATACAGTCGAAAATACCAAGCTAATTCTAAAATTCTGATAGAAAAATTAACCAAAAGTCAAACCAAAAGTCAGACAAACATTCGGATACTAATTAGACCAAAAATAGATCAAAAGTCAGCCCAAAAGTCAGTTCAAAATTAAGACCAAAAGTCAGTTCAAAAGAAAGACCAAACGTCAGCTCAAAAGTGAGACCAAAAGTCAGTTCAAAAGTCAGACTAAAAGTCAGTTCAAAAGTCAGAACGAAAGTCTGTTCTAAAGTCAGACCAAAATTAAAGCGACAAAAATGTAAACCTAATTTCTGACCGATGTCAACGCCAATGTCGGATTACAAATTAAAACTAAGAGCCAGATCAAAATTTAAATGAAAACTAAGACCAAAATTCAGAAGAAAAACAAAAATCGAATCAAAAGTTAAATTAAATTTACATCAAAAATAAAACACAAAGTCTAATGAAAAGACGGACAAAACATAAATTCCAACTGGAATTCAGACCAAAGTTCACACCAAATGTACAAATTTCACACTTAAGATCCGACCAAAAGCCACACAAAATATCAGAACAAATATCAAGCCAAAAGTCAGATAAAAAATCCAACCAAAATTAAAACCAAAAATCAGATCAAATTGAAACATAAATTCGAAGCAAAACTCAGACCGAAATATAAACAAAAAAATAAATCAAAAGTCGGACCAAAAATCAGAACAAAAGTCATATCAAAATTCAAACTAAAAATCAATTCAAAATGAAAAGAAAGGAATTTCAAACCATGAATCAATCTAAATTCTGACTAAAATTCTAATTTCTCATTATCTCTCTTTCTCTCTCATCATCTCTCACCCTCTCTCCCTATCTCCAACTCTCTCTCTTTCACTCTCTCACCCTCATTCACTCTCAGTCTCACTCACTCTCACTCTCACTCACTCTCACTCACTCTCACTCACTCTCACTCACTCTCACTCACTCTCACTCACTCTCACTCACTCTCACTCACTCTCACTCACTCTCACTCACTCTCACTCACTCTCACTCACTCTCACTCACTCTCACTCACTCTCACTCACTCTCACTCACTCTCACTCACTCTCACTCACTCTCACTCACTCTCACTCACTCTCACTCACTCTCACTCACTCTCACCCACTCTCAATCACTCTCACTCACTCTCACTCAATCTCACTCACTCTCACTCACTCTCACTCACTCTCACTCACTCTCACTCACTCTCACTCACTCTCACTCACTCTCACTCACTCTCACTCACTCTCACTCACTCTCACTCACTCTCACTCACTCTCACTCACTCTCACTCACTCTCACTCACTCTCACTCACTCTCACTCACTCTCACTCTCTCTCACTCACTGTGACTCACTGTCACTCACTCTCACTCACTCTCACTCACTCTCACTCACTCTCACTCACTCTCACTCACTCTCACTCACTCTCACTCACTCTCACTCACTCTCACTCACTCTCACTCACTCTCACTCACTCTCACTCTCTCTCACTCTCTCTCACTCACTGTGACTCACTGTCACTCACTCTCACTCACTCTCACTCACTCTCACTCACTCTCACTCACTCTCACTCACTCTCACTCACTCTCACTCACTCTCACTCACTCTCATTCACTCTCACTCACTCTCACTCACTCTCACTCACTCTCACTCACTCTCACTCACTCTCACTATCTCTCACTAACTGTCACTCTCTCTCTCTGTCACTCTCTGTAAATCTCGCTCTCTCTCTCAATCTCACTCTGTTGCTTTCCAGTCCAACTAAACTCCAAGTAAAGTCCAACATATCCTACTTAATGGTGATTTTCTGTAACAGCATAAGCTATGCTGTTCTTTTCCTTTCACCCTCCCTTTCCCTCTTCCCCTCCCCCCCTCCACGATTGTGTCATCGTTATCATGAAATTGTCAATTGATTTCGCAATATGATTACATGCGCTAATTTAATAATCAAGAGCGAACGCAATCATCATTTGTCATGTCAACCAAGCATTCGTTGTGAGCGAGGAGGTACCTACATGTGGTATATTGTGCGGGTCCATTCGCAGAACAGTGCAATGCAAGTACGAGTAGTAACAACAACAATGCCACAATACATAGTACGGCCGTGTATTGTGTAACATCGTGAAACAGTTTACTTGTTGTTGTACTCAACTGCCTCTATTCGCTTCAGTGAATTCCCAGCAAATTAATTAAGATTGGTCGTGCGTGCGAGCGAAGGTGCGTGCTCCTGACTGAAGTGGAACTAAGAGACGAAGACTGAGTTAAACTGAATTGATTAGGAATTTTATTCATTCGTTACATTCGCATTCAATGATTGACATTAAATTGTTAACATTAACCATTGATTTTAGATTTCGTTTCTGATTTTTGATTAATGTTTTTCAAATGTCAACTGTGTAGCCTGTCGTGATAATGTATTAAAAAAAAATTATTTCAAGTAAAAATATTTGTGCGAAAAACTCGGTGAGTTAAGTGGGAGTAAAGTGTGAGGCTGGCTGGAATATTTTCCTTAGGTGAAATTCTTTCAGCGTTCTAATCTCGCCATGGAACTTCTGATATGGTTAATGGTCGTAGCTTCTAGTTGAGTAAAGGGAGTGGGAGAGAGTGGACTACTTCAACTACTTACTACTCCCACTCTTACTATCTCCCTTCCTCCACACCTTCTACATGCCTCATTAATATCATACCTAAAGATATAAATTTGTATTTACGAGTAAGAGTGTGAGACAACGAAAATTTAAAGGCACCTAGGGAGAATGACATTTTCGAAAATATAATTTATCATAATAAAATATTTCAGGGTTTAACATAACAGCTTCCTTCCATATTTATGTTCTGTTCTGTTTTTCTACTTTGTATTTTTGTTTTCCTTTCTTTTTTTTTTTTTGCTTAAATGTCAAAAAAATCTATCTACTTGTTTGTATCGATAACATAGAGCGCACAGTGGGAAGTTAAAGAGTGAAATGGACTTGACAAAGGTCACACAGCAGGACTTGCCCTTTCTCGTTTGTACTTCAAAACGAAAACCTAGGGGAAAAATGTGAGGAAAATTTTATAAAAGATATTTTGGTACCTTTTATAAATCATTACACTGTCTTTTGATTTATTCTATTTTTAAACAATATAAATACGGTTGAAGATTTATGACCATACGAGTATACTTTATAACACTATACTATAAAATATTTTAGTTAACTGAGATATGTTATTAAACTTCTACAGTACATGTCGAATACAATGAAATATGTGCGATTTAATTAACATCTGGTAAGAGAATGAGAACGAGAATTGAAGTTTGTTAATGTTTATGAAAGAGATTGAGCAAGTGGATTAAAAAAGAAATAAAAAACAAATTTCATATCTTAAGCTAATCATTTCGTTATATTGGACATTAACTGTGTTTAATTCAGAAGTGAATTAATGTTAATATTCCAAGAAGAACACAAGAAATTTGTATTTAAATTTAACAAGATTAAAAAATGTATTGAAAGTAAAAATTGTACAATAAATATATTGAAGAACCCAACCGACCGGTGTGAAAGTGTTCTAGAGAAGAACTAAGAGAAAGCAATAGCAAGAAAAGAAATAGAACGAAAAGAAACAAGGATAGAGAAAATGAATAGGAAATAAAAGGTGGATTAGGGTGGCTTAAACATACTGTAAACATATACGAGTATGTAAGTACTTGTTGACATGCACAGAATTTTCCTCTTAACTGAGCCCACAGAAACATCATTAACCAGAGAAATAATTTATCCAATACCTGCTTAATTGTAGAAGTTTCTCAATTAAATAAAATTCCACTTAAATGCCTTGAGAGCTTAACAAAGCGTAATCATGGAGCATATGAGTTGAAAATGAGAGAGCCATGACGTCGAGGTGGAGTTTTTTCATATGCACGTATAAGTATCGGATATATACATCAGCAAGAAGAGACGTCGACGTCGACCTCGACGTCAATATCGGCTCTCTCAGTTTTATATCTTGTGCTCTATGATATAAAGTAACAGTATCTGGTAAAATAATCGCAGTGCAAACGTGGACGTCAGTTCTGTCAGTTTCCTCACTTGTGAAATCTGCTGAATAGAAAAATAAAAATAAATCAAAATGAATTAATCGAGACTCAATTAAGCCAAATTATTGTGCTTTAAGCAATTGTTCAGTTCGTTACGAGAACATTGAATGCTTACGGTATAAATAATACCATAATTTACTTTACTTATACTTTTAATGGCACAACAGCCCATGGAGGGCGTAGGCCGAGCTTTTCGCATTCACTCATGTTGTGCGTGTTATATTTGTACATGAATGGAAGGGACCTACAGTTTAATACCGAATCCGAAAGGTGCAGTGGAAAGCTTTTCATAGGCCATTGCCTGCCAAGAGGTGGTGGTGGGTGCCGTGTAGAAAAATTATTTTTTCTACTTTATGATTTTGCCTGTGCCGAGATTCGAACCCCGGACACTCGGCGTAGCAGTCCAACGCACTACCACTACGCCCACAGCGACCACTTAGTTGTATAAAAGTAAAGTAGTATCCGCTTAATTGTGTTGGTAGATATGCAAAGTTAACGATGCAATAAACCTGAGAAATCTTATATTGAATTCCCGGTTAATTGCACAAATGACGCGATTAAATCAAGTTCGCTCAGTTGTGCTAATTTTTTTAGCTCATTAAAACAGAATCAGAATGCACAGAAACTAGTTACTCCCAAATTACATTGGAATATTATTTGAAAAAAAAAAATAAAAAATATTCAAAAAGCCGCAGAAAAATTTCCACTGTGAAATTAATAAAAAAAATCTTTAATGTCACTTCAGAACAAAAATTTTAAATATTTCGTAAAGTCAGTGGGAAATAATAGTAGAAAAGAGTAATGGAAAATGATTGAAAAGAAAATGGTAGTAGAAAATAGTGCTGGAAATATAGAAAAATACCAATGAAAAATACGAGTAGAAGAGGAAAGTTAGTGTTAAATAGTAGTAGGAAATAGTAGTAAGAAAGTAGTATAACAAGTAGTAGCAACTAGCAGTAGAAATAAATAGTAGAAATTAGTATTTAAAAATAGTTTCGACACTAGTATAAGAGTATTGAAAATAATACTTACTTCAAATAAGAGCAGAGAAAGTATTTGAAAATAGGAGTAGAAGAAATAGTAAAAAATAGAAGTAGAAGAGTAAAAGAAATAGTAATAGTAATAATTAATACTAATACTATTACTAAAAATAATAGTGGAAATATACTAGAAAACAGTATACGAAAAAAGTATAAATTAGTATGTATAAGAAAATAGTAGTAGAAAATACATCCTATGAAAAAAAAATAGTGGGAATAAGTAGTAAATAGTACCACAACAAAGTAGTATAAGGAACAGAAAAAAATAGTAGAAAAATAGTATTTACTAGAAGGAATTAGTAGTAAAAAATAGTAGCAGGGAGAATAATAGTAGATAATAGAAACAAAATACTAGCAGAAAATAGTAGCAGTCAGAAATAGTAGTAAAAAATCCCAAAAACAAAAGACGATTTGGTACCTGATAATGGTAGTAAAAAATGGTATTAGAAATTAGAAGTAGAAATAAATATTAGCATAAGTAAATAAAATAATAGTATAAGTAAATCTGATTCGGGAAAGTACCAGAAAATTGAGCAAATAGTAAATTGTGGAAAATAGTAATACAAAATTACTTATAGAAGAAAGTATTGGTAGTAAAAGGAATAGTGGTAGAAAAAAAAAAACTAGAAAATAATATTACTTACATATTTTCCAATAGTAGAAATTAGTTAATCATGGCGTAGTTGGTAGTGCATTTGACCTACTCCGAGGGTCAAATCTCGGCACAGGCAGAAACAAGAAGTAGAAAAAAACTAATTTTCTACACGACACCACTTCTTGGCAGGCAATGGCAGTCCCACAAAAGTAAAAATTCCCTCAATGAAAAGCTTTTTCACTACGCCGTTCGGATTCGGCATAAAATTGTAGGTCCCTTCAATTCATGTACGAAAATATAACACGCACAACATTAGTGGATGCTTAGGCCCTCCATGGGCTGTTGTGCCATTAAAAGAAAACGAAGAAGAAGAGGAAGAAATTAGCCAACGATCACTGGAAAACTTTTTTATAAAGTAGCGACAAACTTAAACGTATAGCCGCTACACACTTATGACAAATTAAACTTTTATACTTGAACTTTCTCTGTACTTTCTCTCTTAACAAGCTCCGTCTTAGAGTACTTACATATTACATGCGCAATTCTATGGAGTGAGGAGGAGGAGAGAGAGAGAGAAAGAGAGTGAGAGAGAGAGAGAGAGAGAGAGAGAGAGAGAGAGATAGAGAGAGAGAGAGAGAGAGAGAGAGAGAGAGAGAGAGAAAGTGCTAAGAGTAGGTTAGATTATGTTAAGTGGTAGTCCAAGAAGACACTCTTAGGCTAAATACTTATGGCCCATTGTGGCACCAACATGTCATCCACTCACTTTAAGATACCTGATTTAATCAGGTTATTTGTTATGTATTTTAAGTAGTAGGACTCCCTAGTCAACCGAACTCAAGTCCGACAGATCATTTTGAAAAAATTTAGCTAGCGTATTTTATTTTTTTTACAGATGGTCAAGTCAAGGCTGTGTAGAAACAGAGATGGACAGAAGTTGATTTCTCCTCCTCTGCGTCTTGTCATTTTCCACAGAAGACATTTCAGGGTGTACCCATTCTAGTGGCATGTGTGACTATGAGGTGACAGTTATTACTGTCATTACTTTATGCAATGGCCTTATCAAGGGATGTTGCTGTTGTTGTTGTTGTTTGAGTTGTTGTTTTCATCTGAAAAACATAAAGAGTGCAAAGCATAGTTTTACTTTGTTATTATTTAATTGTGAGGGTGTATTTAGTGTAAGTCTCCGCATCTTAATTCCCAAAGAGTTATGTCCACTTTGTGAGGTTCAAATATAGGAGAAGGCTTCTTATCTCCATTTCTGAAATTTCAATAATATTTTAGGGGAATGGTTTGCCCAATGAGCGACTTATTGCTCTTGCCAAACCCTGTGCAGCGAGTAGTAGTTAAAATAGTGAAAGAAACTCTCCGTTTCTCCCTCTTCCTTGCAGCTTCGACAGGAAGTATTTAATGGGAGATTAAGTCTTGCTGCTTGTTCTCCCACCTTCCAGTGGCCCGTGAGAGCAGCGGCAATGAATGAGATATTGAGACGAGAACACTCATCAGTTGTTTTGTTCTGAAGTCATTATATTCTGGACACGTTTTCCTAGACTCGGCGCAGGTAGTCAGTCATTTCCATTTCTGTCCGGCTATAGTGAGGTAGTGAGAAGCAAGAGTGACCGTAACACTGCTAAACGGAATTGCTACAGAATCCGCTGTAGCGATGTCAAGAGTCGAACCCAACCTAGCTAGCTCGTCTGCCCTCTCATTACCCTTTATGTTCATATGGCCTGAAACCTATATTAGAGTAATTTCTAGCTCTTGACTAAGTAGAGCGAGATCCCCCTGCCTTGCACAACCAATTTGGAATTTATAATGGAAGAATCTAAGACTTTAAGACCAGCTTGACTGTCTGCAAAGGTAGCTTGTGCCCATTACATCTGATGTCATAAACTGATCTATAGGCCTTAATTATCTAGGAATATTGGCTTCTTGGAGGATTTGTTTATATATTTTATACTCGTGCTATACTTGCTTGGTCATTTTGCATGTGGGTTGTGTTCAACTCACTGCTCTTTGCCTGGTTCAAGATCGTTGTCTGAACTTCGTACTTGTCCTTAGTGAGTAGTAGTTTTTTATATTACAGAAGCATTGCATTATTGTGCCCAATCTAGACTGAATTTTATTATCGCTCTATCCTCACCACCAAGAATTTTTATCCTAAAGTAAAGAAGTTGGCACTTCAAGAATTTAGTAAACAACTTTATACTCAAAATTGTGGTTCACTTAAGCAATTTATCTGCCAAATTACATGTGATCCTTAAATTATTATCAATTCAGTTTTTGAATGAGCACTAACCAAAAAACAAAGACAAGCAAAGTCTGATTACAATAATAAAAATTGTTATATAATTTTTATTAACCAGAAGCAAAAAAAAAAAAGGGATTTATTAGGAAACATTCCTGCATCAACAAAAACAACACTGACATTTGAAAACTGTACTTTATACAAAATATTGAAGAAGAAAGAAAAGTTGCAAGATTATTGATTGATTGTGCGCTGTTGTTGTGATAGTAGGTAAAACTATGATGCATTAGTTGATGACTGAAGAAGAAGAAGAAGGAAGAAAGCTATCTTCATTATTTACTAGCATACTCTATTGATATCAATAGCGAGAGAAAGCAATACATTCTTCCATCACTCATTGATTCTATTGATGTTTTCAACGTGTTGGTACTTGCACGAACAAGAGAGCACCAATCCAGCAGCAGTGGTGGTAGAGGTTGAACTCACAGATGATTTTCAATTTATGGAAAATGATTTGCATTTTTTTTTCACAGCTACCTTCTTTCTCTCTCTGGAATAAATAATGCCATTTGTAGACAACAACGAGAATATGTTGAGCAACAATAACAAATTTAATTCTACTTCATTCTTCACATTGTTAATCACTCATACGACAGCGAGTGCGGAGGGAGGCATTAATGCTTCAATATCGAAATTTTCAAGAATAATATTTTATTTTGTTTATGTATGTATGTACATATGTATGAATGTATGTATGTATGTATGTATGTGTTTATATTATGAGCATTTGCTTTTGTATGTGTGCTGAGCAGCGTTTTGATTGACACTTTCTTCACTTGTAGTTGTCTAACTTTTGACAGTTTTACACCGCTTGGAAGGCGTTGTTGCGTTAATCATCGGCAGCCTCTTGACTGCTAGCAACTTGCAAATCGTTGAAGCTGGCTATTATGTGAAGAAGCTTCATATATGTACAGTAAATCATAAATAAAGTGCTTTAGTTTACAACTTGTACATTCATTCATACATACACAAGTACTTAAGTCATAAATTTAGAGGCAAGTGAACTTTTCTGAACAATAAAGTTTGACATTAGTTTGACATTAGTTTTTACACTTATGAATACATACTACAACTTGAACTTACTATGTTATTCGGAATGGAATGTATCTGGATCATTGTAGGGCAGTTTTCTGTCTTTGTTTTGAGCATCACATATGCAATACATTGAAAGAGAGAGAAGATCGGTACGCAATTTGCCCACCACTGGTCAAGAGATATTAGGCCCATAGAAATGAAGAAAATTAAGCTGATTTCAAAATTAATAGTTAACATTTGACACAATTTCTTACATGGAAAAAACATCAAGAAGCCTCTGTTAAATTTAAAATCGACTTTATTTCCTTTATTACAAAGGACCACAGATTTCTTGCTTAAAACCTGATTGAAATCATAGTATGCATTTCACAGAAATATTTATCTAGTTTATAGTGCAGATCGAATCCTGATGGTTAGTACACATCTCTTGATGGTTAGAACACCTGCTACCATCTCCAGATGTGATCCCCTCCCACCCTGCCCCTTCCACTCTGCCCCTCCCACTCTGCCCTTCCCACTCTGCCCTGATTTCCTTCACTGATTTTCTCACATAAAATCTTCCTTTATAGTACATCAAAAAACCAATTAACATGATTTTCCATTTTTATTAGGGATTATTAAAATGTTTATTAATACTAAAAAGAATAATAATTGTAGCCATACGCTGAATTAAATTCCATTATCAGATACTCATTAATTGGACTTAATTTTGTTAATTTATTTTATATTAGATTTTTTTATTTCGTTATTTTATCTTTTAGTAAATTGTGCAAGAAATGTGTTTGAACATTCTCTGTCTGTTTTATTTTCTATTTTACTCTTCGCTAATTTCGTAGCGTTGGTAACAAATCTTCGAGTCGACCATCGCCAAAAACAAGCAGCGAACCAACCAACCAGCACCTAACGCCAACATCAGCAATGTAAAGCAATTTCGATTTTATGTCAAATTTCACATTTGTTGGTTTGGCTAAATGCGTTTCCAGAGACATGTGAATGCTATGGATGCCCACAGTATTCTCGTATGTGTGGGAGTTTGTTTGTGAACTTCTTTGGTTTCATCGAAAATTTCATATGACTTTCAATTCAGCTTTAAAATTACATTGGATATTTTTAAATTTTATTTAAAACCAAATGGAAAAATTTATGTTCAGATCACAAATCTACCGAAACTTTGACAAAAAAGCAGATACAAAATCAGACTAATATTCAGTGCGAAAATTAGAACAAAAGTCAGAGTAAAACTGAGACCAAATTCAGAGGAGAAGTGAGGCAAAAAAAATCATAACTGGGAAAAGAAATAAGAACGAAAAATGAAGTATCGAAAATCAAAAGTAAATCAAAAGTCAGATCAAAAGTCAGAACAAAAGTCAAATTAAAACCGGAAATAAAAAGGCAGATCAAAAGTTCAAAAGTCAGATCAAAAGTCAGATCAAAAGTCAGAACAAAAGTCAGAACAAAATCAGACCAGAATTGGGAACGAAAATCAACTCTAAATTAAGACGGGGGAAAAAAAAGTATATCAAAATCCAATCAAAATTAAGAACGAAAATAAAAAGCCAGATCAAAAGTCAGATCAAAAGTCAGAACAAAAGTCAGGACAAAAGTTAGAACAAAAGTAAGATTAAGACCGAATATAAAAAGCCAGATCAAAAGTAAGTTCAAAAGTCAGATCAAAAGTCAGAACAAAAGTCAGAACAAAATCAGACCAGAATTGAGAACGAAAATCAAATCTAAATTAAGACGGGAAACAAAAACGCATATCAAAAGTCAGATCAAAATCCAATCAAAATTAGGACCGAAAATAAAAAGCCAGATCAAAAGTCAGATCAAAAGTAAGTTCAAAAGTCAGATCAAAAGTCAGAACAAAAGTCAGAACAAAAGCCATAACAAAAGTCAGATCAAAATCAGACCAGAATTGAGAAAAAAAACGCATATCAAAAGTCAGATCAAAAGTCGGATCAAATATTAGATAAATTAGATAAAGGCGAGACCAGAATTGATAAAGAAAATTAAATAAAAATTCAGACCGAATATAATATGCCAGATCTGAAAAGTCAGATCAAAATACAGATCAAAATACTGATCAAAATGAATGCAGAGTTGAGAACGGAAGTGAAACCAAAACTAAGTCCAAAATTGAGAGCCCAAATCAAAAGTCAAACCAAAATCAAACCAAGTCAGACCAAAATTCAAATCAAAAATCAAACCAAACTTCAAACCAAACGAAAAATCAGACCAATCAGCAGGAGAAAACATGATAAGCCAAAAGTCAGATTAAAAGTCAGACTGAAAGTGTTTATTTTTAGTTTATTTATTTATTTCAAATCACATAAATGCAGACTAACTATGGTACTTATTATAAAAATACATTTTCAAAATGGTACCGAAAACTGAGATAAAAATTCAGACAGAAGGTCAACCAAGACCTCAGGTTAAAAATCGGACCAAGAATCAGATTAATCAAAAATTCAGACCACAATCAGATCAAAAGTTGAAGTCAGACCAAGAGTGAGACGAAAAAAATTCAAATCAAAACTCGGATTAAAATTCCGACAAAATTTTCAAACGAAAGTCAGACTAAATCACGCACCACAAATCAGACCAAAATTCAGACAAATCTTCAAACTGAAGTCCAGATCAAAAGTCAAACCCGAAAATCATACGAAATCATACCAATAATCATTTTAAGATTCTAACCAAAACTTCGACCATAAATCAGACCAAAAGTCGAGCTAAAAGTCAGACCAAGAATTAGCCAAAAATTCAAACATAAATCAGCACAAAATTTAGACCAAAGTTCAAACTAGAAGTCAGAGCAAATCTTGTACCACCAATTAGACCAAAGTTGAGACTTAACTTCAAACTGAAATCGAAATCAAAAGTTAAAGAAAAATCGTGCCATATGTTAGAACAACAATCGGAACAAAACTCTGATCGAAAGTCGGATCGAAATTCAGGCCGAAAAGCAAATCATTATATATATTTTTCTTTTTTATGTAATTCAGTCAGTGAATATTAGTGCGCCAAATGAACAAAAAATAACAACAGATTCGATATTTATCTCTGTTAGACCTGTGAAGAATACCGAACCTATACCTAATACCGAGCCGTCTTGCATTGGATCAGCGGTTTTGAACATTGACATCGAAGAGGTAATATAGATTCTTCCTCTTCCTCGTCGTCTCAAATTCTGCAGAAAGTGCTTGATGGAATCTGGCAGTGCTGTAACATTGTTGCCCCATGCCCCGTGCCCCGTGATAACTCCGCCTGTAAGCACCCGTACTGAAGACTTGTGAAGTCCAAAGAGAGCTCTTGTTTTTCTCCTGTATAACTTTGGCCTAACCCTTCGACTCTGTGGGGTTAGTCTATGACTAGTATTTCACTGCTATCAATTCTTCTTGCTAGTTCACACATCTGGGGTTGCACCATGGTTTCGGCTGTCCACTGGCGCCCAAATCAGAGCCGTTACTGGTCGTTACTTTCGATATCACTATGTGCGTGAACCATGGTATGACCGTGTTATCACGGAGGAGTTAACACCGGGGCACTATGCGATTGCGCCAATGCCCCAGCACTGGGCAGATTCCAACAAATGTGGCTTTTTTCGAGATCAGACCGAAACTAGAATGAGATTTAGCGCAGAATGAATACCCCCTCACCCCTCCCCCCTCACCCCTCCCCCCTCACCCCTCCCCCCTTTTCACCTTCTGCTGCCGCCACTGCAACGCACCCATCACAAATGATAACACAATTTTAACGACAACGATGGAAAAAAACATAAAATTATTATTATGAAAAATAAAATAAACCCTAATTTTTTTTTTTTTTTTTTGCTTGATTTTTTTTATTTAATCCTCATTATATAAAGACGAAGCGTTTTATTAATATCTTACTTAACAAATGCATGAAATATTAATTTTGGTGTTTTTTTTTTCGTTGTTTCCTTGTCAGTGCACATACTTTAAATGACGCAATAAATTTTGTACGTTTTTGTCATTAAAATCATCTACAAAGTCATTAATGTTGCACATGCGACAAACGACAACAACAACAACGACTTTGATGACGACGACGTTTCTAGCGGGTTTCGAAATTGCGTATGAGCTTTCGAGGTTTCGGGAGTACAAGTTGGTGCTGTAAGTAAATTGTCATTATTCATTGCACATCGTCTCGCATTTATTAGGATTAAAATATTTGTATGTCGGTACGAGTGCGTGTATGTCTGTTAGGAGGACTGGGGGGAGGGAGGTGTCGCGTACGACAATGCAACTCATTCTCCAGCTGCATGAGTTAAGAGCTAAGATTTAATGCGGGTAGCTTCGTCTTTTGATAAAATATATCAGCTGCAATGCAGCGAAAGGAGCTGTGTGTTTTATCAGTGTTCAAGAAAGAGCAGTGTGCATACGTCACATGAGTCAAATGACAAAGTAAGAATGAAACAATGGAGAAGATGCAAAGGCCATATCTTCAATTCTGCTCTGCTGCAACTTTGAGAGATAAACACGGAGACACGAAACACAAACCTAACCTGATAGTGTTCGCATTGGCATTGTAGGAAATATTTGAGGATATTTCTACAGCTAAAGGAGTTATAATCTCGTATTTGTGTAACACAATGTTGCTTCGCTATTCTTGTTACTTATTCTGTGTGCTAAAGTACTTTTTAATGACTCACTCGCTCCGCTCTTTCGTAAAACTACTACTTTGTAATGACATTATATTCTTGTAAGTTTTTCTGTGATTTTGAAATTTTGTAACTCGTTTATTGCTGAAAATTATGCGCACAATTGCATTACAAAAATTACATAATTTCATACTATAGGGTGGCCCAACATGAGTGCACGATTTAAATTTTGTGGCATTTTTTTTTTGTGCTAGTGGCAGCTTTAAAATTGGACAGCTTTTGTCAGAGATTGCTTTGATTAGTAAAAATTGCTAAACAAACGAACAACGCGTGACTGTGAATGGCATTCGTTACAGAATTAAGAACGAAAGAGAAGAATTCAAGAAAAATACAGTTCAATATTCATATCGATCATCAAAAGTCAGATCAAAAGTCAAAACAAAAGTCAATTAAAAGTCAAACCAGAATTGAGAGAGAGCGAAAATTAAAATAAAAAAATCAGACCGAAAATAAAAAGCCAGATCAAAAGTCAGACCAAAAGCCAGATCAAAAGTCATACCAAAAGTCAGATAAAAAATCCGATCAAAATTTAGATAAAGATGTGACCATAATTCTGAACGAAAATTCAAACTGAAAATAAAAAGCCATATAAAAAGTCGTATGAAAAATTATTTACCAAATTCTGAACGAAAACTAAATCAAAAGTCAGATTGAAAGTCGGATAAAAAATTGGATAAAGATGAGACCAGAATTCTGAACGATAATAAAATCAAAATTCAGACCAAAATAAAAATCAGATCAAAAGTCGGATCAAAAATTAGATAAAAATGAGACCAGAATTGAGAACGATAATTAAATCAAAATTCAGACAAAAAATATAAAAAGCCAGATCAAAAGTCAGACCAAAAATCAGATCAAAAGTCCGATCAAAATTTAGATAAAGATGTGACCAGAATTCTGAACGAAAATTAAATCAAAATTCAAACTGAAAATAAAAAGCCAAATCAAAAGTCAGATCAAAAGTCGGATGAAAAATTATGAAAATTTTGAAGTCAACTGGGGCTACTTTAAGTTACTTGGACTCAATAGAGTCCAAGTAAGTAGAGATTTGAAGTCAAGTTGAAGGCACTTGAAGTCAATTGGAATTTGAAGTCTTTTTTTCATTTAATGGCACAACAGCCCATGAAGAAAATCGAAGTCACGTGAAGTCACTTGGGATTTGACGCTATTTCAAGTCAATTGTAGTTACTTTAAGTCACTTAGAGACAATTGGGATTTGAAGTCAACTGGAGTGTATTAGAGCATTTGAAGTCACTTGAGTCAATTGAAATAATTTGAAATCAATTGGACTGACTTGAAACTACTTGGAGTCAATTGGTATTTGAAGTCAATTGAAATTTGAAGTCAACTGAAATTTGAAGTCAACTGAAATTTGAAGTCAATTAGAATCATTTGAATCCACTTGGATTGTTAATTGGAATGTAAGACATTTGAAGTCAATTGGAATCACTTGAAGGGATTCAGAGTGATTAAGGGTTCGAAGTCATCTGAAGTCACTGGGAGTCAATTGGTATTTGAAGTCATTTATTTTCAATTGAACTTGATTTCAAATATTGTTTTTAAATCTTAAGATTAATTTAGTTGGTATTTCGTATATAGAATAGAAAAATGCTTTATTCGTAGTGTGGGAATATCGAATAATTATATGCGACTGTACGTTTTTTTTGGAGTTCGATGTACTGGACGTCTACTGTCCTTTAATTTGTCAATTCAAAAGTCACAATATTCAATTTATTTCTCTCTGCTTCGTTAGCCTCTTTCAGTCACTTTGATCTTTTACCTGGCCTACTGACTCATTCAGCTAATGGGCTCAGTTATCAATTGAAAGATTAGGGACTAATTTCCACGTCCAAGACTTAAACGTCAAGTTTTGGTGAGGTTTCAGTGATTTGATTTTACTTTGTAAGCAATCACGCACATAACTAAATAAGCTATCAATGTATTCTTGCTTATTCTGTGTGACATACGAATTTCGTAACCGCACCAGTAGCAAGCTTTACGTAAGTACGTACAATATTTCCGTAATAGAATATTGGAACTGTAAATAGAAAAACTTAATTGAAACGGAAAAAGTTTAATTAACTTTGTAAATCGCAAGTTCCTGCAACAAACACAAACTAATAATAAAAAAAAAGAAAAAATAAACACAAAGATCCAAAAATACACATACATACACAGAGGGAGATAGAAAGAGAGAGAGAGAGAGAGAGAGTATTAAGCAGCAAAAGATGAGTAAAAGAAGATGAAGAAAGAAGGAAGACAAATTTCTTGCGTTCAATTTAATCACTCAATCTTTTAATTAAAATGTGCTGATTAATTTTAGTATTATTTTCTTTTCGTTATTGTTGTTGTTGTTGTTGTTCTTGTTCTTGTTGTTGTAGCTGCTTTCGCTATATACCATATACTGACTACAATGTAATGGAATGGAATGGAATTGGATTCTTTACGACTCATGGATTGATAGATACTCGCAGATATAAAGTCACAGAATAAATACACTATTGCATTTTGCGAAGGATATTCAATTCAATTTTGTTATGAAAAATAGTTTGGCGGAATATTATCTGAATGTATAAATATTTTGGCTTAAATGGCTTACGTAAGTTGCATTTAACTA
The DNA here is from genome assembly GCA_958295655.1 of Palloptera scutellata. Lineage (NCBI taxonomy): Eukaryota > Metazoa > Arthropoda > Insecta > Diptera > Pallopteridae > Palloptera > Palloptera scutellata. Next base: position 53,081,034 of record OY282452.1, on the reverse strand, counting down.
GTAGAAATTAATTAGAGAATTATGAGAAGAACTTGCTTCGTGATGTCATTAGAGTTTTTGCAGATATATTTAGAAATTTATTAAGATCGTCCTCTTTTAAAGAAATTATGGTTTGTTTTAAGAAGAGTTGTGATTTCTAAAAATGATATTGAGTAGATTTTACTCTAATCAAATATAAAACGTCATCTGTGATTGGTCGGCGCATTTTAAGAGAGAAAGGCTGTGATTGGCCAATCGCAAAGAAGCCAACGTAGTGTACTCTCAATACTTCCCCTCTCTCTCACTCTGTCTCTCTCTCTCTCTCTGTCTCTCTCTCTCTGTCTCTATCTCTCTCTCTCTCTGTCTCTCTCTCTCCTTCTCTCCCCCTCTATCCTTCTCTCTCTCTCTCTCTCTCTCTCTCTCTCTCTCTCTCTCCTTCTCTCTCTCTCTCTCCTTCTCTCTCTCTCTCTCCTTCTCTCTCTCTCTCTCTCTCCCCCCTTCTCTCTCTCTCTCTCCTTCTCTCTCTCTCTCTCTTTCCTTCTCTCCCCCTCTCTCTATCTCTCTCTCTCTCTCCTTCTCTCTCTTTCTCTCTCTTTCTCTCTCCTCTTCTCTCCTTCTCTCTCTCTCTCCTCTCCTTCTCTCTCTCTCTCTCTCTCCTTCTCTCTCTCTCTCTCTCCCTCTCTCTCTCTCTCTCTCTCCTTCTCTCTCTCTCTCTCTCTCTCCTTCTCTCTCTCTCTCTCTCCTTCTCTCTCTCTCTCTCCTTCTCTCTCTCCTTCTCTCTCTCTCTCTCCTTCTCTCTCTCTCTCTCCTTCTCTCTCTCTCTCTCCTTCTCTCTCTCTCTCTCCTTCTCTCTCTCTCTCTCCTTCTCTCTCTCTCCCCTTCTCTCTCTCTCTCCTTCTCTCTCTCTCTTTCTCTCTCCTATAGTGCTTTTCCTGGAGTTTATTTGAAAATATTCGTGCTATTTTTGTACATGGATGGAAGGGACCTACAGTTTAATGCCGAATCCGAACGGAGAAGTGAAAAGCTTTTCATAGCAAATTTTACTCTTGTAGGTTTGCCATTGCCTGCCAAGAGGTGGTGCAGTGTAGAAAAAATATTTTTTCTACTTTTTGATTTTGCCTGTGCCAAGATTCGAACCCCGGACACTCTGCGTAGTAGTCCAGCGCACTATCACTACGCCACAGCGACCAAAAAATTTGTCACTTGCCGGTCTGAAAACTCGCAAATGTTATGAGGTTGACTAGAACCTCGACAAATCTCGTCTATGTTTTGTTTTGCTGATGCCAGTTCTTTTCTTTCCATGAAGGAAAGTTTTTCAGTCAAATTTTTAAGTAAATCTTCTGCCCTTCTCTTTTGTTCAGAAGCTGGGAATTCATCAATGAGATGAGTGTTAATGCAATTATTTGCCGTAATGAACTCATTTGTGCCTCAAGTTGCTTGCGAATTCTTTACTCTAGCGATCTCTCGGTGCCGGTTTTTGAGTTTTTTTCACGATACCAGAATCTGAATTTTGGTTGGGCCTCTATTTTTAGACGAGGATCTACATATCTCTCAGCCGCAGTTTTTGCTGGAGATGTTATCGTAGCACAATCGCCACTTGTTTGTTTCTTTCAGTCTATACTCGCTCATTCTTTAAGCTCTAGCAATTTCTAATGATTTTGACTAAAAATTTAAAATTTTTGTTTGAAATGTCAAATTTCGAGTATGATTCATGCTCAGCGCCCTCTATCTAACTATTGCAACTGTGAAAGACTCTGTGAGAGAGACTGACAGAAAAGGAAATTAGTAAGGAAGAGTTTTGCGTTTTTTTTTTGTTACTACCTTACTTATCTTCCTGTTTGTCTCACTCAGTCGTCTGTCATGATTGCATTAGTAATGTGAGCATTCACATACAGAGATGGGCAAAGAGCGTAACGATCTTCTCTCTTTCAATGTTCGAGAACCGTTATGCACGCATTCAAGGTCTGCGCTGCACGAGAGTAATTATGCCGCGTTAAACTGAATGATGTCTCAGACGTGCGGGGGCGAAACGTGTGTATAATATTTTATGACAGGCAGTGAACGGGTGCTGCAAAGAGACTAAAACGTGCTACATGCGCAATTGCTTTGTTGGAGCCTGGCTCAATCTCGCAAGGTACGCAAGAGATCTTATTCGTGAAGCGCGTCTTTTCTCGTTGCATAAAAATCATGTGAGCCAGGAGCGAATGGCAGAGAGAGATTGAAAGATTGCAAGCAGGTGAAGTAAGTCTTCAAATTTACAACTTCTAGGATTTCAAATTGCCAATTTTTAAGGTTATCGGCGAGAAGGGTACCCGAAAAGTTTGAGGACAGCAAGTTCAAAGGATAACAGCAAAACTTGATGAGCGAATCTTGAAGGTTGTATTGCCAATTTATATTGGCAATAAAATTGACAAACCGGAAACTTGCTCGTGGTATTTTTGTTAGTGTATGAAACTGATAAGAATGTGTTGTTGTTCTTAGATGTTATGAACATGTGACCGAAATGGAGAGTGAGCGAGAGAAAAGGAGAAAGAAAAAAAAAATATTGAAGTTGCGCACAAATCTCAACTGTAAGTTTTACCAATTCTTCAATTTTGACTGTTGAGGGGAAGAAGGAAGGGTTCTGAAATGTGTGCGACTATCGTTTATCGTCAAATAATGAGTGACCCGACTTATGTATATGAAAACTCATTATATCATTAGTGCAATGCTAATCCATTCAAAACTAGTTAATGACATTTTTCTTTATCACAAAAAAATAATGTATTTATGTATAGTGTGTGTACGAGAATAGTGTAATATGGCAACTAAATTTGGACCCCTAAAAACACCCACTTAACTAACTACTTGCTTTTACCGCTTGCACTATAAATTTTGCAAATGGAATCACATAAACATGCTCCTCCATGAATGTACCTACACATTCATTACAAAAGTAAAGTTTGATAAATTTTAAAATCTAAAAAAAGGTAAACTTTATAAAATTGAAAAGTATTTTACTACAAGTTTGCCACACATCAATGTCATTGCTTTCCATTTTGTGCATGCTCTCACTCTTCCTCTCTCTCTCTCTCTCTCTCTCTCTCTCCCTTTCTCTCCTTACCCCTTAACGAGCTCTCTCTCTCACACTCTATTTCCTGTACTTGCCTTCCCTCTCTCTCTTTCTCTCTGTAGGTAGTACACTGAAGATAAATAATACTCGTGTGCACGAGCATCAAAAGCACAAATGCTCTGACAAAATACCAAGCAGTCTGCTGGCATTTGTGCTGACAGCAAAAAATGGAACAAGTCAACGTGTTGACATCAGTCTCTAAATGGAGCAAGTGATTGGCTACTTAACACAGAAAACGAAGACGAAAAATAGGAAAATAATATTGTATGCTCTTCCACTTATTCTGCCTTCACTTTAAAATAGTTTTACAGTCAATGTGTGACTTGAAATTTATATATTACCATTTTGATTTAACTGATGGCTAAAAGTTTATTTGAAGTTTTCAGTTTCCTTCAACTGAAAAGAGAAGCATATGTTTGAAACTCGGTGACTGTGTACGAGTTTGTTTGACTATTTAAAAAGACTTAACACAAAAACTTTATTTCCTGTTGATTGTACAAATGATAAGTATCTTAAATTTGGAAACACTAAACTTATTTACTTTTCTGGCGACAATATATTATACATAGAGAGAGAGAAAGACAGAGAGAGAGAGAGACAGAGAAGGAGAGAACTGGTTATCAAAAATGGAATTTAGAATTTTTAATCCAAAACGGGATCGAGAGAGTGGAGGACACAATTCAAAGTTTGAGTTTGAGTCCCCTTTTACATTTGCCAACTATTGAAATCAACTTTTTGAGTTTGTAGGATTGAGGAGGTAGAAAAGAGTAGCATTCCTCTCCCTTATTCCACCCTCTCTCTGCTTTCCACCAGCTGACAAATGTTAAACCGAACTTAGAAAGTGAAGATAGGAATGATTAGAAATATGTTTCTCTCTGAGTCGTTGGGTTTAATTCTGGGATGATTAAAGAGTTTTTTCATTATGCAACAATAGCTAAACAAAAATGTATCAAATTCGGGCGACTCATTTTTCTTTTACATTACCCGCGGTGACGCTTTCTCGCGTATACAATTTCAAAATTGGCACACTTTTGTAATTAACTATTTTGTATTATAATGTATTTTTGGATTCAAAATTGTATCAAAAAGTACAATTGTACCAAAAAAATACAATTGTACCCAAACCCAAAATGTTTCGAAAAGTGCAATTGTAGCAAAAAGAGTAAGGATAATTGCATAAAAGGTACACTTATACCAAAACTACTCGCATACAATTGTACAATAAAAATATAATTGCTCCGGAAAAATACAATTTACTCCAAAATAAGGTGCAGAATATATAAAGATAAAAGATAAATTACAAAAAAGCAGAAATGTAACAAAAAAAAGTAAGAACAATTATATCAAAATGTACAATTGCGCAATAAAAATACAATTGCTCCGGAAAATACAAATGTACCACACAAAAGATTCGATTATACCAAAAAATACAATTGCATGAAAAAAGTACAATTGTACACAAAAAATAACAAGTGTAACCCAAAAAAAAAATTCAGTTTTAGCCAGAAAATATTTAATCATCAAAAAGTACAGTATAATTGCACAAAAAAAGTACAACTGTAACGAAAATACGACTGTGGGCAAAAGTTAGTAAGACTTTGTTCATAATTTGAAATTTTTTTTATTCATTCTTCCAAATCTAATTCGAAATAGTTGTTAAAGTCAATTTCCGGAATAGCCTTCAATGCGCTTAGCGATTCATGTTTAATGTCTTCAATTGACAATTGACTCAAAACGGTGTCCACGAAGCGGTTTTTTGAGTTTAGAAAATAGCCAAAAGTCACACGGTGCTAAGTCAGGCGAATAGGGTGGAAGGGTGGTTGCGGAACGATATCAGTCGAATTTTTGGCAAAATGGTCTCGTAAAACCAATGCAGTGATTTTGGAACCAATCGTGCATTCACTCTTCTTAGGCCCAAATGATGTTTTAAAATGGATGATGGTTTTCACTGATCCTTCCGATATTCCAACGATGCCAGTAAGGTCTCTGACTGTTAATCGTCGATTCTCGAGCACCAATTCTTTCATTTTATTGACCAGACTTGTTGATCATCAGTTGATGTTGATGGCCGTCCTGGACGTGGTTCGTCGTCAACACGTTCTCGACCTCGACCATCTTTGAACAATTTGTACCAATCAAAAACACTTGCTCGCAACATACAATTATCACCGAAGGCCTTTTGCAACATTCTGAACGTTTCGGCTCCAGAAATTTGATTCCGCACACAAAATTTAATGGAACTTCTTTGTTGAATAATTTCACTCATTGTGAAAATCGCCGAATGCACTTTTTGTACTTCAGAAAGGCAAGCGTATACTAAACACTAATGATTATTTTGATGTGACATTTGGCACAGATGTCACCACCGACAGTCATACCAACAAAAAAAAAATAATAATATTTTGATGAATGGGTTTCCGCGCGAAATTTAAATTAAAAAGTCTTACTACTTTTCGCCCGCAGTAGTATAGGTAAACTTTGATACAAAAAGTACAATTTCACGAAGAATATCATCACTGGCTGAAATATGTGAAGAGATTGGCATATAAAGAGTAACTTATTGCAAGTGACTTCAGATCAGTAAAAGTCTGGTCACACTAGAGCAATTGCGCATGTAGCATGTTTTAGTCTCTTTGCACCAGTCCACGGCCAGGCATTCAATATTTCCCACATGTTTCCCTCCGATCGTCTATGAAATTTAGGATTTACGCAGAATAATTGCTACCTTATGGCCAAGCTCTCATTGAGGCATGACACAAGTTAAGATGAATTCAGAGTCGCTTTATTTTCTATTGTCTTTTAATACTGATAATATTTGTTCTCTCTCTCAAATTGAGAGAGCATTGTTAAAAATGTAAAGCTTTATGAGTTAGAAAACGATATGGTGAGATTGAAGATGGTGAGATTGAGAGAATAAGGAAAGAGCGTGAGTGACTACTCCATTCCAGTGTTGTTGAAAAGTGAGCAAAAGTTTTTATCTCTAAACTTTTTGACAACATTTAGCCACACTTTAACTTGGCGATAATCGCATACACAATTTGTATGTAGTTATCATTTATGCAAGCAATATTTACCTTTTGATGCTGTTGCTGTTGCTGTTGCTATTGTTAGCTAACCTTATTTATCATCATAAGTTGCTGTGTTCGGCTCAGAGCAGAGAAGCAGAGCAGAGATATACAAAATACAATTACAAAATTTGCAAATAATAACAAAATTATTAAAATTTTGTACGCTTGAAATTATGCTGCAAAATTGTATGGAGTGTAATTTGCATGCAGCTATGACTCTATCAAATCAACAGCAACACCCACCACCATACAAGCACACAATTCTTACATAAACGAGTACATAGTAAAACGGGAAAACGGGAAGCTGACTGACAAACGAATTGTCACTGTCACCAGAAGTGTATTTTAATTAAATTTTCATAGTAAAATACATAACAATGTTAAGCCCTGCTGCTGCCATTGCCACTGTCACTGCCACTGCCACTGCCACTGCTGCTGTGCATTACTGTGTGTGTGCGTGTGTGTGTGTGTGTGTGTGTGTGTGTGTGTGTGTTTGCGCATTTGCTGTAGTAGTTGTAGTAGTAAGTAAGTAAGTAAGTTTTGTTAATGACATGCAAAGCCGCAACAAATTTTAGGAGGACAGAGCTACCATGTGTAAATACCAATGCAAACAAAATGTCAACGTATACATGCAAACAAACGCACACACACACGTACACGCACACGCACACGCACACGCATACACGCGTACCGAGAATTGCATACTTTGCAAATCTACGTAACAAAATAACAACATCAGCAGAACAATACTGGCAGCAGTAGCAACTACCGCCAGCTACAACTTGACAAATGAACATATCACGCACACATACTACACTCGCCTACCCTACCACATCTAGGGACAAATACCATTAATGCATACAAACACAAATACAAACAGACAGAAAATACAAACACAACAATAATTATTGTGTTTGCATTACTCAAAATTCATGCTGCAAATGCTTTCAATTTTATATGGCAACCTCTTATAGCTAATACACACACACACACACACACACGCACACACACACACACACACACACACACACACACACTTGCATATTTGGATGGCTTCAAAACATTCGAAATGTTTTGCTTATGTTAACAAATAATTAACTTTCTATTTTGCATCTTTTTGATACCTTTTTTTTTTTTTTTTGTTATTCCTGTTAGCACAACAGAAAGTTTGCAAAATGATTGAACTTTTTATTTAAGTGCAAAAATATTGCTTATGAAATTCGAAAATTATTCGTCAAAAATATTACATCAAGTCAATATTTTCCTGTAGTCTAACTGGCACCGACCGCCCCTGGCGGAGAGAAAATCCACCTCTATATCCCTCTCCCCTCCTGTTCTCTTCAGGCCTCACACAGTGTCTAGGGTGAAAAAACTTCATAAACATAGAAAAAAAAAATGTGAGAGAGAGAGAGCGAAACCTCTGAAATTTCCGTTCTCGTGGATATCGTTTGTAAAGAACGGATTGAGAATAGAGCGGAAAGAAGTAAGAGAGAGATTAAGATTACACAAAACTAATGCCCACACAATTCAATTCATATGCAGGTGTATGTGTGAGTGCTATACCGTGTGAAAGTGCTACACTGAGAGAATAGATATCAAAAACTTTAATCGAAATGTTAAAACTACTTAGTAATAAAAGGGGTGAAAACGAATACCACAAAAAGAAATCTAACAACCACACTGCTCAACTTTCAAAACTAGAATTACATAATAAAAAGTGCGCCATTCGTAAAATTCAAAATATTTTGCAAAATGTATATTTTTTTATTTATTTGCCATGTACCAAAACATGACGTCTTTGCTCTCATGCAGTTTGCTTTCAATTCAGTGTTGCGATTAACCTTCGAACCGTGTATGGCAAAAATATCCTAATACCGTGTATTGGGAAACCCTATTCCCCATATGGAGACTGCATGCTTTCAGCGCTGTTTATTTATTTTTTATTATATATTAGCAAAATAACATATTCTAATTGCAAAAATTACATATTCTTGTTGATGTTATTTTAATTATTTTGTTTTTGCATGTAATTTATATATCTGATAGCTACATGGGTGATGGACCTCTCGGAGTTGATGAGAATGAGGATGGGACCATATCAGTGTCTTCTTCATCTCCAGGTCCTTTGAAATTGCAATATCAGCATGGCTGACACACCCGCACATAGTGCCAGGCACATGTTGCTTTCTGGCATATGCCGCACATTGCAGTAGTTTTTGTGTCGTTAGTTTTAGTTCGTGGCCGTTTGCATTGCTCGCATCGACGTTTTGTTTTGTTTTGTTTTGGTTCTGGTTCTGGTTCTGAAATTATTTATAACTGAATAAATCGGATGGATTCAATTGACTTACTTATGGTTTTTTGAACGATAGTGGAGCAACTGGTTGTGGTTTGAAATCAATCAAATCAATAGCGACCCGAATTGATGGTTTGATTGGGAAATTGCAGCGATTATGCAAGTGTTATTGGATCAATTCCTGAGAAAGTTCCTTCAGAAAGACTTTGCGCTTTCCGGATATATTTGTGTTCCCTGCTGGATGGCACAACTCGTACAATCTATATGCTGCTAGTGCAGCCACATCCAACATGTTGTAGAAAAGTGCCATGGGTCATTTATTACTTTTCCGCTTACAGGTAAATCCTCTCAACATCTTTAAGAAAGTATCCACCCCTCCTTTGTATTCATTGTAGTCGTGGATTACTAAAGGCTTTCATGTGAGTTTATTCACTTCTTCTGTAGCATGGGCTGTATACAACAATAATTCAAAAAACTTCATCAAAAAAGCAAAACACTAAAGCATGGGGACCTCGTTTTTTAGCCTCTTCAAAGGAATGAAAATAATCTTGCGATCTCAGGCTTGTTGGATCGAACTGTACCTAACAGTGTTGTGTGTTTTTGTTTTTGTGTTTTTGCTGGGTAACTTGTAAAAAAATTATCCATAGTGATATTGCAGCCATTATTCAAAATTCTGTTGGCTAGGCGAAGTACCAATGCGAGCGAAATCCCAGTTGATCTTTCTTCATTTATGTACCAACATAAATCTCAGCTGAAATAGGGTAGTTGTAGTTGGTTTTCGACCCCACCAGCCAGAATATTTTGATACCGAACTTGCCTGGCCTTGAAGATATGTACTGCCTGAAGCTACATCTGTTCCTGGTCGTTCATCAATTCGTTCATAATTGGTTCATCACTGGTAAACACTTTTGACGGAAAGAAAGCCAACTTTATGTTCATTTGGAACGAAGTCCAAATATGCCTAATCGGAGCTAACTTATCTCCTCGCAGTCGATCCAGACGAGTTCGTGAATCATCGAAGAGTATAAATTCACTCCTAACAGCACAACGTGTGAATTGAAACTGATGACGCTCTCTGCAAAATGTACTGAAAATACCAGTTCCACATGCAGTGATCGCGTCAGATAAATTTCTCTCTCTCTCTCTTAGCAAAAAAAACAAACTCTCAAAGAAATCCCGTTAGTTGAGTAGTTTAAGGAACAACAAAGTGAAAAACGTGTAGAAAATGTAGTAATGTTGAACAAATATTACACTAAAATCACTTTCAAAACTCGTATGGGGAATCCAGTTCCCCAAACACGGTTCTAAGGTTAAGGTTACAATTGTACTTTTTGTGATACAATTTCGAGATTAAGGCACGACATTACGATTTCTTGTTTTGGCGTTGATTTTTTGGCTGGGCAACACTGTTTGAACTACCATATTTGAATAAATTCTTTTTGGATGCCATTGATATCGCGTATAGTGAAAGTGTAAAGCAAACAGACTCATATTGAAAAGGAAAACAAAATTTGTTAAAAATGCTTCCAAAATGTTATTGCTGTATTGTATTTCTGTAAATGGCCAATGTTGGACATGCAAGCACAGTATCTTCTTTTAATGGCTCATCAGACCATGGAGGGGCTAAGTCGAGCTCTCTGCAACCACTCATGTTGTCCGTATTATAAGTAAATATTTGCACATGATTGAAAAGGACCTATGAATAGTTTTATGCCGAATCCGAAAGGCGAACTGAAAAGCAAATCATAGGCAATTTCTACTCTTGTCGGTTTGCCATTGCCTGCCAAGAGGTGGTGATTTTACCAGTGCCCCGAGATTTGAGCCGCGGACACTTTACGTAGCAGGTCAAATGCTCTACCAACTATGCCACAGGGGCCTCTTAATTTTGAGTTTATGAAAGTGAAAATTGTAATTTAGTTGCCGATTGAAATTTTACTTCAATTGTGAATAACATCAGTTAATCTAAATGCAAGACTTGCGGTCAAAACGCGATAAGTGCTACTTTTCCAAAATGGGGTTTTTCGTTCATTTTGGCTCTTCAAAGTCAGTCCAAGATTTTGTAGGTTGTTGTTGTTGTCATTGTCATTTGTTATTATAAAATTGTTTTTTTTTTTTGGCTAGGATGAAATCATTGTCACATTTTGTTGGTAAATAGTAGAATTATCAAATGATGAGTACTTATTTGGAAAATAATTTTTCGAAAATCAAAATTCAATAAATTTCCTCCTGTAATTTTACAAAATTGGCTCTTATTGGTTCACCTTTCGATCGCGCACCCTTCCAATGACAAGCAAAAATGTAGTAAAAAATATGTTTAAGTTATAACAAACTTAGCTGAACTCGATTTTTTTCATGTAAATGCCAGAACAGCAGATGGCTTGGCTTGGCTTGGCTTGGCTTGGCTTGTCTAGAGCGATTAAGCGTTTTCATATTTCTTTATTTCATTTATTGCCCTCCACTTTTTAAAACTTGCAAATTTCCAGCGTCAAAATCCTTTTACCTTTTGTTGTTCTTGTTATTGTTATTGTTATTTCTTCTGCTGCTGCTGCTGCTGCTGTTGTTGTTGTTGCTGTGATAATAAACACAATAGAATAACAGAAATAGTAACAGCAACAACAGCAACAGCACAGCCTATGTTGCTTCAATCCAGATATTTCACCATCATAAAACTTCAAAATTGCTAAAGTCGTTTGTTTTCCAGTTGACTGCACATGCAATCAGGCCCAACAGTTGCTGTTGCTGCTCCTGCTGTTAGTTGATAACCAGAAGCAGAAGCAGAACCAGCAGCAACAGCAACATCAACAGTATTGTTGCTGTTACAACTTTCTTTTCTTGATAATATTTGCTAATGTTTGTTCGATGCTCTTGTTTGTTATTGTTGTTGATGTTGTTGCTGCTGTTAAGAAAACTAAGTAGCAGATGGTCATCTTACAATTTTTGTTTTTGCTTTTTTTTGTTTGGTTAAATCAACAAAAAAACACATCATTTCTTAGATGATATCACATAGAAAAACACCAGCAGTGCGAATGCGAGTTACTTTTCGATGATTCCTGAGAATTGGCATGACTCAAAAAAAAAAAAAACATTTATCGAAAAGTAAGAAGAAGCTAACTTTCCCACACCCCACACTGTAAGTAGTTGTTATATTGGCCCCAATTCCTTCCAGCCTCTATCGTAATAGAAATTTGCCTACGAATCTTAACTTTTAGTATTACAGATTCCGAATTGTTCCATAGTAATTTTGAAATTCGTAGCTTCCACTCTTATATTCGAAAATTTCGAAAGCCAGCTGCTAGTAACAAATGTGTGAGTGTATTAGTGAGAAGGTTTAATTGTATTGAGTTTTTCGAGTTTGGCACGTGTAAACGCAGCATAACCTTTCTCTGAAAGATTCTGTAATAGAGCCCATTACCAGGCGTTTACTTGCAAGTTGAGAATACTCGTACCTATTATATTATAAAATTTCGAAATCTAGCTGCATGTAGCCGTAAAACTCGGATTTAGACTCCGAGATGCAGAAAATCGCACAGAAAAACCAATAAAACAAATAATCGAAAATTAAGAAGAAGGTAGGCTAACTTTCTCTAACCCCCACACTGTAGTTGTTATATTGGCCCCAATTCCTTCCAGACTCTATCGTAATAGAATCGAATAGAGGCAGGCTCACTTTCTCACACCCCCACACTGTATTTGGTATAGTGGCACAAATTCTAGAATCCATCGCAATAGGAATTTTCCTACGAATCGTAACTTTTGGTATTCGAGATTTCGAACTGTTCCATAGTAATTTTGAAACTTGTTTCTTGCCCCGGGTTTACACAGCAGCAAGTTGAGAATATTTACGTATTATTTTCGAAAATTTCGAAAGCCAGCTGTTAGTAGCAAATGTGTGAGTGTATTAGTATAACATTTTGATTGTATTCATATTTTCGAACTTGCACTTGCACGTGTGGTCACCGTGGCGTAGTTGGTGATGAGTTGGCCTGCTACGCATAGGGTCCCGGGTTCAAATCTGGGCACAGGCAAATTAGGAAAGTAGAAAAAACAATTTTACTACACAGCACCACCTCTTGGCAGGCAATGGCAAACCGACAAGAGTGGCACAAAATTGCCTATGAAATGCTTTTCACTTCGCTGTTCGTGTTCGGAATAAAACTGTAGGTCCCTTCCATTAGTGTACAAAAATATATTCCATACAACATGAGTGATTGCGAAAACCTCAACGAAGCCCATCCATGGGCTGTTGTGCCATTAAAAGAAAAAATAAGAAGACTTGCAAGTGTAACGCAGCGTAAGAATTTCTAAGTCATGTTGTCGTTTTTGTTGTTGTGTAAAAAAGATAAGATCGAAGAGGCGAAAAAGTACGAAAAGAAGAGCGAAATGAAGAGAAAGAAATGCATAAACACACATACTTGGATGTAAGGTTCGGCCGATTACCTTATTTTATTGCTGAACCGATGATTAGCTCTCAGAAAAGCTTTGGCCATTGCCGAAGTTGATACCAATCGGTAGTCATTTAATCGTTTATTATTATTTTTTTAAGGTTGGTATGACTGTCGGTGACATCTGTGCCAAATGTCACATCAAAATAATCATTAGTGTTTAGTATACGCTTGTCTTTCTGAAGTACAAAAAGTACATTCGGCGATTTTCACAATGAGTGAAATTATTCAACAAAGAAGTTCCATTAAATTTTGTGTGCGGAATCTAATTTCTGGTGCCGAAACGTTCAGAATGTTGCAAAAGGCCTTCGGTGATAATTGTATGTCGCGAGCAAGTGTTTTTGATTGGTACAAATTGTTCAAAGATGGTCGAGGTCGAGAACGCAAGGAATTGGTGCTCGAGAATCGACGATTAACAGTCAGAGACCTTACTGGCATCGTTGTAATATCGGAAGGATCAGTAAAAACCATTTTAAAACATAATTTGGGCCTAAGAAGAGTGAATGCACGATTGGTTCCAAAATCACTGCATTGGTTTTACGAGACCATTTTGCCAAAAATTCGACTGATATCGTTCCGCAACCACCCTACCACCCTATTCGCCTGACTTAGCACCGTGTGACTTTTGGCTATTTTCTAAACTCAAAAAACCGCTTCGTGGACACCGTTTTGAGTCAATTGTCAATTGAAGACATTAAACATGAATCGCTAAGCTAAGCGCATTGAAGGCTATTCCGGAAATTGACTTTAACAACTGTTTCGAGAATTGGAAAAAACGTTGGCACAAGTGTATTGGGGCCGGGGGGAATTACTTTGAAGGGACAAAATAGATTTGGAAGAATGAACAAAAAATTTGAAATTATGAACAAAGTCTTACTACTTTTTGCCTACAGTAGTATATTTGATATCAAAAGAGGTATCAGACAAGGTGATCCTTTAACCTTATGCTGGAGAAAATAATTCGAGCTGGGAACATTGACATCTCTGACATTATTTTCTATAAGAGTAGAAAATGCTACTAGCATACACTGATGATATTGACATCATTGAAACAACGCTCGAACAGTCATTCTCCAACCTGGAAAAGGAGTCTCGTCGAGTGGGTCTAGTGGTGAACGAGGACACAACGAAATACCTTGTGTCAACAGTCAACAAGAGTCATGGCGTCTTGGGCAAAATGTCACTGTTGACAATTAGACTCTTGGAGTCGTCAAGGATTTCGTCTATCAAGGATCCAGCAATAGTACCCCAACAATAATGTCAGCCTTGTGATCAAGCGAAGATTAACTGTTGCCAGCAGGTGTTACCAGCAGGTCAGTAGGCAATTGAGAAGCACAACGCTCTTTCGACCGAGGAAAATAACGCTCTATAAGTCCCTCATTCTTCAGCTCCTAATGTTTGACGCTGAGACGTGGACATTGACTATCAATTTCGAGAGTCTTTTAGGAGCGTTCGAGAAGATATTCTGTAAGATCTGTGGTCGAATATGCGTGGACGATGTGTATTGAATAAGATGGAAGCATGAGCTGTCTGAGTTGTACGCCGACACTGACATAGTCAAGCGTTTAAAAATCCAGCGGCTTCGCTGGCTGGGTCATGTTGAGCGAATGGAAGAAAGCGCTCCGCTCCGGCTAGAAGGGTGTTTTATACGAACCACGGTGGAGGAACACGCAGAAGGGGACGTCCTAATATCCATTGGAAAGCCCAGGTACAGGGGGACCTGACTGAACTTGGTCTTACCAACTGGCGCCAGAGAAAGCAAAGCAGACTCGACTGGCGAAGCTTTTTCGAGGAGGCCAATATTAAGAGTGAAAAGGATGTGGAAATCTTACTGGAAGGTTGAAAAAAAAACGTTCAGGTACAAATAATCAAAACGAAACCGAAATAAACAAAAACAAAAAAGAAGATAACCCAAAAAAACATAAAAATAGCTTAATCGTTTAAAATAAACAAAATTATAATAAAAAATGTCACAAAAAGAAATTTTAAAACTTTTTATTGCTGATTAGTGAACAAAAAAAATCAGTAAAAAAAAAACAGCAAACCTACGTAGTGTTGCCAAACACTAATGCCCCCGAATTAAACAACAAATACCCAAGAAGCATAAAGGCAAGACAGAACACAAAAAAAAGTTATTGCCACACAAAAACAATAAAAAACATCTGTGCGATATTTACTTTGTGCGCAGTAAAAACCTCATCGCAGTAAAAATTGTTTGACTGCAGAAGCTTCTGTTGCTCGTGGAGAGGTTCAGACACTGCCATGCCGTACTCTGCTGCGATTCCCTTCCCTCCCACGAAAGTCGTCGCCACCACCAGCCGCAGTTCCTTTGCATTTTAGAAACACGAAATTTTGGATTTTTTGGTCGCCTCCTTCGAAAGTGTTTTTCTTCAGCGCCCGTCGTCCTCTGTGCCAAGTTATTAACAATAACAATAATAATAATAATTTTGTGAATATTGTGGGCGGTTTTTTGTGGGTGTGTGAGGGTGTTTTCTTCTTTTTTGAGACGACTTAAATTAAAAGGTGATTTCATTCACGAGATGTTGTGCCACTGAATTTCGAGCATTCGGCTGGTAAATTTCTTTAATGGAAATAAATGAGATTTTAATTTTTATTAATTTTATAGCTGAGGAGGGGCGATATCCCATTTGTTTCAAAATATCATTGGGTAATCAGTTTGTTAGACGAAACAGAGTGTCATCGAATGTGTTTGGTGGCGGACGAAAACTAAACGAAATAGAGAAAGAACGAAAGCAATTTCGACAAAAATTACTATTCAACCATTTACTTCCATCTGGGAGATTTGCATCCGTCATATTAATTAAACAATCTGATTTATGTTTATACAATGACCAGTTTAGAACTGTTCATACCTTCGAGGTAGTCCAAGAACTCCGTATTATCTATCGTATCTATCATTATCAACATATCCAATACCAATCAGTGAATAATTTTTGCCCACAGGTGTACCGATAAACTAAGAGCCTGGACACACGAGAGCAATTTAAAAAGTTAAGCAATGTTTCTTTGTTCTCTCAAGTTGAAAAACTACAGGCGGGTTTATCGACTAAAGAGTCGTCGCACTCTCGTCGCCCAATTTTTTATTAGAAATTGTTTTCGCTCACAAATTCAATGAGCCTCGCTACACGAAAGTAATTGTGCTGCGCAAAACTGAATTGCTTACACGAGGGGAGAGAAACGTGAGTGTAATATTTTATGCCAGACAGAGACTAAAACATGCTACATTCGCTGTTGCCTTCGTATGTCTAGGCTCAACTTCTTTTGCTCTCAAATTCAATGAGCCTGGCCACACGAGAGTACTTATGCTGCATAAAGCCGACTTGCTAACACACAAGAGGAGGGGAACGTGTACGCAAAATTGTATGCCAAACAGAGACTAAATCATGCTGCATTCGCAGTTGCCTTCGCGTGTCCAGGCTCCACTTCTGTCGCTCTCGCATTCAATGAGCTTGACCACACGAGAGTAATTATGTTGCATAAAACCGAATTGCTAATACGAGAAGGTGGAATCTGTTGCCTGGTAAAGACTACGTGCAAAAAGAAAAAAAGATGCTACATGCGCAGTTGTTTTCGTGTGTCTAGGCTCAACTTCTTTTGCTCTCAAATTTAATGAGCCTGGCCACACGAGGGTAGTTACGATGCGTTAAACCAAAGTGCTAACACACGAGAGGAGGGAAACGTGTGTGTAAAATTTATGCCTGGCAGAGACTTGGTGCAAAAAGACTAAAACATGCTACATTCGCAGTTGCCTTCGTGTGCCCAGACTGAACTACTTTCGCTTTCAAATTCAATGAGCCTTGCCGCACGAGAGTAATTATGCAAACCGATTAAAATATGCGCAGTTGCCTTCGTGTTTCCAGGCTCAACTTCTTTTGCTCTCAAATTCAATGAGCCCAGCCACACGAGACGAGAGGAGGGACAATTTTAAATTTTTCCTATGAGCATTTTGAGCATTCTGCATCGAACTTTACAATTTTTTTTATCACCATAAAATTCGCTTCATACATTTATCTTTGACAGTAGATTCCGCTTAACTGCGAATCAGCTAAATTGAAATTGAATTTCATAATTACAATTTTTTATTCTTTTGTCTACACTTATTTACCATACATACTTGCTTAATCTTGTTATGCTTACACGTATGTACAGTAGATTCCGCTTAATTACGACCTGCTGCAAATCGGTTACCAACTTGTTCCTATACCAAAAAAGAAAACAACAAAATGTTCCGGTAGATCTCAGCACAATTCATTTGACTGTCTTTTGATTGCATCAGTTATGCTATTAAGCGAATATCGGCTAAATAATTTTTCCGGTTAATTGCATCAAAATTGTTCCACCTTTTTTTCGCTCAATTAAGCGAAAACTATTGTATAAGTTTTAGTTTTCAACACTCTACACACTGTCAATAAATACAACGGAAAATATATTTGAAATAAAGTTCTTCTTCTTCCTATTCGACTTCTTCATTATCTCATTCGTCTGCTTCGTGGGTATAGGAAAAATGACAAAGTTTTTAATTAAACCACAAATTGCAAGCAAAGTGCATGCAAAGATTACCATCAACCTTTAATTGCAATTTCCCATTTTACTTGTAACTTATTTAAAGGAAAAGGAACAATTTACTAGCATCCACTGCGCAAGCAGCCACCACTCAACTCAAGAAACGTCGAAGTCGTTGAATACGACTTGAAAAAGTTTTCTCATTTTCTCATTTTCTATTTACGTATTTTGACAAAAATGTGCGACCAACAGCAAAGCAAAATTTACTTACAAACAGCAACAACAAGACAAAAAAAAAAAACATCACACAGCAACTTCAACTGGATACTGAGAACATACACGAAGTAGGTACGTAGAAAAGTCGTCAAAACTTTCATGCAGTTCGCAATTTTGTACCAGAAAGTTTTCGGTTAAATTTTACGACTTCAAAAGTTGAATTGAAGAAGATGATGACGAAGGAGAAGAAGTCACCGCATACGCAGCCACGCCACGCCGCCCCACGCTACGCCACGTACGTACTCTAGGTAAAATGTGAATGATTGTTATCAAACTTGATACTCTCAACAAGAACACTCCAGCAATTACGAATATTTCACATATGGCGCATAAGAGAGCTTGAGATTTTAAGTTAATATTATAAAATAAATATTACAAATAGTTAGAATAAATTTAGATTTTCACTTGCCGAAGGTGAAGGAGGCACCAGTGAGTGAGTGTGCTTTAATCAATATCCAATAATAATTGTTAAGCCTGAAAGTATGCAATAGTACATATATGCTAACCTTACTTGAACTTATTTGGTTCACCGTTTATCCATTTCAATTTATGTATAAAAACTAGTTAGGTGGGTGGGTGTAAAGTTTTTTACGATGCTGCTATCTTAACCAAACTCCCCAATTTTGTGTGCCTCGGAAGCTTTCATGTAAACATAAATTCGGCGGAGAAGAACAAATATCTGCATACCCATTTTAAGAATTACTGAATTCTGAACATTCTGAAAACAAAAAACCAACAAATAAATATAATAAAAGGAACCGCATCAGAATGTCCGAAAATGAAAAACAATGAAATGGTTACCACAAATTTATGAGGTATTCTGCGGCAAACAATGACACATTTTCCTCGGATATTTAATTTTTATTTTTTGCACTTTACAATGTTGTGTAGTTGTTGGTGTTGTTGCTAGTGTTGTTGTTGTTGCTGGTGTTGTTGTTGTTTGTGAAGTATTACTGCAATACGTGGGTGCATAACTACTCTGTATACTCAGGGATATATGATATAACAAACATACGGCTGGAGCACTCATCAAAGGTTAGCAAGTCAGCAGTAGCTCAAATTATCACTGGATCAAGGAAGCTTAATGATAATTGCTAGCAGATCGAGAAGGTGCTTTAGGGTCACTCTCCCCCTTTCCTTTAAATTACCGGTCCTTATTTCAGAAGCAATTTTTCAAATGTTCATTGGAAACTTTCCGCGGGGCAGACCTGGAGAGGACGTAAACCTAACCTAAATTCTAAACGGAACCGAGAAGATGAAATTTGAAATCATGAAAATTAAAAGCACCTCGTGACATTGTAACCTAACAGTTAGTTTCTAAGGCATACTATTTCTGGGAGAATTCTTCGAAATCCTACCAATTTATACACCAATCTTGTAACTACTTACTTATCTGATAGTCGCATAGTTGACATCTTGAATTGGTGGCATGGTAGGTTTCTTTAACTTACTATTCATCAACTGCCTATCTTAAAAAATTTATTGATTGCTTTGATATAAAATCGATTTAAAATTGATCAAATGTATTCAAAATTGACGTAAAATTTATCAATATTATATAACATGACTCAAAATCGATTAAAATTTAATAAAACACTTGAAATATTAAATAAAATTGATAAAATTTTCTTAAAATATTGATATATTTATTAACATTGATCAAATGATTGAAAATCAAATAAATTTTGATCATAATTGATGTCGATGATCGCAGTTCTATTTCTAGATCTATTTAAAGTTTTCAGAATTAAAAAAAAAATTCCAAGATTACGAAGATAAACGAAATGTATTTAAATTTGATGGCTGTTGAAATTAAAAAAAAAATTATTTTTTTTTTAAAATTGCATGATAAAAAACAAACAAAAAATGGAAATGAAGGCGGCCAAAAATGCTCCAGAACAATACTGTAGAACATACTACTATATTTTGCTGTTTTACAGTGTACATTAATCAATATTTGTTGAAATTGATGAAATTCGATTAAAATAGATTAAAAATTCGAAACCATTAAAATTTACCTAAATCAATTTAAATTGATCAATATTAACTTAAATCATTTATCATATTTTCTTCATGTTGACTTCTATTTATCAAAATTGTTCACAATCTATTAAATAGTGAATCAAATTGTGTTTAAATTTCTCCAAATTTACTTGGAATATTAATCAAACTTTCATTATATTTGTGAAAACTGATTGAAATCTATATATAGGGATCTATATACTGATCAAAATTAGATTTGATCCAAATTCAATTCAACTTAATTCAATTTCAAATTGATTTAAACTTGTTTTAAACTGACTTGAATTACCGTTCAAAATATATTGGTACTGATGAAAGTTTATCGAAATCGGTTGAAAATAATTTAAATTGGCTTGGAATGTTGAATAAAATTTATTGATGTTAATAAAAGATTTAAGCCGATTCAATACTGATAAAAATTTATTTAAATTTAATAGATTTAATATAAAATATATAGAATAATTTTCAAAATTGCTTTTATATTATAATACCAACTTATTGATATTGTTAAAAATGGCCAAAATGTATTTAAATATTGGTTAGGATTAATCGTAATTGATTTAGAATTACTTTAAAATTGTCATAAAAATAATTTAAAATATTGAAATATTAATGAAAATTAGATTTGCTCCAAATTAGTTGAAATCAATTTGCAACTGATTTAAGTTTGTTTTTTTTAATTGACTTGAAATATTGATCAAAATATAACGATATTATTGAAATTCTATAAATTCAATTATATTATATTTTGGAAATTTATTTTAAATTGATTGATTCAAATTATTTACTTGACTTTATTTTACTTTTAATGGCACAACAGCCCATGGAGGGCCTAGGCCGAACTTTTCGCATTTATACATGAGTGGACCTACAGTTTAATGCCGAATGCGCACGGCGCAATGAAAAGCTTTTCATAGCAATTTTTACTCTTGTATAGTAGGTTTGCCATTGCCTGCCAAGAGGTGGTGCCGTGTAGAAAAATTATTTTTTCTACTTTTTGATTTTGCCTGTGCCGAGATTCGAACTCCGGACACTCTGCCTAGCAGTCCAACGCAGTACCACTACTCCACAGCGGCCATTCAAATTTACCATTTACCATAATTAATATTGTCTTAAAGTATTGATCAAAATTTGTGAATATTGACGAAAGTGATCAAAAGTAACTAATTTAAAGTGGTTTAACTTAATTTTAAATTGGTTGAGTTGGATATTTTGATCAATATTTTCTAAAGTATTGATCAATATTTATAAATATTGACGAAAGTTATCAAAGTAGCTAAGTTAAAATGGTTTACAACTGATTTGAAATTGATGTTAATTGGTGGAATTGATTTAAATTGGTCTTTACTTAGCTGACACTACAATTGATAATCGGTCTTGGCCGCCTCAAATAAATTGATTTAAATTGGACCAGAAATCACTTAAAAATATTGATTAAATTTTATTGACATTGATGATTGTGATGATTTGAATTCATAAAATAAAAAGTTCCGGATAGAAACGCCGTGAAGAATGAAACCGAGCGAAACGAGCGAAAATGCTGAGCCCTGATTTTGTCAAGAAATTTGAATGCTGCATAATGGACGATGAAACTTATGTTTTAGCGGACTTTTCCCAGCTATTTGGCCAGGAATTTTATACAGCTGATTCTCGAGGAAATGTCGCTGAAAAATTCAAAGCTAAAAAAATTACAAAATTCCCAAAGAAATTCCTTGTTTGGCAGGCAATTTGTAGTTGTGGCAAAAGGAGCAGCACATTCGTGACATCGGGTACAATCAACGGCGAAATATATTTGAAGGAAAGCTTGCAAAAGAGATTGCTTACATTTTTACGCCAACATGAAGTGTCCACCTCGCTTCATGTCACTACAGCAAAACGGCCTTAGACTGGTTCCAACGGAATGAAGTGATTTTGGTGCCTAGAGAAGCCAATCCACCAAACTGTCCAGAACTAAGGCCGATTTAAATTGATTTATATTGGATCAGAATTACTTAAAATATTGAACAAAATTTAATCAACAATAATGAAAATTTATCATAATTGGTTTAAAAATGATCAAAATTAATTTACTAAAGTTGATCCAAATATTTAAAATTAATCAAAATTGGCTTAAAATATTGATCGATTTCTTTAATCGTTGATCAAAATTGGTTAAATAGTTGTTATTGTTGTTGTTGAGTTCATAGGTTTGAATATCGGATGTGTGTCAGATAAATAATGTATTGTAGTGACGGATTAATCACACGACCTAGCAAGACTGGGAGTAGCTTTAAGTCCTTGAAAAGAAGCGGGTATTGATTAAGATAAGATAAAAAAGCAAAGGAATGAATCAACAGATCTCGGTAATTAAAGTTTAGGAAATCTTTTTGATAGGAAAAGAACATAAAGAAAAATAAAATAAAACCTATCTCTTGTTCTCTATCTTCTATCCATTTGAGGCAAAACCCGAGGACTCATTCAAGTTTATGAATTACTAAAATCTGTGACGACGAGACACAATAAACCTTTCAGCTCTCCTATGTCTATTAATTATCCCGGATAGCAGTGGGTCCTTAGCACCGTAACATGTATAGCTTGCTCATAGCTTGCTATTGTTGTTGTGTTAAAGAATAGAAAATACCAAAAATGTGTGGGTGGTTTTTAGGTGATAGGGGCACGGCATCGTCGGCAACAAGAAGATGAAAGATGATGATTTGAAAGGAGTTGGAGTTGAAGAGAGTTCGGTGGTTTTATATGAAAGCAATGCAGTCAAGCCAAATACATAAATATAACGGTACATGACAATGTATGTGTTATTGTGTGTGTGTGTGTGTGTGTGTGTGTGTGTGTGTGTGTGTGTGTGCGGTGTATTCGTTAAATAAAACAAAAAAAGCTGTCTACAAAAACTCAAAGAGTTTGCTTCTTATTTTTTCTTTTTAGCTTTTTGGTTTATTTTCGATTTTTGTTAACTATTTTTTTTGGCTTGCATGGTTTTGCTTGACATTTGGTTTTGCTTTATTGGCGAGATGAAAAACCCTCTATTATTATGAATGGAAGAATGTAGGGCGAGTAAAATAAAATGGCAATAATTTCGTAGATGTGCAAGAGTAGAGCAGGGTCGGGTGTTGGATACTTACATACCGTAGCATACTTTTGAGAGCAGAATAGTGCTAGTGGCTGGAAATTTCATTATTTCATTATTTCATTATGTTTTTCGTTGTTGTTGTTGTTGCTTGCTTGCTTGCTTGCCGCCTTAACTACAGTGTAAATGAAAAAAATAAATAATAATTCCATATATGTAAAAACCGAAATTAAATGGATTAAGTAAAGTGTGAATGCAGAATTCAGAGCATAAAGAGTATAAATGCAGGGACTACGGGGTGCTACACACAAAGAGCGTCGACGTAAAATAAAATATCTTTTCACACCATCTGAAATTCTTCTTTTGTTTTGGTTTATTTTTTTTCCTGTTTTTTGGTCATCGTTTTTTGGGTCATCGGTTTTTTCAATGCGGTAATGCTGAATCCTTTTGTAGCCACTGTTGCACTGTTGCTGCTACAGCACCTACTCTCCCACAATATTGGTTGTATGTGTTTTTGAATTTTCATTTATTATTGTGGTTTCTTTATATGGAATATTCTTTCAATTCAATTTCACCACTATTCAGGTATGTAATCTCTCACTCACTCTCTTCTGGTTTTTTTAATATAAACTTTGATTTTGGTGAGAGAGCGAAAAAGTTTCATATGGAAAAATGAGAGGAGAGATCGACCCTCGACATTGAAATCGAGTGAACTCAATTTTACCGGTCGACGTACCGTAGTTGGTGGTACACTGGCCTCATACGCCGAGTGTGCGGTGTTAAAATCGCGGCACGAGCAAATATTCAAAAATAGGAGAGTACTTTCCTTAATTCATTACTCATTCAATTCTATCTGCTTTTTTGAGAATTTCCTCTGCTGAGACTTTTGTTACTCATTCAATTCTATCTGCTTTTTTGAGAATTTCCTCTGCTGAGACTTTTGTTGTGTGAAGAAAAAGATTGCATAAGTTACTTAAATTTAATTAAAAATTGACAAGAAATAACCAATTTCGATTCAAAATTAGTCAAAATCACTTCAAAATTTATTGAAATCGTCTTCAAACTCATAAAAATTGGTAAAAAAAGAAAAGATTTTTAATTGATCAAAAACAATTTAAAATATTTGAAAGTAACCAAATTCTATTGTAGTAGTCTTGTATGGATCAAAAATTTGATCAAAATATTGATAAAATATTAATAACATTGGAAAAAACATAACAACAAAATCGATTAAAAATTTATTATAATTGATTGAAAGTTGTTGAATTTATAATTTATTTTATATTTTGATCAAAATTCACTCACTTTGATGAAAATTGACCAAAGTTTTTCCAAAATTAATCAAACTCGACTTTAATTTGATTAATATTAACAAAAGCAGATTAAAAATAATTTAACTAAACTATTACCATATACTATTGATCAAATATTTATTATTAAGGCAAATGAAAACTGATTGATCTAAATTTTTTTAAAACTCTTTTTCAATAATGGTTTTCAATATTGGTTAAAATTAACTTCAAATTAATAAAAATTATCTTAAATTGATTTATTTTAACATAAAATCTATAAATATTTACTAAAAATATTGATCAAATTTTATTAACATTGATTAAAATTGATCAAACCTTATTGGAAATTGTTAAAACTTTACATTAAATATTACTCAATATTTATTGGCATTAATATTATTATTGAAAATATTATTGACATACAAATCGAAATTGATTCAACATTGATGCAAATTTATTAAGAGTGAAATTAACTTAAATTGATTGAAACTAAAACAAAATCATTAATAGCTTCTATAAATCTTGATCAAAGTTTGTTAACATTGATTAAAATTGATCAACCTGATTTTAAATTGTTAAACTTTACTTTTACTTTTAATGGCACAACAGCCCATGAAGGACCTAGGCCGAGCTTTTCGCATCCACTCATGTTGTGCGTGTTATATTTGTACATGAATTAAATTGTTAAAACTTTATATTAAATTTTACTCAATATTTATTAGCATTAATATTATTAAAAATAATATTGGCATTCAGATTGAAATTGATTCAATATTGATCTAAATATACTAGGATTGGTATTAGTAAAAAATTGACTAAAAATTTCACAAAATTGACTTTATATATTAATCAAAATTTATTGAAATCGTTTAAGGTTGATCAAAATATATTCAATATTGATCAAAATTCACTTCAAATTGATTGAAATATACCTAAATTGATTTAAAAACTCTAAAAATTTATTTGAAATACATGTTGATAAAATTTTAATGAAAAACGATTCAATATAAATTATATATTATGTATATTATATATATATATTATAAATATTGATCAAAATTGGTCTAAATGATTAAAATTGTTTTAAAATTGTACATAATTGATTTAATATTTTAATCAAACATTATTGACATTGCTGAAAATTCAACAAAATAGATTCGAAATTAATTTAAAATTGATCAAACGTAGAAATAAAACAGCCGCCCTTTCCGCAATCGACTAGTGCTTAAGAAAAAAAAAATATGTATATATATAAGAAATATTTCAACGTTCCAGAACTTGTCCGCGGCAAATACAATATTATGGGATCATACTCTTCTGGTATCCAAGTTTGACCCAGTGCATGACTTAAGCTAATTAGATAAGTGAAAAAGTTATCAGCCGAAGGGAGAAAGCTTGGATGAGGATGGTGGTTGCTTTGTGAATATATTGATCAACTTACGCAGTTCGACAAATTTGAAGATCTAGACACTAACATGTCATGGAAAGAGAGAAAGAGAGGGGTTTGCGGTTCAACCCTCCCTCCTCCACTTTTCTTCAAATATTTCACACATTATGATACTTTCTCGTGAATAAAATAATATTCTGCCGACAAAAAACTAAATTTCTCTCCTCTTCCCTGGCGTACCTTATTGTTGACTGACAGCTATCGAAGTTTAAATAAATTAATTATAGATGTGTGAGGGAATATATCGCAAATCACACTCTGTTATGTAAAACTATCATTCGCCCAAAACATAACGAGTTTAACAAATACGATTCAAAAATGGAATGAGTGGGGGACTTCCGGCTTTACGGCCTTGATCTTCACTTCTCAAGTCAAAATCTTTTCTGAAACTGTACTGAAAGTACAGTCGAACTTTTCACAGGTTCTACAAAAGAGGACTTATTTAAAAGTTTCGACTTTTCTCCCCCAGCGGATATCGACTGGTCGCTGTGGCGTAGTGGTAGTGCGTTGGACTGCTACGCAGAGTGTCCGGGGTTCGAATCTCGGCACAGGCAAACCTGCCTCTTGGCAGGCAATGGCAAACCTGCGAGAGAAAAAATTGCCCATGATAAGCTTTTCACTTCGCCGTTCGGATTCGGCATTAAACTGTAGGTCCCTTCCATTCATGTACAAATATAACACGCACAACATGAGTGGATGCGAAAAGCTCGGCCTAGGCCCTCCATGGGCTGTTGTGCCATTAAAAGTAAGAAAGTAAAGGACATCGACTAGGTTAAAAAAACTTGGAAGAACTCGGACCACTTCTTGATTGACAATTTTCAATGACCAATATATCAACAAGTTCCATACATATTCTACAAAAGAATTTACCAACTAATAAAAGCTCTCTGTCTTTGTCTCACCAATGATTTGTTCAGGTAGGTACTGGAAAATGTTCAGATACTGGAAAAACTTCAGTCCCCACTATACCCAACTGGTTACCTTTATTTGAAAAAAAAAATTATCTAATGTCGATTAAAATACAGTTTCGACTAGAGTCTGAAGTTTATCCGGCTCAAGCAAGGAATAGTTAGTCTAAAAGAACCTTGACAAAGGTTCTATTCCTCCGATGCAAATCGTAAGGGAAGTGTAGCCATTCCCGTCTTTCCCCATCTTCGTTGCCAAAAATCTACAATACAATGTAAAAAATATCATTGAATGACAAAAATATTTACGAGTGCAATGAAATGAACGGATTTTCGTTTTTCACAAATCACTGAGGGATTACTATTTTATACCCATACAACAACAACAACTACAACAGCAAAAGTACGGGGTAAAAAATATTACATTTTAACTGTTCGCTTTTTATTTGCTTTTGTTAATACTAATTTAAGTTGTAATTTTTTACAGGAAAAAATACCGAAGGATTACAATTTCTGTTCAAGTAATTTGGCTCTCATGGTTGGTGCTGTTGTTGTTATTCTCTACCCCAGCTGTACATGTACATTTACCTACGTGTATATATATATATGTGTGTGTGTGTGTGTGTGTGTGTGTGTGTGTAGGCATGTGTATATGAAAGTTTTACAATTGTTTTAAAACAATTAAATGTTAAAGTGTTCTTCATGCGGTGAAATGTCATGTCGATTGTCAACCACAACACATCGTGGCATAGTTGATGCGTAATAAAAAACAAACAAAAAACAAAAAAAACTGAAAACGGAAACTTTAAATTTACTGTAATCGGGTATATCGTGCCAGCGTACGAGAGCACAGGGTGAGAGAAAGGAAAGGGAGAAAGAGGGAGGAGTTGCGTGAGGCAGGGGAGCGGGTTAAGCGAGTTAAGTAGAATTGCTGGATTAAAAGTGCAATTATACACACATAATAGAGTTGCATAAACTTGTTGACTTAATTATGCACAAAAAGTTCAGAAGTGCATACTTTCAACAAATGAAATAAATTGTAACGAGTGTGTGTTATATGTATGCTATGGTATGTAATGTGTAGAGTATGAGTACAAATACACATACTTACTACCATATACATATACTACAATTCAAAATGGTTGAAACTCTATACGTGTGGCTGTGTGTGTGTGTGTGTGGGTGTGTGTGTTTGCTTAATTAAGTTGACTGCTTCAAGGGATATTTAAAGGAAATTCAATTTAAATTAATTATAAATATGCAAGAAAAAAAAGACAATAATATTTAACTGCCACGGCATTTAAGCGTCACAATCAAATGCTTCTAAAACGAAAGCTTTAAAAAATTTAAAAAAAAATTAATGTAAAAAGAATATATATATTTTTAAACGATTTATTATGTTGCTTTTCATTTATCTAACAAAATTTGACAGATTTCGCTTAATTGATTTGTCGACGCAATTAAGCGAGTTTTATTTTTTCTTTCTTGCATTTGTTGTGGAATTATACATACACCAGAAAATGTATTTCTTTGGTTCATTTCGACCAAATATAAAACTAAATTTTGCCCATTTCGCTGAAACTACTGTAGATTAGCATTCGACTTACACTACCTAGATAGATATCCGGTCTGCAAAACCGTAAACCGTTTTTAATGGATGTCGAATGTAAATTTAAAACAATGATAGACTGAAGATTGCTTGTTACTAAAATCGGCACATCTCCAGGTAGCTGGTAAAGGACGGTTCGGTAAATCGGTGGTGGTCTCAAAGGAATTACGTTTCTTGCATTGGTTCAGGCCCTTGCCCATTAAAGGGAACTAGGTGGGGTTGGGAGTCATTCCAAAACCATCTCAGCAGTTGCTGCTGTGGATATACCGAGTCTGTTAGTCTGTCCGGTAGTCCGTTGGACTGTTACGCGGAGTGTCCAGGTTTCGAAGTTCGAATCTTAGCACAGGCAAAATCAATTTTTCTACACAGCACCATTTCTTGGCAGGTAATGGCAAACCTACAAGACAAGCACAATATGAGGGGATGCGAAAAGATCGGCCTATGTCCTCCATTGGCGATTGTGCCATTAAAAGAAGAAGAAGAAGAAGAAGAAGAAGAAGAAGTTTGCCTGGAAACCTATCAACCCACAAGCACCACTGCTTGAAATATAAAGTCAATTGTATTCGAGTAATTACTAGCGGAATCAGAGAAATGGCATCTTGAGGATTCAGAAAAAGAATATGCTTTGATTTCTCATTCCAATATGAAGTAAGTTCTAAGTAACGATCATAATGTATAAAATATTTGCATATATAGTAATTTTCAACCTCAAAATCCAATGCTCTGCTTGAGACCCACTACTTGTGTTTGTAACTCTGCCTGGTCGAAGTTAGATCAAATTTATGTTAAATTTTCCCAGCAGTCACACAAAAGTAAAGAGTAGTACAACTCTATCAAGGATGGTTGCCGATTTCAAGTAGCTGCCAGCTCTATTTTTACCCTAAGGGGCTTGAAACCTGTTGTATCTGGGCAATGTCTGGTGTCCATCCTTGTCTAAGTAATTTCATCTTCTTAAGTATTATTTACCTGTAACGTTCCTATTGCGTGAAACTCATACATACATATATCATATAGAACTCATGCGTATGTAGAGCCACCAACACTCTGAAAGATGAGTGCGTTCCTTTCTAACACTGATCCATCACAGTTTATACATTAATGTTGATGAGTCCTCGATAGCAATAAGAACTCCAGAATACCGCAGAACATAGTTCCCCTGTTCTAAAGATACTACTTCCATAGGATTCAGAAATGCTTAAAAGGCGAGTCAAGCAGGCGTAGTAGATATTTCATAAGCCTAAGATGCTTTGGTTTGACTCCTAAACGGACTCCTGAAAATGTTTGTAACCCATTAGTCTTCATTCATCACAGCCTCTCTATATATGTATGTATATTCTTTATCCGATTTTGCGTCTGAGCTATTCGACAGCTACAAATTTGCTTGTTTTTGCTGTAAATTTGCTTGTTTTTTGCGATTTCTGAATTTTTATCTTAAATCTTTTGGATATAATCTTTTTTGTTTTTTGTTTAGATTTCAGAAATCTTGTTTACCGAGTCTACCGTTCCTAAGCCCATTTCAGGTTGCTGCTGAGCGTGAGTCAAGCTTTCGGTTTCGGTGCATTAAACGCATAGCGATCTCCTGGCTTTCTTTTCTTACCTTCTCTTCACTTTATTTTGCGTGCTTTGCGTTTTGGTTAGCTGCAGTTTCAAACTTCTGGAATTTTCTTCTAGTCGCTCTGACGTCCTATGTTTCGGGTTTCTGAACTTTCTAATTCCATTATATTTTTCTTACGTGTACTTATATATACAAACATTTTCCAATACCATTTCCAATACCAAAAATTTAAATTGAAAAAAAATTTTAGGTACTTCTGCTCAACAAAACTAACTCTTCATATACACACTTGAAAACTTTTTGTGCGTCCTTATTGAGATGCAATTAAAAAGTTTGATTTCGTTTCCCTGGCGCAGCAATCGATAATGCCATTAATGAGTTAAAAGTTACAACCAACGATGTAGAATTTAAATTACCTTATTACAACAAATTCTAAACATTACTTGCAAGAAACGAAAAAAAAGAAAAAAACAACGAAGTACAAACGCAAAGGCACGAAGTAGAAGAAAAATGTCAAAAGAAAAACGCTCAGAAATTGGTAGGTGGAAGTGGAAGAGGAGGAGAAGGGGCGAAGCGAAACGAGCAGCAATGAGTTGCAGCAGCAGCAGCAGCAGCAATAAGGAAATTGAATTTATTTTATATGCAAATGCGATAATTTGAACTTAGAAAAGAAAAAGTTAAATTGAATGAATTCAAGAAAGAAACCAGCATCGAAAAGAAAAGCGAAAACGAAGACGATACTACCGAAAATGTAATTCGATTTCGATGTGATGTGAATATTTGCTTTTTTTTGGGTAGAAGTTATACAGTGCACAAGTACCTAGCAAAAGTCACCAAGTCATATTTGCATTTAAGAAGAGAAATTATAGCGGAAGTGAAGTATATAAGTATTTGTGAACAAGTTCAGTAGGAACTTCGATCACGGTATGGTGAAAATGGCAAGAGAGCGAAATATAAATTCCATGCTAGTTACACTCTCAAAGCAATAGGAACGAAATGAAAATGTTATGTGTATGCTCTCAACATACGCAATACAACTGAATTAGAATAGGCGACACTCTCTCTCGTTCTCACGTTCTCATTCCCCATAGAAGTGTGCCTGTATATATGCATATGAGTATCAAGAGGCTTTTAGTACACGAATATCGAGACGGAGTAGGTGAAAAGAGAAGGTAGAGGGGAAAAAGTGCGTGCCATTTATGCTCTCAAGGCAATAGGAACGAAATGAAAATGTTATTTGTATGCTCTCAACATTATTGAATTAGAACATGCTTTAATCTCTCCCGTTCTCACGTTCTCACGTTCTCTTTCTCCATAGAAGTGTGCATGTATTTATAATTTGTATTAAGAGGCTTTTAGTATAAGAATATGGAGACGGAGGAGGTGAAAAAAGAAGGTAGAGAGCATGCTAATTATGCTCTCAAGGCAATAGAAACGAAATGAAAATGTTATTTGTATGCTCTCAACATAATTGAATTAGAATAGGCTTTACTCTCTCTCGTTCTCGCGTTCTCATTCCCCATAGAATTATGCATGTAAGTAATTATGTGTGCATCAAGAGGTTTTTATTATACGAATATGGAGACTGAGGAAGTGAAAAGAGAAGGTAGAGAAAAAGTACATGTATAAAAGGCGTGATCGTTTCACTTCTTTAGGCCGTAGTTATGTATAGTCAGATTTTGCTCGGCGAACACATTGAAATCGTCATGGCGCGGCAATGAGGTAATTTACAAAAAAGGAACAAAACTTTATGTTACATAAACAGTACGAAAAAAGGCAAACCATTGTTTTCATTTGCAGAAGAAACTGCTATTATTTTAATGGTTCAAAAGTGCGTATTATTTTCTTTATAAAAGTATGAAAAGTATTTATGTTATTAATTAATTAGCGGTATTCACGATGTGATGCTGTAAATCATCTCAACTTTATTAACTTCACTCTCTATTTTGATAAAATTGTTTAAAGTTTGTTTGTACACTATTTAGTGTTGCCATTGTGCGTAGACCGAGCACGAGAGAAACAGTTGACGTGTCCGCCGAACAGCGAACACGAACATAACCATGGCTACAGTGTGTAGCGGCTACAAGTTTAAGTTTCTCTGTACTCTCAACAAAAGTCTTTTCGCTAATTTTTCTTACTGATTTCTACTAATATTTTCTACTACTATTCCTCACAACTAATTTCTACTCCTATTTTCTTCTTCTTTTTCCAATAAGAATTTTTCTAATACCGTTTTCTACTACTATTTTCTTCAACTAATTATTAAAGCTTACTTATTTTTAACAGTAATTTTTAAAATTAATTTCTACTACTATTTTTCAGTGATATTTTTACTAATTTCTACTACTATTCTCTACAACTATTTTCTACACGTTTCTATGTACTCCCAACAAAAGTTTTCCCCGTAATTTTCTTACCAATTTCTACTAATATTTTCTGCTACTATTTCTGTCAACTATTTTCTACTCCTATTTTCGTCCTTCATTTTCAATTAAAATTTTTCTACTACTATTTTCTTCTACTAATTTTTAATGCTTACTTATTTTTAAGACTAATTTTAAGAATTAATAATCTACTACTATTTTTCAGTGATCTTATACTAATTTCTACTACTATTTTCTACAACTATTTTCGGCAAACACTTTTTACTCCAAATTCCTTATACTACATACATATTTCCTACTAACTATTTTTTAGTACAATTATCTACTACCATTTTTTAATACTTTCTTTCATACTATTTTCTACTACTATTTTCCCCTGATCTCTTAATCATTTCAAATTTCTTTCGTAACTCAAATTAAAGATTTGTTTTCTTTTTTTTTTTGAATTCCAAACTTGAAATTTCAATACCCATTTCTTGTGAAGCGTAGCGGTTATAAATAAAAATCTTCAAAGCACAAAAAAAGAAAGAGTTTTAACAATATTTTATTAGTTTTTTCGATAGCAGAAGGAAATACACACCAGAAATTGAAAAACAAAATCATTCAAATGGCTTAAATATCCGAGAGCAGGCACCACATGCTCTTGCAGGTCAGGAGTCGAGGAGTGTGTAGGAATTTTCGATTGCATGAAATTGTAAAAATCACTTTCAATCTTCATTTGCTGCTAAACTAAATCTGCACCAATCTGCCTCAATAATCTAATTGAAATGTGAAAGCATTTAAGTGAAAAGCGGCCGCCTTAACTTCAGCTTTAGCTCGTTCTTCCACTACTTAACCCTTTCTCCCCCTACCATTTACTTTGATGCGGGCATTCAAATGAAACGAGTTTTACTTTATGTAAACAAAATCTTTTCAATTTATTTAGTATTTATTACGCAAATGCATAAAAATATTTATGGCATTTTCATACGCGTAAATGTATGGAAAGTAAGCGAGTGTGTGGCTGTAATTGAGCAACTGGCAGCACTGCTCGTCTTTTATTCATCTCCTCCCCTTTTTCATCGTTATCGAATTATGTGTTTAGTATATCCTTTGCTCTGTGAAGGATATGCACTTTCAAAAATGAATGCGTAAATAAATAAATAAATGTTTTTGAAGGGTCTCGGTTGTTGTTATTGTTATTGTTATTATTATTGTGCTTGCTCTAGCCTTGGGTTTAATGAAGTATATGCGGGGATGTAGTGTGGACTTCCATACCTCTAAACAAACAAAAAATATTGTTGTTATAAGTTGTCGGGAAGTAACTCTCGAAACATTAATGAAAATTCGATTGAGAGTTTACTCGATTATCTCGTGAAATTTTGCAGTATCGAACGTGTAACTTTCGAAGTATCTCAAGCTGTTCGCATTAGAGCAAAATACTTTATGCTATATCCAGTACAGAATTCCAATATTAATTTTCAACTTCAGGGACCTTCTTGTCGAGCTATGTACCTTAAAAACAAGCAGGGGTTAAGCAAGCTGAAAGGCGAGTTGACAAACTAACGAACTAAGTTATAAGTTGTTAGAAGTAAGGAATCAAGTAACGATTGATGAACTAAGTAACGAGCAATGAAAAACTTGGGAACAAAGTAAAAATCTAGAAACTAAGTAACTAGATAGGGAAATAAAAAATGAACTTATAGAGCAAAGTAACAGGCTAGAAAACTTAGAAATTTCTTAAAAACGTAGTAAACTGAAGAACTAAGTATCGACCTAAGAAACTAAGTAACTAAGAAAAGAGCTAGTAACTAAGAACTCAGAAACGTGTGTAAACTAAGTAACGAGGTAATAAACTAAGAAAGGTGCAAGACAAATTACCCTGTATGTGAAAATAGAAGGTCAACCTTTTTTATTTGAAAAAAAGGTAAGGAAACTTATTTCTATGTTTTCCCCGTTCTCATCATCACAAGATATAAGCGACTTTTTGTTCTCAGGCTGGAATAATTTTTTTTCGGGGAATCTAAATGTAAAATAAGAGGCGCATGCACGAGATAAATAAGGTTCATTAACAAGTTTTTGGGCATAAAGGATTTATTTTGGATATTTGTTTCTACCAAACGGTCATCGCTACCAATTTTCTTAAATTTGGCATACATATTTTAGGAATAAAGGGGTTTTCTTTTGGGTCTTGGAACTTATTTCTATTACTACGACTGGGGGCCTAGGATACAAGATAAAGTTCGTGACAGTCGCTGGTGCGTCCATGTTCGATCCTTGCGCTTCTATGTCTCAAATCGACACACAGCGTTCTCGTGGCGTTCCCTGAATAGCGATCTGACACCCAAAAGTAAGCTAACTGATGTGTGCGGCGGGCTTCTCTGTGGCCTTGAATGAAAGGTTGAAAGGAACTCAACACTTAAAAAATATATCCAGTCTAGCCTTATATAAAGCTTACGAGAAGGAAACAACCTAATGTTGGCGACTCCCACAAACTCCCAAAGGACAAAGATTTACGAATATGGAATGTCCGAACCCTCTACAGGGAAGGTGCTGGTGGATGTCCACCAACGATATAGAGCTAATATCACCGCTATACAGTGAATCCGATGGACGGGCAAGGGTTGCTCCTAAAGAGCATCCTGTGATATCAGCTACAGTTGTCATTGGTCGAGACATGAATTTTGTGTTGGATTTGTGGTTGGGAAGAGAGCATAGCCACTATCCGCATCAAAGCAAAATTCTTTGACATCAGCCTAATTTGTGTGTCCATGCCCCGTCGGATGAGAAGGATGAAACGACCAAGGATGACTTCTACAAGCTCCTCGGCAAAACTTATGGGTATTGGTCCGTACCGACAACGGTATGAGACTGATCGACTTCGCCGCACGAGACTTCAACATAAAGATATCCATAAGGCCACTTGGCGGTCCCCTGATCAAAACACACGAAAGCAGATTGATCACGTTGTGATCAAGTCTTACGCGTATGAAAATGCTTGATACGACCAAGAGTATCGCGATGCTGCTGAAGCGAAAAATTCAGTTTATAGAGGCACTCTGCAGTTAGTTGCTTCGCGAGCTGCTAAGGAGCGATACAGAGAGTTGAGGAGGGAGAAGAAATGTCTCTTCAGGTGCAAGAAAAGAGTTGCAGAAAGACACGAGCTCAATGGTATCGAAATGTTACGAGACAGGAACGAGGTCCGAAAATTCTTTGAAAGAATAAGACGCCTGACTGATGTTTTGAAGACCGAGGCCTCTTCCTGCAAATATACCACGACCTATTGTCAAATTATTGAAAAACACTTTCTTCTGGAGATAACATTTTTTGGCGCGACGACACAATCACGTTCCTAAGTGGAAGGAGAAGAGGATGGAGTGATGAGAAATGTTTGTGCTGCTGTGGCTGTTGCTTTAATTGTAATCAAGTAGCTGACGGCATGACGACAGTGGAAGTCATTTAGGTGACGTTGTCAGTGTGTATAGAGCAGTGATGGGCAAAGATCGTAGCTAGATTTTCTCTCTTTTGAGGTATATGAGATGCTCAAAAGTCGCGTGCAAGAGCCTGTCCAAGAACTGTTACTCTATTTTAAGTTGAGTTCAAAGTTGAAGTATGAAAATTATGAGTGAGAATAGATTAAAATGTAAGGATAGGGAAAGAAAGTCAGAAGTGTCAAGGTTAAGCACTACTACAAATTTAGCATTTCCAAGAGCTAGGATGTTTAAAACATCTAATAATGGTTCCTAATACTCGTAAATTTAAAACGGTAGAGACATGCAGTAATACTTAGCGATTAATCGCTGATCTGTGTTAATTGTTTGAATATTGTTTGAACTTAATAGCGACAAAGACTATCTGGATATGTGTGAAAATAATGAGTTGAAATTGAAAATAAATTACAATATGCTCACAGACCTACTTACTCTACAAGTCGAGGTGCAATAAAACGGTATACGAGGTAGGCTTCCAATTGAAATGGAGCCGCTAACTGTGAATCTACTACACACATAAATACATACTATACATTCATACGAGTATATTGCGATGAATTCAAAAGCAACTATATTTTATAGCAAATTTTGATAATGTAGCAACATCAGCAACTACCATATCTTTGGCATATGCTCACTGTCTGTCTGTCTGTCCGTCCGTCTGACTCTCTGCCTGTTTGTCATATGGGAGCTTTCACACCTACGACTTGCATGGTTTGCAGATACAAATTTATCAAACAAATTTCCTAAAAGATGGGGCGAGTAGCACGGCTGAATCACTTCAACGTTAAAGCGCATCTTACTGTGCATGTCCGGAATGAAATGCGCGCTTCTTTTGCTATTATGAGATAGTGAAATATTTATTTAGTGTTTGTTGTTGGGGGGCAGAATCAGTATCATTTCAGCACTAAAGCGGGATAAAATATGCGGGGTAAATTCGTTTTTCGTTGTAATTTCCTTGACATTTCACTAATCGCCTGAGATTTACTTTTTAATTTTCATCTAAAGAAATTACTGAAATTTTTCAGTAATTCATTCGCTGATTTATTCTTCAATTCACAAACGGATTCGTAACCAATTCATTTACTGTTTCTTTCACTGATTGTTTCAATGATTTTTTATTTATTTGATTTACTTAATTATTCATTGACTGATTCGTTGAATTCACTTAGTCAACCGCCACTGATTTTTTTTCAGACTTTTAACTCATTCCTTTACTGATTTATTCATCAACTTATTCACTAATTCATTCACAATCTCCTCCGCACCGATTCCCTAACCAAAATTCTATCACTGAACTATTCATTGACTTAAGCATTAACTGATTCTTTCACTGATTCCATTACAAACTCTTTTTCCACTATCTCATTTGCTGATTTAGTTACTACATCGTTCGTTCAATAATACAGAATTTCCTTTCATTGGAAATTTCGTCGTTGACTTGTTTTATCTGGACCAAATCAATCTGTTTCCAAACTGATTTCAAATGATGCACCTTTGATGCGCAGAAAAAGGGAAGCGCGCCATAATTTACCGCTGGGCATGAAAGAGAATTGTACAGAAGTACCATATACATTGTGCACACATACTATGTGCGAATGTGTGGGTGTGTTTCTGATACACCTGCCAAACTATTTATATATGCATGCCTATGCGCTTTCTATGTGTAAGAAGCCTATTAGTTTATAATGTGCCGGCTGGTGAGTGACTGACGTCAGAGGCGGCGGTGGAAATAGTCGCCGCATAATAACATTATCATATGCTCTACGCTCTATGAAGCAAATGATGTGCCATCACAATGTAGAGCACCCGCAGAAGCAAGAATAAAAGTAGCAGAATAAGTAACACCAACATCATTATCACCAGCAATAGCTGTTGGAACAGGAGCAGCAGCAGCAGCAGTAGCAGTAGCAGCAGCAACTATCATCAGCATTAGCGTCACTATCGCAAGAGCAGAAACTATCATCATGCAGGCAGCTAGTAGCCATTCCATACACTCCCACACACATTACAACACATCAAAACTTGAAATACTCGTGGAGCAATATTTAGAAGGCATCAGGCATCAGGAACCAAGCACCAGGCATCAGGCACACATGTGTGCTGCTTGTTTGCTCTATTGCAAAAACTATTGCAGCTTAAATAATGCAATAAGTCTGAGTGCCAGGGAATATACCATAGTAGAGCGGAACTTTGTTGTTGTTGTTGCTGTTGTTGTGTTTTTTTTTTTGTTGCAACCTACTTCTTTTTGTTCAGCACACACACACACACACACGCACACACACACACACACATAAACATCTAAATGTGTGTGTAGATATTTCGCTAATGGAACGCGAATGTTGAAATTCTCACGATATTTTGGTTTAAATATGAGGCAAAATGTAGAAACACTTGTGGGTACATTGCGGCTTTACATTAGTTACTCTCACTCTCACTCTCTCTCTCTCACTGCCGCTCTCTTTTTATACACATGTACTTATAAGTATTTGCAACGGTATTGATATGAAAAGCATCAGTAATAGCAACAACATGAATGCAAGCAGCATCAGCATCGGTAGCAACAACAACAACAACAACAACACCAACATCAACTCTAGCAAAACTGTACAAACCAACAAAAAAAATATAAAAAAAACGAAGGAGAAAAGAGAAACATCATACCTGAGAATTCTAACGTATTTTTATCATTCAAACGACACACACACACACACACGCACACACTCAGAGAAAGTTTTGCTGTATGCTTTCTGGTTTAGTATTTATTTTTTGAAATAATTTTCAAATACTTAGTTTTAAAATATTCATTTTCTTAATGGTAAATTCATGTTTTTCCTCACTTTCTAAACGCACACACACACACACACACACACACATAAATTGCTCTGCTCTTTACATTAAACAGTAAATTAGTTTTAAAAAAGTGATGCAACAGTGAAAATGTTCTTTCTCATTACTGCAATTAAAGATTATTTATTCGAATGTAATTGAAATAAATAAGTGTGGCATATGCAGCAGAGTTATTCTAAATATTTTATTATTATCTAGTTTTAGTTTTTCCTATTTATTTTGATTTAAATATTTTAGTTCTTAACTTATCTACGTGTCAGATAGGGAAAATGTGTGGCTACATGTCAGATAGGGAAAATGTGTGGAATTTTGTAAGCTTTAAGCCACTTTGTGAATAAGTATCTGCTTGTTATAATAAATCCCAGTTGACTCCAAGTGATTTCAAGTGACTTCAATTAACTCCAAGTAACTTCAATTGACTCCAAGTGACTACGAGAGACTTAATTTTTTTTTTTTTTAATTGATACTTTCAATACATAGGGTAGCATAACACACAGATCATTTTGTTGAATGGAAGGAAGATTGATAGGTTGGAGGAAGAATGAGGGAGACTGAAACAGGGAATCCAATCACACAGCGCACCGATAAAGAGACTCCAAGTGAGTTCAATTCACTTCATTTGACTTTAAGTCACAATATGGTAGACTCCAAGTGACTTCAAGTGCCTCCAAGTGGATTCAAAAGACTCCAAGTGACTTCAAATGATTTCGAGTTCCAATTGGCATCAATTCACTCCAATTGACTTTAAGTCACAATTAACTCTAAGTCACTTCAAGTGCCTCCAAGTGGATACAAAAGACTCCAGGTGACTTCAAACGATTTCGGGTTTCAACTGGCTTCAATTCACTTCAATTGACTTTAAGCCACAATTTGGTAGACTCCAAGTGACTTTAAGTACCTCCAAGTGGATTCAAAAGACTTCAAGTGACTTCAAATGATTTCGAGTTCCAATTGGCTTCAATTCACTCCAATTGACTTTAAGTCACAATATGGTAGACTCCAAGTGACTTCAAGTGCCTCCAAGTGGATTCAAAAGACTCCAAGTGACTTCAAATGATTTCGAGTTTCAATTGGCTTCAATTCACTTCAATTGACTTTAAGTCACTTGTATGGTAGACTCCAAGTGACTTCAAGTGACATGAAAGCAGTCATGATTTTGACGTAATCTGATTTACATAAGTAATCATGATTTCGAAAAATTATTGCTTTCTACTCCCCAACAATGACTTTACTAAATCACCCAATGACTCCTAGAAATAGTTAATACTTAATTTTTTGTATTCTAGAGTCAAAATGAATATTAAATACTTAACAGTATTCACCAACTACATATTATTATTCAATTTTTGACTGATTAGCCATGTACGCCCCATTCCATTCATGTACAAATATAGGGTTGACGCAGGAAAGTAAACGACAATTTGACAGGGACGCCATGTTTGATTTCAGTCATCTTTATGTCATTTTATTAGTTGAATTTTTGCCATTTATCGCTATGGAGTCGTAATCGATTGAAGACCGCATTAAAGTTATTAAAAAACACTTCAAAAATGGTGTAAAAATAAAAAACACGTTTCGCGCACTTCGACGAATTGCAAGGTTTTTTTTTCGAAAATCGCTTGATTTCGCGTAGAGGAAATGTGAATTGGCCTGCAAGATCATGCGATTTAACACCATTGGACTTCCTTTTTTATACGTAGATAAGCCACCCAATATTCAGGACATATAAAACAACATCATTACCGAGATAAAAGCCATACAAAAGTCCCTATTGGAAGATGTGATCAAAAAATTTTGACCATCGAATCGACGTATGTAAAACCAGCCGTGGTGAACATTTGAGTAATATCATTTTCCATACATAAATGGCATTGATGAACCTTCAAAATAAAGTACCCAGCTTGATTCAAAAATAAGATTTTATATTTTTAATTTGCGCTTACTTTCCTGCGCCTCATTTGGTCAACCCTATAGAACACACACAACAAGAGTGGATGCGAAAAGCTCATCTTAAGACCTCCATGGGCTGTTGTGCTATTAAAAGAAGATCAATTGATTGCATTCTATGACAGTTTCAACTGTGAACCACTGTTTAACCTTCTCAGTTCCACGCCAGTGGTGATTACGCAAAGCAATTCCACAGTTAATTGCTAATGGAGAATGAATAACTTTGAAGGGTAACTCGCTGATTTCTGTCCTGTCCTCAGATTTGCTCTACCACGTCTGGCGTTCTCGCAATAAAATACCGACAGCGATCATTTTCATTTCTCCGAAACATATATAATTTTTTTTGATATGTATTTAAATTCCTTCATGTCTAAGAGAATGTAATTTAAATAGGAAACAGAAAATTACTAAAATATTATAGAACTTACCCTGATGCCTTCTTCGTGGGTTGTCAAATTAAGGTGATTTTTACTTCAAAATTTCAAAACCAACTTCTGATCTTTTTTACGAAAGTTAAGAGTCCGAATTTGTCACATATGACCGAAAGTCGAGAAAGGGTTAATTGAACCCCAATATTTTTCATTGAGGATTACTTACTTCGACACTAGATTGCTGTATAAAAAGAATATTACACACAATACCACATAAATATTTGCCTTTCATGGGTTAATTTATTAATGTATGTAAGTTGGACTTAGTTGGTTTTAACCTTCAGTAACCCGAACTAATTTTCAATTAAGAATATTTTCCTCGAAGGTTGTTTGTTGTTGTTACTTATAACGGTTTATAAACGCTTCATGTATAAAAATAATATTGTTTTCATCTTTCTTTTGTTATAATTCTGAAACACTCTTGAACTTGAGCGGTTTTGACCATTCGTGATAGCCAACAATATTTTTGAATGGAGAGTATTTTCGTCGAGAAGATCTTTTTTATTTTTTCTAAAGGCTAATTAACTTTAAAGAGATTGGGTATTGCACTAAAATCAAAATGTTTGTGTGTCTAGGGTTAATTTACTCAGAAAAACTGTTCTTATGTGGTTTTGAGCTTCCGTAACATGAACCATTTTTTGATGGAGTGTATTGCCATAGAAGATCTTTTGTAATGTTTTCTAACGCTAAATCTACTATAAAGATATAAACCAACAAAAAAAAAACAAAATTAAAGTATTTGACTTTTAAGGGTTAATTTCTTTAAAGAAATGTTCTTAGACGATTTTGATCTTCACTGAACTCTACTATATTTAAAAGACGAATAACATCTTTGAAGGTTCGTTTCTCCCTTTCCTAACAGTTGAAGGAATTACTTAAAAAAGAGAATAATAATTTTTGGTTTTCAATGGTTAATTTATTAAGTGCCTTTGAGTTTCCGTGACTCCCACTACTTTTTAATGGAGAATATTTCTTTCCAAGAGTATTTGATATTTTTTCAAACGGTTTCTTTTCTATAAAGTGATTAGACTAATAACGAAATTTTTGAGTTTAAAGGGTTAATCTATGCTTAAAAAGAAGTTTGTCGATAGTTTTAACCGAAATATTTATCTCGAAGACCTTGCGATAGATGTTACCACTATTTATCCAGTAATTTTATAGATATGGTAGTGATTTTATAAAAGTTCGGAACCCTACGGATCAAGCCCCCGTTAAGCTGAGAAGCTAAGAGGAATCAGAGAAGCTTTGCCAGAATTCTTTCTTCTTCGTTTTTGGCAAAAAAACATGAGGGAGTTCAAAACAAACACCTTTGTATTTTGGGTCGAAACAGATTTTGAAACGTCACGAAGTAAATCCAAGTAGGTACAGAGGACCGGAATTCCCAGGGTTCCATGAATTACTATTATCAAATTATTCATTTGCCATTTACATATCAAATTCTTAAGAATGCTACACGAGCTCCATAGGACTTAATTTTTGATTTTGTGAACTAATTGAACTAATTCAATTAACTTGAATGCTTCGGTATTCACCTGAAGCATTGAACTATTCCATCCAAGCATTTCATTGAAGCCAAACAAATAAAGAAAAAGGCGGAATCGCACTCACTAACGCACGCAAGATAAAAAGTGGGATAAAGTCTTTGATTTTCCATTTTATTTATACTTAATTAAAATTAATTGATAAATTGTAATGAATTGCATGAAAGAATTGAATGCAAGCATATTAAATGGTTTCTTCTGCTAAGTATTTGTTTGTTTGTTTAACATCTTTTTGTATTCCTTATGCCTGACAGTGAGGATTGAGGATCGAAGTGCGTTGATTATTTTGGAGAGAATTATTTCATACCTAAGAAAAAAAAAATCACAAAAAAACAGAAAAAAAAGAAAGGAGTGTTATAATTTTAATGTGTAATTAATTGATGAAGGCAATGGCTCCTTTTTTTTTTGATCTAGAAAATTGGAATAGAAAAAAGTTAAATATCTTTATTTATTATTTGAAATATATTCGAAATGAAGTGTAAGTTTTTGTTTTTGTATAAGAATTTGCATGCCTTATAGAATTGCAAACAATTTTCATTTAAATTTCTATGCTATTTTATATGTTCCGTATTCAAAAACTTTGTTTTGGTAACTAATTGATTGTTACTTACTTATTTCTAACCAATAGCCTAAAATTATGCTACATTATTTAATACAACACATGCTTGAGGTTATCTGGTACAGTGTTAGACGCAAACCTGTTGCATTTAGACTTGTGGTATGAATGAAACTTTAGTTCGATTTTCACATATATACTTTTCTTTCTTTTAATGGCACAAAAGCCCATGTAGGGCCTAGGCTGAGCGTATCGCACAAGTATGCAAATACAGTTGAACTAATAATAATTGACTAGATAGAAATTCAAATCGAATAATTAAAGTTAAACAATAGCATCATTTGCATTTGAAATGTATGCACATTTGTATAGAATATTAAAGTAAATAATTCTACATTATCCTTAAGCAATTCTTATTACCATTAACTAAAGATTTCCCCAGCACATGAATGCAAATGATAAGCCACACAATTTGAATATTTAAGCAGCAAGCTGAGAAGAGAAAAGCAAAAGTGCAGCTGATACTGAATGCCATTCATTCTCATAATATATGTACATTGTATGTGTATAAAGTAACCATAATAGAAACGAAAGCAGCAGCAACAGGAAATGGGAGGAAAAAAGCAAAAAAATAAAGAAAGCTAAATTTAATATCCAATATAAATGGCATATCAAATAAGGATCTCAGATTTTAGATTTCTCATATCTCAAATCGCAAACGAGGTAAAATGCAATTCACATATGAATTGTAAGGTACAAAGATGCGAGTACGAGAGCAAGTGCATGTGTGTGTGAGTTTTTGTGAATACACACTCTCGCACATATAGATCTTTATCTTCATCATTTTATTTGTCTTTCATTTCTCTCTCGAGCTGATGAATGAATGAATGCAATGAATGCATGCAGGTGTTTGTGTATGTGAGTGTGTGTGTGGGTGTGTGTGTGTGTGTGTGTTTGTGTTTGTGTGTGTGAGGGTGTGTGTGTGGGTGTGTGTGTTTGTGTGTGTGTGTGTGTGTGTGTGTGTGTGTGTGTGTATCTAGCAGATGTCTGTGTATGTGAGTGTATGTGTGCGTGTACTCTCTCTCTCCCACACACCCTCTCTATGCAGGTGTTTTCATATGAGCGTGTGTGTGTGTAACTCTCTCCCCCACTCTTCCTCTCTATGCCTGTGTTTGTATATGTAAAAATATGATTTTGAAAAGTTTTTTGTGTTTCCTTGTTTTTTTTTATGTTGATTTTTTTTCCAACTGATTTTGCTTTCAATGGAAGTTGACTATATGCGCAATTCTAAAGTTAATTCATAAATGTGCTTCAAAAGCATCAAACCTACACACACTCAGACAAACATTCACATGCTACATATATGCGCGAGTGTTTGCTTACTCTCTTTACATACATACACACACACACAACACACACACACACACACACACACACTCACTAACTCACATCTACTCATATAAGCGCATATGTAAATATGTTTTTGAGCTTGTGGCGGAAATGCTCCCACGACTACCTATTGAAGACTATACAAACATGAGAATGTGTATGTGTATGTGTATGTGTGTGTG
Organism: Palloptera scutellata; assembly: GCA_958295655.1. NCBI lineage: Eukaryota > Metazoa > Arthropoda > Insecta > Diptera > Pallopteridae > Palloptera > Palloptera scutellata. The sequence continues at coordinate 53,036,699 of OY282452.1, read as the reverse complement.
TGTGTGCGTCTATGTTCATTTCTTTCTCTGCCGGTATATATGTATGTAAATAGTAAGCGAGTTTTGCAGTTAAAAGCGAGATTATGTTTGCATTTATCGGTTGTCTTTGTACAACATTATGAAATGGAATACGAGCAAACATTTTTGTGAAAATATTTCATTTTACTACAATCTTTCTTGAATGCGTAAAAAATGTTTTCTATTTCGGTTTCTATTTGGTTTTTTTTCGCGTTAGAATTGCATTTGTAATCACGTTTTCAATTAAAAAAAAAGAAATAAAATTGCAAAAGTTTTACAAATGAAAATGTGTTTTTCTAGTTTTCACTTCTCTCTATTTGCTTTGCATTTGCTCAGTTTGCTCGCTCACCGCCTGACTGCTGGCAGCTTCGTTCTTCTACCTTTCCACTCACGCTGCTGATTAAAAAGCACTTTATCTTTGAGATTTCATCTTGTGTTAAGTGAAATTTTAAACGCTCTGTATAGCTTATCTTTGTGGGACATTTTTAACATAAACACTCTGAAATATGCGCTGTGTATTTAAGGACAAAAAAAAAATATGCACATTCACAAAACAAGTGGAAATGGAAGTGGGAAAGAAACAAGTGAGACTAGCCCTTGTAGCTCTGTTTTAAAGAGAAGAGCTTAAACAGCTTACAGGTTTGAGACAAAAAGACTTGAGAGCTACTTCTTCTTCTTCTTCTTCTTTAAATGGCACAGGCCGAGCCGTTCGCTATATGTTGTGCGTGTTACATTTGTACACGAGGGGAGGAAGACCAACTAGTTCCATTCCATTTTTAATCAAAATTCTCATAAAACGGATTGAGTCACATCTCCAGATAAATATTGTTACGATTATCTACATTCTACTGCTTATTAATGCTCAACCAATGATTGAGGTTCGATTACTGGATTGCAAATAAAGACAAATTATTGCAATTTATTTAACTTTATTCATACCACTTAAGAAAACACTTAAAAATTACTTTACAATTATATTACATACTCTGTGTTTACCGTAAGACTGCTGAACTGTGACTCAATTTTATTCTGCTACTGCAGTCGTGTATATTGCACAGATTTCAACGCTCTCACGAACTTTGCCGAGCTCCATATATGATTCCAGATGTGATACTATGTTTTATCTAATTAGTTAACATAGCCACGAACATTAGCAAGGCCACGAACCTTGAAGCTTTTTCAGAGTTTCTAATCTAATATATTCCAAAGTCGCTAGATGGCATTCTGGAAATATCGTCACAATGTGTACTTACCTATACGAAATCTCTAGGAGAAGTTAAGAGATTAGAAAGATTTTTTGTAGGAAGTGCATTGAGAATATTTATTTCCACTGCCGGAATTGATATTTTCTCATAATGACTCCAAAAGGCAATAAATTCGGTATACTATTTGGTAAATATGTTTCAACTAGAAATATAATCATCAGGCTGTTTTATGTTGAAAAAAAACCTGAAAGAGACCTTCGAAATCATTTGAATCCGAATAAGTATCACTTGATTTGTTCCTTGATTAACTAACCTCTTAAGGTGTTAAGTGCAAAAGTATCCCATACCACATTAATTTTTAAACAATTTTGATGGCGGCAGCTTCTGCTCTATAGAACTCCAAGATTATGTTTGACTGACATCACGTCCAAATCGAATTAAGCGCGGACCGACATTGCTTGATAATATTTCAAGTATTTACTTTTAATGGCACAACAGCACATGGAGGGCCTAGGCCGAGCTTTTCGCTTTTCGCATCCACTCATGTTGTGCGTGTTATATTTGTACATGCATGGAAGGGACCTACAGTTTAATGCCGAATCCGAACGGGGAAGTGAAAAGCTTTTCATAGCAATTTTTACTCTTGTAGGTTTGCCATTGCCTGCCAAGAGGTGGTGCCGTGTAGAAAAATGATTTTTTCTACTTTTTGATTTTGCCTGTGTCGAGATTCGAACCCCGGACACTCTGCGCAGCAGTCCAATGCACTACCATTACGCCACAGCGACCATTTCAAGTATTAGTAAACCATTAAACTCGATTTTGAAGATTTTATGATTTGAGTCACTTTTGCACAAATTAGAATATCTAAAAAAAAAATAACATTTTCCTTAAATCGGAAAATTGGACTCATCCGATACAGATGGGTCTAAATTTGCTGAGAGATGCTCTCTGAACTTGAAAATATTAGCATTTCTTTCAGGTTTATTAATTTTTAATAGCACAATAGCCCGTGGAGATACTGTGGACATAGGCTTTTTCTGTCCCATTCATATTGTGTTAGTTATATTTAGTTTTATGCTGAATCCGAACAAAAAATGGAAAGTTTTTTTTCAGAAAAGTTTAACACTTATGGGCTCGCCACTGATTGTCTTTGACAGGTTTTGGAAATTTTTTAATTATTTGATTTACTTTCGATTCTTGAGTGTGCGTAGATCCGAACCCCTGCACCTGTAGCATTACGGAACACTAACAATTATTACTCCACATTATCATAACAGACGTATGCAAGCTTCATGTCCAAATTCGGCTCACGAATAATTCAGTTATACCATGTTCCAATTCTACTTCATTACTCTACATAAAGGTGTGGTTTTTATGTAACAATTTTTGATATCATTTAGGTACCTTCCCGAAAGATAAATTTTTTATGTTTCATTTTCACTTTGTTCCGCCATGTTCAAATCCTCAACTCTTTCAGTACGCTCAACTTTTGCTCAGTTCCTCTTCATATTAACCCAATTTCATGTTTCTATTTCTTTTTATACCATTTTGTCTACTATTTTTCCTAGTCTCATTTTACCCTCTTCCGCTTTATATAAATGGGTCCATTGTAGTTTCTTGCAAAGCTGATGGCTTTACTACAACAAAAAAAAAATAAAAAAATAAATTAAGGTTAAGGTTGAAGATAAAGATAAAGATAAAGACTATTTGCTCTTTTTTATATACTTGTTCAGTTTACAAGTTCCGATTCCACTGTTCCTCTTTAAATTGGCTTAGTTTTTATATTCTCTATATCTCACTCCATATAGGTCCATTATAAAAATCGATGACGTAAAATTGGTAAAAGTATTCATACTATAATTTTCGCTCTCTAAGCAGGCTTTGTCTTTTTGTTTCAATTCCACTTTGTTTCCTGTAATTAGGTTTACTGTTTTTTTTTTTCTTCAGGCTATAGCTATAAAAGAGTTGAGATTTTTAATTGAAGATATTCCCACTTCACTTGTTTTCTGATAAGCAAATGTTAAAAATGTTCTGATCCCATTCTGTTTCCCATGAAACTATTAAGGCTTTAAAGAACAGCTATAAATGTTGTTAACTAAAAGGTGTTCCACTCCAAAGTTAGACGAAAAATCAGACCAGAAAGTCAGAACCAAAAGTCAGACCAAAGTTCGAAACAAAACTCAGACCAAAAGTCAGACCAAACACAGACCAGAATTCACACCAAATTCGGATCAAGTCTTAGATCAAAAACAAAACATAAAATTGTATATCATTTTAAATTCAGATTTATTTATTTAAGGTGAAAAATCAGTCCAAAATTAGACCCAAACATTTATGTTAATTCAATATCAATAATGTTTTAATTCCACTCTTTCCCCCTCCATATAAGTCAGTTTTTCATTGTAATCCACTCTTTTTCCATATAGGTACGTTTCAACATGGTCCGAGTCTACAGTGTTCCCGTTCATACAGATTGACTTTTTAGCTTTTGCAGACAGAAAGAACTCTGGAAAACTTTCTTGGAAACAAAATTGTTCTCATTCCATTTTGTTTATGTTCATAGACCTAAATTTTCTCATATTCCGGTTCCTCTATGTTCTCCTCCATACAGGTTTACTGTGGTTTTTTTAAGGTTGATATCATGTCTTCAATCAAAAACCATTCAAATTCCATTTTGTTCCTCCTAGAGAAGTAAACTTTCCATGTTCCAATTTAAATTTGTTTCCCTTCAAACTTCTTACCCATTGCTTTTGATGAAACAGCTTTTCGTTTTTCTTTTTTCCAAAGAAACCAGAAGACGAAGTGTTTTCTCTGCACCTCTGCCCCCCACCTGGATCCACTGGCGTATTTTGTACGTGCATAACTTTGATGTCGCCATGGTTGATTTGAGTTGCTCCTGACACTCTGATGTTGAAATATGAGTAACAACAACAACAACAACAACAACAATAAAATAAAAAAGTTCTAGCTTTAATTTCAATATAATATTTTTATTATCTCATTTAAAATTACAAGCTTTTTATGTGTACCTACTTTTTATGCTACCTTTGTGGGGCTTTGTGAAATTAGCTTAAATTATAGCTCATAAAATTCACTTAGCACCGAACATCGGCACACCATGCACATGTTCCAAATGTCACACGAACGTTTAATAATTTAATTTAGGTTCAGGTGTTAGATAGTTAGTTTTTATGGGCAATGAAATGTGAAGAAGAAGAAGAAGAAGAAAGAACATTTTTAGTTGTAGTCACTGTATATTCTATGCAAAGTAAAGTCGTTTAATGAGCCTCAATTTGGACCAATATGGTATTTCTGAGTCCTATGGTCTTTAATGGCAAATATTCTAGAAATATTTTCTGCAGGCTATTCAATTAAAACTAAATTAAGACTTCATGGACTTCGATATCAACAAAATTTTCTACGTCCAATATTTTTAGTGTCAAAATTCTGTGAATATTTAGATTTTAAACATTTCAATTAAGTCTACTTCTAGTTTTCCATTGTAGTTCCTCAGATTTCCTTCACTCTAGGAATAAAGCTGTTTCATTTCTTTTCTAGCTCATTCATGAACCTCGATTTTAAGGCAATTTTCTAGGTCATATTCATGGAATCTGGATATTCTAGAAATTTCTCAATAACTGGCGACCTTTTGCCTTTGCCCCCTTTTAGGTTCTATGTATGTGATTATTATTGTTTTAAATGTTTGAATTATCACATGAGTGCATGCAGCTACTGTAGTAAAAGTTGAGCTCATAACATGGCATTAGCCAACACACACACACACACACACAAGAGCCTTTATCGCATTTATAAAGATTAATGTAAATTGTTTGTCTTTTATTAAATTCACAAAACACGCACGTACTTTTGTCATAAAACATATCACAGAAAATTCAATGCTTCCACAGACACACACCAACACCAACACACACACGCACTCATGCCTCATTGCACACACCCAAAGTTATTCATAACCATGTCCTTTTTGGTTCAATATACTCGTACCTGAAAGGACTTTTCTACAAATTGCATTATTATTTTCAACGAAAACAATATTTTATTTTATTTATGAAAGGACATTAAAATGGGCCAATTCAGCCAAAACTCAGAATTAAATTTACACTGAGAACAAAATCAGTCGAAAAATCATAGCAAAATGATCTGAACAAAAATATTATCAAAATTGCGACCAAATTTCTACTAGAAAGCACATAAAAATGCATGCAATATTCAGATGAAAATTAAGACCTAGAATTAGACCAGCTTCAACTTTAAATTCAGACCAAAATTGAGAAGAATTTCAGAACGACTTAATATCGAAACTAAGACCAGAATTCAGAGCAATTGAATTCAGAACAATTTCAGTGCAAAACCCAGACCAAAAGTCAGAAAAAAATCCAAGCCAAAATTAAAAAAAAAACAGATTAAAAATAAGTTCGGAGGAAGTGAAATTCCAACCATATTATTCGGATAAAAAAAATAATAAAAAATCGCAAAATTTAGACCCAAACTGAGACCGCTATTAAAAGCAAAACTTATTAAAAAGTTCATGTAAAAAGTAGGACAAAGATCAGACTAAAATTCAATCCAAATTTCGGGTCACACTTCAGATCAAAACCGGACAGAAGGAAATTCAAACGAAATTCGGATACTAAATCCGACCAAAATTTATACCCAAACTGACACGGATATCAAAAGGTAAGCTTGGTCAAAAATTGGGATAAAAGAAAGGCCTCAGATCAGGCTAAAATTCAGTCCAAAGTTGGGACTACATTTAAGATCAAAATTTAACTAAAAGAAACTCAAACGAAATTCGGATAAAAAGTCCGACCAAAATTTATACCCAAACTAAGTCCAATATCAAGAGTGAAAATTATTAAAAAATTTAGGTAAATGACACGTCTGAGATCAGACCGTAATTCAGTTGAAAATTCGGACCACAGCTTAGATCAAAATTAATTCCAATAATTCAAGCTAAATTCGTTATCAAATAAAGTACAATTTCAAAACAAAACAAAAACTGCAGACCAGATTTCACACTAATTTCAATTCAATTTCAAACTAAATTCAATCCAAAATTTGGATAAAATTCATAACAAAATCCAGTACAAAATTCAGAATCAGAACAAAATTAATACCCAGACGTAGGCAAGAAACTTAGAACTGAACAAAAGTCGGTCCAAAAATCGGATAACATTTTGATTAAAACTAAGATCGATAATCAAAGTCTAGAAAACAAAAATTGGACCATAATTCAGACCTTAGGCATAGAGACCATAAAGATATTGTGCTAAACTTTTTCCGCAGCACTTCTTGACCCCTTCCCGACTGTTTGCATTCTTTGAATTTTTACTGTCACATCGTCAGAACCTTTCCTTGACTCATATTTTAACACCTAAATCTCCCGACTTCTTGTTCTTATTCTTTTTTTAATGGCACAATGGGCTTAATGGGCTTAGGGAGAGGCCTACAGTTTTCTGCTGAATCCGAACGGCAAAGTGAAAAACTTTTTCATAGGTGTCAGCTTGCCGAAAAGCTTTTCCATAGGTATTTTTACTCTTGCCGGCTTGTCGTTGCCTGCCAAGACTTGGTGCCGAGTAGAAACATTATTTTTTCTACTTTTTTGATTTTGCCTGTGCCGAGATTTTAACACCTGCCACGCTTCCTAGCAGGCCAACGCATTACCAACTGCGCCACTACCCGAAATTAATCCCTGACTTATTTGTACTGATGACCTTGATCTAATTGACAATTTGGTTGGTTTGTTCTTGTCATAGAGAGAACCCCTAACGAGCTCGCTCTGTTATTTTACTGGGCTCTTTCCCTACCACACCCTCTAACCCCCATTTTTGTATGCAAATTTGTAACTAGCTATACTGATTCTGATCGGTATTCCAATTGATATATTAGTTTTTCTTCTGTCTTAACTAAATCCACTGGCGTATCCTGGTGCTTTTTTTTTGACATTTCCACTAACCCTTTTCGCAATACATCATTTGATCCCATCTGCTATCTCAGCCATTTCCTTAACCTATTTTCAGACCCTTTTATTGATCGTGTATCAGCTATTATAGGCTAGATGTACAAATATTACACGCAGAACATGAGTGGATGCGAAAAACTCGCCCTTTGGCGCTACATGCGGTCATAGTTGGCACTGATAAACTGAAGTTTATTGTGGTAAAGGCATAACGTTGTCAGGAAAGTGCATACGTATGGTACATACTTACATACTCTTGCCATTGCGGCAAGTGTGATTGCATTCCCTCTCTCAGTCTCCCTTCTTCTTCCCCCGACCTATCAAGCTTCTTTCGATTCAAAAAACTCCTCTGCATTCATAGGACCATAGGACTGCATTAGACCAAATCCTGAACAAAACGCAGCCCTACTATTGGGGCAAATTCAGAATTCAGCTAAAAAATCAGAACAATCTCTGATTAGAACTCAAATAAAAATTCGAAATCCCAGCCATAAATAGGACCCTTACTGAGACTTAATCCCTTGACACCTTGTGTGCTGAATATAGTATATAAATAAAAAATAAATAAATATTAATATAAGATAAGCTAGGCTATATTACTTAGTCTAGTTGCCTCAAGTCGGCCCTGGAAGTGAGAGTAGAACTTGACTTTGCCTTTGGTTTGCCATCCTGACCTTGCTGAGTCACGCCTCTTGTAAATGCCCGATTCCTAATTAAAAACTATCGATTTTATTTATAAGTTTGTATGATTTTTACAATCAGATTAACCCAAAGACTTTCAGAAATCCACTTATTTACTGTGTGTAGTAGGTTGCCTTCGCTTCCAACACCGAAACGAGATTAAAGTATTTGTCATTACGAGTAAGTACATTCCATCATTTCCTCAATGCTCAGTCAGTTTCTGTTGCACATTATGCCACATCGCTGCTGCTGCTGCTGCTGGTGCTGCTGCTGTTGCAACATATGTAACTATTACTCTGTGACAACTAAGTCACTGTAGTTACTTGAATTCTGCAACAGAGTAAAGTGAAGTGGTTGTCTCACTATAAATAAAATCAAACACTTTGTCATTTCTTTTTATATGTACTCGTATACATATAAAAAACAAAAAAACAAAACATATAGTAAAAAGCAAAACAGCACAAAACAAAACAAAACAAAACAAAGAAAAAAATGCTTGAATGCTTATACTAAAATACTACAAAGTACCATATAAAGTTTTACTTCACGTCTTTCGTTTAACTTGATAGTTTTTTGTTTCTCGCTATATATTTTGTAAGTGTAAGCCACAGACTTGTGCGATAAATTTGAGTAAAAAAATATAAACAATTTTACTTCTCAGATCATCATTGCTGAAAATCACTTATACTTACTGTCACACCACAGCGGTGAAAGAACGCAGCTACTGCTCTTGCTGCAGCTACAACCCAAAACCACTATCCACTTACTACCCCGAGAAATAATGACTTGCAATGAATACAACTTTTATGATAAGTAACGAAAATAAAATGTTTGCAATACATTTTATTATAACGTTGTCAGGAAAGTGCATACGTATGGTACATACTTACATACACTTGCTCCCTGCATAACTCCGAACATTTACTTTAATCTACTCTCTTCCTCATACATACATTGTGGAGCAGTATTTCCCTTTCAATAAACTGATGGTACCGATCTTCTTGTATGATAGTTATACATGGATATACACTCAAGCGAAAATTTGTCGTAAGATTAAATGTGAAAAGTTGTTATTCGAAAAAACGAAAGCAACGCGAAAAATGAGTGATCGCGAAACGTCGCGAATTCGCGGCGGAACCCCACAACTTTCAACTTTTGTTGTCGATATAATCTTTTGCTGAGAATCGCCCAAGTTTACACACATTTTTGACTAAAAACCTTAGCTTAAATAGTCCATTTTAATATTCTTGAAAATTAAAATCAAAAAAAAAAAAAAAACTTCAGACTCATAGTCCATCCAATGTCCATCCAGACTCATAGTCCATAATGTTCTCGACTGTCATCGAGAACATTACTCAGACAAATATTCCGAAAAGAAAATCACAGCAAAATTCAAAAGTACAAATACAGACCAATTTTTAGGCAAAATTCCGACCAAAAATCTGGTAAAAAAAACTACAGATTTTCAAACCCAAATTGGTTAAAAAACCTGGTCAGAAATTAGACCAAATCCTGAACAAAACGCAGCCCTACTATTGGGGCAAATTCAGCTAAAAAATAAGAACAATCTCTGATTATAACTCAAATAAAAGTTCGAAATCCCAGCCATAAATTGGACCATTACTGAGACTTAATCCCTTGACACTTTCCTTAAAATTTTCATGCACTCTTCTCGTTCACTTTATGACACCTTCCCGATGTTTTGTGTCACACCCACTTTGGCTTTTCCCTGTGTTAGATCCCCTGCAGAACTTAGAGAGTCCATGTTTAAATTTTTTCCCCCCTGAGAATTTAGAATGAGTCCCACTTGGGTAGTTAATATCAAGGCTATGAAGGTTAAGAAGTCAGTAAGGAAATAATTAGTTTATACGCCATGTAATAGAGCCAATGGCCTGAACCGTATAGAGAATATTTTGACAGCTTTTCTAGAGACTTTACCCTAAATAGCTTCATAAGTAGTTTTCTTGAAACTACAAACAAAACAAAAAAAAAGAGTTTTGAGTACGCTTAGGGGTCTTGTACTTAATTACAGAATAAATATTTTGATCCGAGGAAATTAGAAAGAAAAGGAAAAAGAAAAAGAAAAAGGAAATTATTTCCAAATCCTTCTGAATAATATACATTTGAGTAATGAAGTGACGAATTTTAACGGTACAGGTTTAAGAGTCTCTAGTTCCATGACTCATAAGTGAATCGAAATATTCTGGAAACCGGTGAGGTTCGATTTTTTTTTTCCTGAAAACTTCATAACTGAATCAAGATTATTACATATATCTTGGGGATCAATCGAACTTGGTATAAATGTTTCCTATAGCCAAATATTGGTCGAATTCGTAAATAGTCAAAATCGGCCAAGTGGATTTTGGTCACCTCCATACAATTGAAATAATCAAAAAGTGTTAAAATTAAGGAAATTAAACCAAATTCATTTAACTTTGTTGAAAACAATCTCATAAAGAACAACTGTGAATAACTTTATCAACATCGGACAATCCAAACCACGCCTACCTCGCAGGCAAGTGAAAAAGTTCCCTGTCTGCCAATCAAAAGACCGCGAAAATTCAATGAAAACTTAAACAATTCTTAAACAAACTTGATGCATAAATTTTCTATTGTTTTATACTGGTCTTGTTAGGAAATGGGTTTAGTTAAGAATTGGTCTAGGGGGCATGGTACCTCGGATACGAGTGAAATTTTCGGAAAGTGATATCAAAAAAACTATTTAAACAATTTTAATAAAACCTCTCATACAAGTGAAATTTTCGAACTGTCATATCAAAGGGAAGGAAGGCCCCGAAGCAGCTATTGAGGAAATTGTCAATAACGGGTTAAAACCACGCCTACCTTTCATACAAAAGATATTATCATAAATCGCTACAAAAGAAAATAGTGCAGGAAATTAAATCAATTTCGGTGCACCAAGTTGAAATAGTCCTTTATATGGTAGGTCATGTTAGAAAATGGGCGTTATTGCTTTAGAGGGCATGGTCTTTTTTTCAAACAGTGATATCAATAGAAATATTCAAACAATTTGAATCAAACTTGAAACATTTTATTAGAATAGGCTCCGAAACAAGTCTTGTGAAAATTATCGGGCATCGGGCAATTACCATGCCTACCTACCTCCCATGCAAATGAAAGCAGGGACGCTATAACACCAAAAAAAAAAACCAATTGTGAAATCTCACCCACATTTGATTCAAGGATAACTCGTACCTGTGGCCCGAGGCAGGTTAAGTTCGTAAGTGAGTCAAGTGGGTGTGGTTGCCCCGAATGATTCTGATTATACATTAAAAAGCCCGCTTAAAGGGATTGTAAAAATTCTTTTTTGTTGCTAAGTTGGCACCACTGTCCTGTCGTGAAGTTTGAGTGCTGTCATCTGTCAATTAGTTTGTTTACATTGCTCGATTTTGTCAGTTCAAATGAAGTGTGCTTTGCGATTTTAACAATGAATAAAAGTATCGATCGAAGAATTTTTAATCGAATCGGTGAAAATGTTACAGAAGTCTTACCGTGAAAATCGACTTTATCCAAAAACACATGCATAAGAGTGGTACAGTGCACTAAAAACGCGGTCTAGATGTGGTGGTCAAAGTCGAACTGAAGTCAAGTTAATGTTGACTGTTTTCTTTGATTAAAGCGGCTTTGTGCACTCGGAATTCTCGCCAGAAGGTCAGACGGTAAATAAAGAATATTATACGCGGCGCTATGTGGCGTTTGAGAGAGCAAATTCGTCGAAAAAAGGCCAAGTTTGTGGAAAGAAAACCCATGGATTGTGCGCGACTAAAAGGCGCTCTGTCTCACAAGGCTGTCATTTTGGATGAATTTCGGGCCAAAAACTCAACAAATATCACCGAAAAAACACCGTATTCTTTTCACCTTGCCGTTCGGATTCGGCAGAAAAGTGTAAGTCCCTTCAATTCATGTACACATATAACAATCGTAACATGAGTGGATGCCTAGGCCTCTCCATGGGCTGTTGTACCATTAAAAGAAGAACCACCTGATATGGCTCCACCTGACTTTTTGCCCTTTCCATAACTCAAGTTAGCACTTCTAGGCACCCGTTTCCAGTCGATAGAAAACATAAAAGAGAATTCGCGGCGAGAGCTGAAGAGCCGATTCCGGAAAATGCGTTTGAGAAATGTTTTGATGATTGAATTATTCGATTGGCATAACTATATTTTTTCGGAAGGGGCCTACTCTGAAGGCCCCTGTGTTTTATTGACCAATTCACTTGATAGATAGAACTTTAATGTGATAGAAAGTACCTTGAATCCCATATCATTCCTGAAGACGTTGCTTAGGTATTAAAAAATACTAAAAATATTTTACAAACAATTTTCTTTGAGTGCATGCTTCTCTTTTGTTGTTGCAAAAGATTTCACGACATTCAAGCAGATTCGAAGTAGTAGCCTTACTCAGCAAAAGTCATGCATACTCAGCGTGTGCGTGTATTTACACATTACGAGGCACTTTATATGGGAACGTTCGAGAGGTCATCTTTATGTGTACAGGGTGCGCCATCTTTTATGTCGGTATGTCAAACGATGAGTGACTTGAGTAAACATGTTTTTGAAACGTCAATTCAGTACAATTTTAACCATGAGTCACTTCACTTACTTCGCTTCACACCGAAACAAAAAAGTGACGCCAAAATAGTGACGCTGGACATTGAAAATCCTTAGTCGGTCAGTTGTGTTAACTCAACGTGCACAAGCGTCGAAAATATCGTGGCCAAGAAGCTCCGTCTGGCAACACTAGCGACGTTTGTTATCGAGTTTTACTGAGCACGGGACAGTGAGAGATCGTCAACAAGCCGTTCGTCAACACCCAAGACGTTCCAATGAACTGGTTGAAGCTGTAAGAGAGAGTGTTGCCGAGAAGCCACATGTTTCGTATCGTCACCGTGCTCAGCATTTTGGCATCAGTGAAACACCCTTCCGGCACATTTCGAATGATGATTTGCATTTGGTTCCATATAAAATGGAATTGACTCAAAGAATATTTCCGACAGTCCATCCACGTCGCTTAGAATACGGCCAAACAGTCGCTCGAATGGTTGACACTGAATTAGTGACCGACGAAGCCCATTTCACACTCGCCGACGCATTTGGGGAACGGAGAATCCACACGAAATCCATGAAACACAAGTGCATGACCAAAAAGTGAGTTTGGCCGGGGTTTGCGCCCAAACCACCATTGGACCAAACCATCATTTAGAGAAGGCGAAACAGTCGATGGGAATCAATATCGCTGGTTGTTGGCTCTTTAGGTCCACCCAGAAATGTGAGAAAAAGGTCTCGACGGTTACTGGTTCCAAGAAGACGGTGCGTCATGCCACATTGCAAATCAAACAATGCCGTTTTTGCAACGAAAATTCCCTGGACGTGTGTGTCAAAAAAATGGCGACATAGACAAGCCACACAGATCTCCAGATTTGACCCCTCCGGACTTATTTTTGGGGGGTTAATTGAAAAGAAAAGTTCACACCAGCAAACCTCAGACCATTGACGAGCTCAAGGCAAACATTCGTGCCGAAATCATCGCTCTACTGCCCGAGATGCTCGACAAAGTGATGGAAAACGCAGCAGAAAGGGCACGGGCACATTTTGCTTTGATCAATAACGGCGGCCACTTGATTGATGTTGTATTCAATAACTAGTCCAAATAAATTATGAAGGCTCAAATTAAATAAAAATACCTCAGAAATGGAAATCTGTTGTTTTTTTTCACAGTTATTCACTTACCGAAATAGAAGATGGCTCACCCTACTACTAGCTTTAATTTATTGGGTTTTTTCACGATTCTCTCCCTCTCACTCTCTCTCTCTCTCTCTTTCTCTCTCTCTTTCTCTCTCTCTTTCTCTCTCTCTCTCCATCCGTCTTTTTTCTCTTTTTCTTCTACTTTCTCTTCTTGCCATTGAAACTACAGATGCCACCTAATTGAATTCAGTAGCACAATAAAGTAAAATCATGTTAGAAATCATACTTGAGATTAATGATTGATTGATAATGATGATGATGTTGATGATGATGATGATGATGATGATGATGATTACTGTAAAGTATAATTGTATGTACGAATGAATGAATGATATTTTTACTTGATTTTTCAATGCAGTTAATGATGATTCGAATTTATTCCCGCTGAATGCGACTTTTGAACTACTTAGGCATTAATCATTTGAAAATTCTATAGGTGAAATAAAATAAGTGATATTTTGCAATGAGACTAAGTTCGATTCGGAGAGGATCTCATCAAAAAGTATGGTTTAGCAAAAAACCACTTAAGAAAAACTCTTCAAAATTCGGAGGGCTTGCCTGCGTCTCAGTAACAGGAGTCATGAGAACCACACCAACAAACAGCAGCATTAGAAGTTGCATTGGGCCTACCATCACTACAGCTAGTGATCAAACAAGAGGCATTGAAGTTCACTGCTAAGCTCATGTTGCAAGACAAAGGTACTGAGAGAATAGTCAAACATTCCGGCCTTGGAAAAGAATTGACAAAGGAAGAAAACCTTAACATCGTAATAAATGATTCGTGCCTACCCCGATATAACTTCCAACACAACTTTCAAGTAACATTCTCTACTAGAGACACTTGGGAAAAGGTATGTCCTCGCTTTGTTGGAGACTACCATCTGTGGTACACAGATGGATCAAAAACAAACGTGGGAGTTGGCGCGGGAGTTTATGGAGTTAGGCCGAGAAAGGATATCTTTACTAGTTTGAGCCAAGGAAACTAAATTTTTCAGGCGAAAGTACAAGCAATTCAATTATGTCGTAGAGAATATGAAGAAAGGACGACGTGTTAACGAAACATCTTTATTCTCTCGGATAATAAAGTTGCACTACTGGCCTTAAACTCCTTCAAAATTAGTTCAAAACTTATATGGAAGTGTTTTCAACTACTGATCACGCTAGCATCACAAAATAGAGTCCACCTAATTTGGGTGCCTGGACATAGTGGTATTGAGGGAAATGAAATGGCTGACGAGCTACCCAGAAAAGGGGCATGCGAAACTATATTTGGACTAACCCCATTCTGCGGCCCGCCTTAGAGTTTTGTGAAGCTCAATCTTAACACATGGCTGAACAGAAAGTTCCAGGCTGTCTGTGTCGTCCCAGACAGCCTCAGGCAAAATCATTCATGCCAAGTGTATCAAAGTTAAGTACAAAACAACTCTTGATGTTAAACAGAAACGGAATGCGAGCTGTCACAGGATTTCTAACTGGACACTGCCAAATTGGGAAACATCTTGCTAACATGGAAATAACTCGGGATGAATTCTGTAGATTTTATGACGAAGACGAGGCAACAGCAGAGCACATTCTATGCCATTGTGACAAGCTTACAAGGCTTAGACTTCGTCACCTTACTATTGCATGCCCAACTACGGTTGAAGTGGGCAAAATAACTGCCAGGGATATTTTATCATTTTTAAATGCGACAAGACCCTTGGAAGTGTATCTGAGGATATTCAATGTGGGCTCTTCACAATAGACTTTTTAGGCCGCAGTGATTGTGCCCGCGTTGTGCCCAGCCCTTGTTTCAATCTAATGTAATCTAACGGTGTAGCATTGAGATAAGCAATTGGATTGAATAAAGATCGAATTTTCATTCAGACCCCCTCCATCCTACAAAGAAGCGGATTTGAACTTTTTAGTAAGAAATTTGGAAAAAGAAAAAAGAATCTTCCTTTGTCACTTTTAAACTAGTAACAAAAATCACTGAAAAATATCGTATTAAAATAGTAGTAGAAAATAGTAGTAGTAATTTTCATTTAATGCCTGTACTGTATTTGTGTGTGTGTCTGTGGTGTAGTGGTAGTGCGTTGGACTGCTACGCAGAGTGTCCGGGGTTCGAATCTCGGCACAGGCAAAATAAAAAAAAAAGGAGAAAATATAATTTTTCTACACGGCACCACCTCTTGGCAGGCAATGGCAAACCTACAAGGCTAAAAATTGCTATGAAAAGCTTTTCACTTCGCCGTTCGGATTCGGCATTAAGCTGTAGGTCCCTTCCATTCATGTACAAATCTAACACGCACAACATGAGTGGATGCGAAAAGCTCGGCCTAGACCCTCCATGGGCTGTTGTGCCATTAAAAGTAAAAGTAAAGTATTTGTGTGTGTGTGTGTGTGTGTGTGTGTGTGTGTCTGTGTGTGTGTGTGTGTGTGTGTGTGTGTGTTTGTGTGAAAAGGAGTGGAATTATTTATTCTGGCGTTTTATCAGTAAATATTACTCGATTTCCAGTCACAGAGAAGCTCTGAAGAAACTCTGACTCAAACACACCCACACACACACACACACACACACACACACACATATCCATACACCCACACACACACACATGTCACCGTCCGGACATGTGAGGTTGTTTTAGTAGGTGTAAGTCTCACCCTGACTGAGGCTTTCCACCTCCATTGATAAATGTTTAATGAACTGGCTAAAAAATGACATTCGAGAATCGTTTGGTTGCTTCGTCAAAATTTTGCTCTTGTCTAACTTCGTTTTCGCATGAGTGAAAAGAAAATGTACGGCGGAAAAACATAAAGCATAAAAATTAATACGAACGAAAATATAAAAAAACCAAAAAATAGAAAGTAAAAAATAAATTTTTGTGGACCATTTAACTTTGCCGACGACACAAGCACACACAAAAGTATGCAGGATGGTTACGTTCTGAAAAACATGGATGCATTCACGCACAGTGGTGGCTAAAGTAAAATGACCTTTTGTGATTTTTCGCACTAACTTCTTCATATAAAATTTGTGCACATTGTCGACTACAGATTAGCCCAAAAATAGCTGGGAAGTGACAGAATTGATCATTTAGTCCCTCTTCTCCTCCATGTTCTTTGTGATTATTGAAACTTCATGTACGTGATTGTAAAATTTAGCGAGATCACGAGAATCTAAAAATTAGAAGATGAGGCAAAGTTCTGGTTGCTTGAACACCGCCTCTCCCCGGCATCTTTTATATATTCAAGGTGACAATAAATAAGTTTTGGACATAAAAAATTATTGTAATTAAAAACGAAAAACAGACCAAAGAAAACGATAAAATAATAATGCATGAAAAAAAAATAAATATATTCAGGCAGTTTCGAAGTGGCCACCCTCGGCACAAATACGCAGCTTAAAAAAGCTTGGAAAACTTTTTGGCTATGGGTCGCAGCTCCTCCACCGTACTTCGGCCCCATTCACGGCGCAACGACTCTTTCAGGTACTGGCAATTTTTATGAAGTTTGGCACAGACCACGGGCCTCGAAAATGGACCCTATCCGGCGAATATGGTGGCTACTCTTGAGATGTGATAAAATCAGGAAAATGAGCATCATTCTTGTGTCGTTTTGGCTCTCTGAGCGGATGCCGAAAAAGAATCTTGCTAGAATTTCCAATTCCAATTTCCAAGAATTCTTGCTAGAAAGTCCAATCATTATCGCCGAAGTGCTGCCGCGCTCACAATTGCATTTGCCCAGCTGGTGCAATATTATAAAAGCTTACCGGTTATTAGACATAACAGAAATTATATCAAATTTACTCTCGATAGCGTTGAATAATACAGGGTGCGACATCTCTTATGACGGTGAATATTGAATAACTTAAAAAGAAACCCGATTTCCATATACATATGAGGTATTTTTATGTCATTTGGTCCTTTACAATTTATTTGGACTAATTTTTGAATAAAAAAAAGCAATCCAGTGGCGGCCGTTGATGACCCAAGCAAAATGTTATGCCCTTTTTGCTTCGTTTTCCATCACTTTTTCGAGCATCTCGGGCGGCGGTATAGCGATGATTTCGGCACGAATGTTTGCCTTGAGCTCGTCAATGGTCTGCGGCTTGCTGGCGTGAACTTTGCTTTTCAATTAACCCCACAAAAAGAAGTCTGGAGTGGTAAAATCTGGAGATATGGGTGGCCAGTCTATGTCGCCATTTTTTGACACCACACGTCCAGGGAATTTTCGTTGCCGAAACTGCATTGTTTGATTTGCAGTGTGACATGGCGCACCATCTTGTTGAAACCAGTAACCATGCAGTCCTTTCTCACACATTTGTGGGCAGACATAATGAGCCAACACCAACCGATATCGGCTCCCATCGACTGTTTCGCATTCTATGAAGAAAAATGGGTTATCGGCTGCCGCCAAACTAATTCTGTGTATAGACAGAAAAGAAGAAGAGTAGCTCCTTCTCTCTTTTTTTTCTTTCGGTGTAAGAAAGTATCAGACCACACGGTGATATTTAAAGCCGAAGATAATTTTGTAGTCGTGTGGTAGTGTAGCTCCAATATGTATGAAGCATAATGCCCCAACGGGAAAGGAAGTGCTATAAAATCATGTTTTTGCCTACAGTCAATTGCTTCTCCGTCAGCAGTAAGTGCTTTACTTTTACCATGTAGTACAGCTACTTCCTACTTTTTAAATTGCATGCCATAGAAAGAGAGCGCTGACATCAACCTACCTGGAAGCGGTAAAAGAGAGAAGAAGAGCTCTTTCTTATAAGCACAGTAAAGAGAACCGACATGCTCTCATAAAGAGACTTAAAGAGAGCATGTCAGTCAATGTAGGAACACAATCAAGGCAACAGCGATGACGACCCAGAGAAAAAAAAACAACAAAGTCGTTACGACTCGTCGCTAAAACTGAATCTGTTCTATTTTGTTACATTATCATGACGATACTGTCAAATTTTGTCTCAATTGAATGGATTTTGTTACGATATTTATATAAAATTTTGGAGTGCTGCCAAGGTTCCAGTAGAAAAATTTATGGATTTCATACTTCGTATTACAATACAATCTCTAATTACTGTCGCCTTGATTGAGTGCGGCTCTCTCGCCAATAGCGGTCGGCGCTAAAAATTCTATAGTCGGTAATTATTCTGTGTTTTGAAATCAATTACTTATTTCTGTTTTTTTAGTATTTTGATAGTTATTTTATTAATTTTTTGATAATTTTTTGTAAATGTTGGAAAGGAAAAATTAGATGAATGGCAACACTGTTCTAAAACTGTAGAAAAATCTGTTCTTCTCTCTTGTAAACGGCTCTCTCTCTCTCTCTGTCTCTTTACCTCCATCTTGTTAACACGCTCTACTGAAAACTCACACAATTGTTGTTCTGTATTACTGTTGAATATGTGTGTGTGAGTGGGTGTGTGTGTGAGATACTCTCATTTACGGGAGAGTGAGTGAGTGTGTATAAGTTCAAGAGGTGAATTTGAAGCATATAGATCAGAGGTGGGAGAAACGAAAACAACAAAAACTCGACACTAAAAATCCTAGTCACCATTAAAGGGAATTATCGTGCCTGAAATTTTATTCTTTTATTAAATCGGAATTCATCGAAAAAAAGATATAACGGTCACTCCAACGAATAAAACGATGACACAGATGACTTTTTGTGGAAATGACGGTGGAATCCGCTTCATCCATTATTGTTTTCTTTTAAACTCATCAGCATCATTCCCTCTCTCATTCTACCTCCTTCTTTCTCTCACCTATCAATCTTCCTTCCAAATCAAAACAATGCTCTGCATTTAAAAAAAAAAAATTAATCATAATTTATGCAAATCAAAATATGTGTTGAAATTACTTTCACATATACCATAACTACAAATTGGGACATGTAAAAAGTATCCGCGGTTTTTCGTTGCAAGTTGATGTTGGTATCCACAAATCTAGCAGCACTAGTCTGATTATGTCAAACGAACACATGTTTCATGTCAGGCTACAATTCAGGCTGTAATTGACAATTGAGTAATTTGTCGCTAGTGTAAAAAGTTACATTGATTTGAAAATGAGTGAAATATCTCAAGAATTATTACTAACGAAAAGGTAAAACCGCTTCAAAAGCATGCCAACAAATTACTGTGAAGATGCTGTGATTAAACGCCGGAACCAGGAGTGGTTTGCTTGATTCCGTTCCGGAAATTTCGATATCAAAAATGCACCTTGCACTGGTCACCTTGCCCAGTCAATGAAAAGGTCGATAAGATTTTGCAACTGGTCGAGCAACATTGAAACGCTGTCAGGAGATAGCGGAGGCACTAAACACCAACCACATCACTGATTTGTGGGTACCAACATCATCTTGTAACGAAAAACTGCGTACACTTTTTACTTCAATCTGGCAACATTGCTCATACTCATACTTTTACTCATACTCAATAACATCGCTGCTCTCATGCTCACTCTCATTCTCATTCTTAAGGTAGTGCACCTACCTTAAGCAACTCGTTTCTCTCCTGCTTTTGTGGTGAAAGTCATCCGATTGCCAAAATCTTCTTTTGGTTTTGCTCAGCTAATTTTGACAGTCATTGAGTGCCACCATTATGGTTGTAACATAAAAGATATGTTGTCATTGTTGTTATATACTGCTTTCGTCAGCATGAGGATAGCTTCTCTGCAACAGCAAAAATGTGCTGCTAATGTGACGTTGCAGTTTTTGTACTGCCACTTTCACTTTCTCCATGTTCAAACTCTTTCTAGTACTCTCACTTATTCATACTCACTTATACATACTCTTAGCTCAGTGTTGCCATCTGTAATTGTATTGAAATAAGGTAGGTTAGATTAGAGTGGCTGTCCTATAAGAGGACATACATAATTAGGCCAATTTGGCTCGTTGTAATACCACGTGGGCTGGTTCCACATTTACCCTAATCTGTTATTGAACCTTTTTTGGTTAACTAAACAGAAAAGGTACATACATCTCTTGGCAGACAATGGTAAAACCACAAATTTATAACAACTTGCCCTCCTCTCCCCTCGGCATTCGGAACCGGCGTTAAACTGTAGGTCCAACAATATTGAATCACAGTGGGCAGTTCTGGCGTAAGTGTGTCCTAATATAGGATAACCACTCCAACTTAATCTAACGTAAAGTACAGAATGCCTGATGCCAGCCGATTCAACTTATGTAGTTTTTAAAACATTTTCTAATGTCAGCAGATTCGATGTCAGCTGGGTTGCTTAAGAAGATTTGACCTACAGATGCTTGTTCATGCGTGGCAATGGAAAGTAGTTTCGTGTCATTATCGAGACAGCTCCTGCAGAAGTCGCTAGCGGGTTGCCTCAATCTACTGGCATGCCTACCAATCAGACAATGTCCAGTTATTCTTGCTACTAAAAGAGAAATTAGTGAGAGGCAACAGACTCTGACCTCCCCGAGTTGTAGGGTGAGCAGATTTGTTTTGTGTGGGAGCACGTAAGGTAATAATCACTTAAACAAAGAAAACAATCAATTGAAATAAAATTATAAAATTAACTTAAAATTATATAATTTTATTTTATTATGTATAGGTATACTACTGTGGGCAAAAAGTAGTAAGACTTTTTAATTAAAATTTCTCGCGTGGAAACCCATTCATCAAAATATTATTTTTTTTTTAATGTTGGTATGACTGTCGGTGGTGACATCTGTGCCAAATGTCACATCAAAATAATCATTAGTGTTTAGTATACGCTTGTCTTTCTGAAGTACAAAAAGTGCATTCGGCGATTTTCACAATGAGTGAAATTATTCAACAAAGAAGTTCCATTAAATTTTGTGTGCGGAATCAAATTTCTGGTGCCGAAACGTTCAGAATGTTGCAAAAGGCCTTCGGTGATAATTGTATGTTGCGAGCAAGTGTTTTTGATTGGTACAAATTGTTCAAAGATGGTCGAGAACGCGTTGACGACGAACCACGTCCAGGACGGCCATCAACATCAACTGATGATCAACACGTCAATAAAATCAAGGAATTGGTGCTCGAGAATCGACGATTAACAGTCAGAGACCTTACTGGCATCGTTGGAATATCGGAAGTATCAGTGAAAACCATTTTAAAACATCATTTGGGCCTAAGAAGAGTGAATGCACGATTGGTTCCAAAATCACTGCATTGGTTTTACGAGACCATTTTGCCAAAAATTCGAGTGATATCGTTCCGCAACCACCCTACCAACCTATTCGCCTGACTTAGCACCGTGTGACTTTCGGCTATTTCTAAAACTCAAAAAACCGCTTCGTGGACACCGTTTTGAGTCAATTGTCAGTTGAAGACATTAAACATGAATCGCTAAGTGCATTGAAGGCTATTCCGGAAATTGACTTTAAAAACTGTTTCGAGAATTGGAAAAAACGTTGGCACAAGTGTATTGGGGCCGGGGGGGATTACTTTGAAGGGGACGAAATGGATTTGGAAGAATGAATAAAAAAATTTGAAATTATGAACAAAGTCTTACTACTTTTTGCCCACAGTATATGCATAACCTCGGTATACCCACATATGTAAATATATACAATACAAATTCACAACTGAGCGTGTGTATGTGTTTAAGTTTAAAAAATACCCACAAAAATTAGATGGCTTTATAGGTACACCCCACCAATTTAAACAAATCACCTTAGGCCTTTTTGTGCCAGATAAAGTACATACATAGCTTCATATGTGTATGTATGGTAAATACGTATGTGTAGATATGTGTAGCATGTGTAAAGCAAGAAAATTATGCAACGCGTGATAATCACATCTGCGGTAAAAAGAAATTTAACCTGCAGCATGGAAAACCTTTTGTGTAACTCATAGCTACTTACCTACATATACTCGTCGGTACATGCCACCCGAATTATAGAACGGCTAGCTTCCTAATCTGATAATTCAGCATTTTGGGAAATAAAACCAGAATGCAAAAAAAAAAATCTTTTAATTTCATTCCTGTTACAAGAATAAAATTTCAGTTAGTTTCACATAGAAAAATGTATTGCTGGCAAGTCTGTGTACTTGTCTCCTTACCTTTTCTCTCCCTCGCCCACTAAGTCGACCTGCCAGCAAGAGATCTTTCTATGTGGATACTGGTACTTTCGAGTAGATAGTAAAAATAAGTTGTGTTCCAAATTTGGTGAGTAAAGCGAATGTCAAATGACAATGTGTTGCTCTTCTTCCTCGCTCTTTTGGGTATACAAATTATAACAGTGGTTGAGGAGAGTATGATGGTTTTCAACAGTAAATATGAAGAGAGTGCACTGAAGAGGGAGATTATGATGTAAGCTCCACTTTCTACAGCCTTTTCCCTTATCTCTTTATAAAATTTTACATAATTTATTAAAAACATATGAAGAAAAAATATTATATTTTTTATTGTATACTAAAGCTATCCGAAAACTCTCTTTACTTACTTTACTTCTAATGGCACAACCCTAGGCCGAGCTTTTTGCATCCACTCATGTTGTGCGTGTTATATTTGTACATGAATGGAAGGAAAAACCGTCACTGTTACAAAAAATTACATACACGGTTTAGAGCATTAGCGGCAGTAAGAGATCATTAACTTATGTAGACTCCTCCCCCCTACACCTGTAGACATTTGATCGAAAGCAAGGGAGGCAAAGACCATGAAAGAGCGTAGCCTACTTTAATTCGTTAATTACTCTTGCTGTTTTTCTCTCACACAAAATACGAAATTAACCCAAATATGCTCAATTTTAATATTTGCGCATAGTATGTCCCCATTTACACCTTTCAAGGCTTGAACATAAATTTTTGAGTTTGTCGGAGAGAGGGGAAGACAAAAGGGTTGCGGGAGGCCAGTTCAAAAGAAAATAAGAAAAACTTCACGTGCACGTGTTGAAAGATGCAAATGGGGACATACGTGCAAATATTAAAAATGAGCATATCTGGGTTAATTTCGTATTTTGTGTGAGAGAAAAACAGGACTATGCTACAAGATTGTCATACTTCAAAAAACATAAATTTTGTGAAAAACGCGTTTAAACTTTTAAATTAACCTGTCATGCCATACAATGGGTAAGGACAAATACTCTTCTCATGAGAAGAGTTCATTGGACACAGATATGAGTACTAAATGATGGATATTTCTGTATACTTAACACGAGCGATATGTAGATCTGAACAAAATCAAACATTATCAAACATGTCTGAAGTGTACATTTATCAGACATGTGTCAAGTGTACTAAATACATACATACATACTACTATTTACACAAAGTAGATCACTGGTCATATCTGGCCGCCATTTTTTTATCATACATATTATTGTCCGAAACAGTTGCGAGCTTTTTGGCCTCTGAGAAACTCGACCATTATCAGCTACGATATTCAGTAAAAAGCAAGCAGGCAATCACTTATGATGATGGAGAAAGAGAGTAAAAACCCACTACACTCTAAGTGCTTGTAACTGAAACTGAAAAATAGCCAAAGTCAGCACACAAGACAAGACAAAAACAAAACATAAAAATATATAAACAAGAAAATATCGAAACATCGCTGTACTAAAATACCACATTGAAAAGCAATAATCATAATAAGCTGCACAAATGTCAAAGTTAATCTGAGTCAATGTCGAAAGAGCGGAGAAGTCGAAATCGGGCAAGAAAGAAAGAAAAACAAGAAAATAAAGTTTACGACACGCCATAGATTGCAGAAATTTTTATTGCAAAACAACTGAAAAGCATAGCAAAAAAGAAAAAAGCCATCAGATAAAAAATTGCAATAAAAAAGTAAAGAAATCAAAAGGAAAGAGTAAGCATTGAATGAAGCTGGACTGGCTGGGTTGATCTAAACGAGCTGATGTCTGATGTCTTGGTCTGTTGTTTTCGTCTTGTTGCCGCCTTCCGTGTAGTACGGTGTACATGTTTGCGCTAGTGCCCAAAGACAGATGGCGAGTTCACATCATCTAAGTAAGCCCTCCACCGCGCCACCTACCAATAAGCAAACAAAACGATTTCTGCTTTAGGTCTTTTGTTATTTCCGGGTTCATTTATTTGTTTTTTTTTTTCTTTTTGGGATATATTTTTTCTTTTCGTTTGTTATGTATTCATTGTTGTTTCTCTTCAATTATACTGAGACATATACAACAAGTATGGCAGGTCACTCGCTCCCTGTGTATCGAAGAATCGAAGGGTGAAGAAGGTTTGAAGGCGCACTTCATCTTAGAAGAAACGATTCAAACAAAGATAGAAAAAAAACAAAAACAAAAAAACAATAAATAGAAAGTATAAGTATAATTCTATAAATCCACGTTATTGTTGGCTGAAGAATTTACAGCTTTGTTTTTTGCTTCTTTGAACAGAAAAACGTGTTTACAATCGCATAAAATGGGAAAAAATTTAATCATAAAGTAAAAATACTCGTAGATAAAAATAAAATATAAATTGAGCACACTTAAAAGAATGAAATAAAATAAAACAGAAAAACGATTGGAGAATGGTTTAGTCAAACACGACACGCCTATAAGTATGTGAAGAATTCAGCGCTATTGCGGTGAACTTCAAAGTAAACTAAGAATTTATAAATCGAATACCGAAGCTCCAGCTACGCAGTTTTAGTTCTTCGAGTGGTTTACTGTTGATGTTTTTTTTTTTTGTTTTAGAAAAATCAGGAAAAGCGGAGGGATTTAGGTTAAATAGCACATAAATATGCTATACTATAAAATAAGTGTTGTTTTTTTTTTGGTGTTGAGATATTTTTTAGATAATCTGTCTTTATTTCAATTGGTGTACTTTTATTTTGATTAAAAATCAATATTAACTTAAAACCACCTAAAGAATTCAGGAGATTAGGGTGAAAGATGAAGGGGAAAGGAGAGTAGAAAGGGAGGGAACGATCTATAGGTTTGTAAGGCAGTCCCTTGCACGGGAACATAACGGTTTATGAACATCCCACTTGTAATACATTGAGAGAATAAAGCTCTCTACTCTTTTCCACCATCTCTGATCTATATGCTTCAAATTCACTTCTTGAGCTTATACACACTCACACACTATCTCTCCCACACACACACACACACATATACAACAGTAATACTGAACTACAACTGTGAGAGTTTCCAGTAGAGCGTGTTAACAAGAATTCCGATTTAATAAAAGAACAAAATTTCAGGCACGATAATTCTCTTTAATGGTGACTAGGAATTTTAGTGTGTCGAGTTTTTGTTGTGTTCTCTCTCCTGTCCATAATTTATTCATTGCAGCAAAAACTCTTTCAACAAAAGCAGTCGAATCGGGTAGTAGGCATAAAATCAGGTACTTCCCTCCAGTCGCAATTTGAAATATAAGGTTTTTGAGTGGAAAAAGACTGTTCGGAGGTTTTACGTAATTTTGGCTGAAAATAACCAGCCAAAATGAGGCAAGATGTGATGATTATGCAAGGGGAAAATGATAAGAGAGACTTCATACGCATTGGTTGTGGGTTACATTGAATCGACGACCAGTTTGTGCGATACACCCCGTATACCATATCGTATTTGCTGTAACAATAATTTCGGTGTTCACCGATTAAAATTTTCAATATAACAGCAAATGTTGTTTTTTTTTAATTTTTAATGACAATTTCCAAGCAATTCCATCTGGCAACACTGCATGAGAGTGATTATGAGAGTGAGAATGAGAGTGAGTATGAAAGTAGGAACGAGAGAGAGTACGAAAGTAAGTACGAGAGTGAGTACGAAAGTGAGCACGAGAGTGAGTACGAGAGTGAGTACGAGAGTGAGTACGAGAGTGAGTACGAGAGTGAGTACGAGAGTGAGTACGAGAGTGAGTACGAGAGTGAGTACGAGAGTGAGTACGAGAGTGAGTACGAGAGTGAGTACGAGAGTGAGTATGAAAGTAAGTACGAGAGTGAGTACGAGAGTGAGTACGAGAGTGAGTACGAGAGTGAGTACGAGAGTGAGTACGAGAGTTAGTACGAGAGTTAGTACCAGAGTGAGTAAGAGAGTGAGTACGAGAGTGAGTACGAGAGTGAGTACGAGAGTGAGTACGAGAGTGAGTACGAGAGTGAGTACGAGAGTGAGTACGAGAGTTAGTACGAGAGTTAGTACCAGAGTGAGTACGAGAGTGAGTACGAGAGTTAGTACGAGAGTTAGTACCAGAGTGAGTAAGAGAGTGAGTACGAGAGTGAGTACGAGAGTGAGTACGAGAGTGAGTACGAGAGTGAGTACGAGAGTGAGTACGAGAGTGAGTACGAGAGTGAGTACGAGAGTGAGTACGAGAGTGAGTATGAAAGTAAGTACGAGAGTGAGTACGAGAGTGAGTACGAGAGTGAGTACGAGAGTGAGTACGAGAGTGAGTACGAGAGTGAGTACGAGAGTGAGTACGAGAGTGAGTACGAGAGTGAGTACGAGAGTGAGTACGAGAGTGAGTACGAGAGTGAGTACGAGAGTGAGTACGAGAGTGAGTACGCGAGTGAGTACGAGAGTGAGTACGAGAGTGAGTATGAAAGTAAGTACTAAATCCAGTGCGAGAGAGGGAGTAATAGAGAAAGTATGCACAGTAGCACAGTGGCGTGAATAAAAACGGCATTTTTATAATTGAATTGCAATTAATTAATTGATAAGCAAAAGAACAAAAATTAAATAAAAGTAAAATGGCAAATCATAAAAAAAAACTTTACAAAAATATTGAAAATGTTTTCCTCTTTTATGAAAGCAAACAAAAAATAAATTACACTGAAGTTTTTTATAGAGTTGTAAGTACATTTGTAGACATAAATATGGATGTATATATGTGTGTGTGTGTGTGTGTGTGAGTGTGTGTGTGTGAGTGTGTGTGTGTGTGTGTGTGTGTGTGTGTGTGTATGAGTGTATTTTTAATTTAAGTACACACGGACTCACTCACCGCAAGGCGTTAAAACATAATGATGAACATATTTACTTTTTACTTACACGCCAAGTATTTATAAATATGATAAAAAAAAATACTTAATTAAGCATTCATAAATTCACAAACTAATATTAACAGAATATTTCATTTGTAAGTTTTTTCAATTATTTTCATTTACCCGTTGACTCGTTCGGTCTTTCCTTTATTTATTCTTTCGTTTATTTCTATTTAAATTTAATTTTATAATTAAGTAGCTGCTATCAAACTAACGAATAGTTTGTGCAAATAATACTTTAATTAAGGAAAGAAGTGCGAGCAATTAGTTGCGAAAGTGTTTACAATGATTTTGCCCTTGCATGCTTAAAGCACATTTCTACTCATGCTAAGAAACCATGCAGCTCGCACCACCTTGTACAAGGTGGCGCAAAAGTTATGTCATCATAATGTGCGTTGACATTTATGTATGTTGTAGACAGTTACAGAATACGTTGGCAACCAGCAATTGAGTGACTGCACGATAGAGATTTTGAAACACCCACAGTCCGGACTGTGTGATCTCCCATTTTGGCGATTTGAACAGGCCGGCCAGATCGCCAAGCTTCTTCATTTGGAGGTTTTTGGAAATCTTAAGTTTACCACAACAAACCACAAACCGTTCAAGTCTTGCAAGCCACCAACATTGAAGAAGAAATCAGATGTTTTGCCAGCAACATTTCAAAATTCCCTACAATTATGCTTAAACTCAGGACTGATATCATTTTTCCAACTTAATTGATGATCAATTTTACACCTGCAAATAAACTTTCTGTGAAAACACACCCCAATTTTCTTCATTTCTAACAAAATGGTAGCCAATTCACATTATGACTTTACTTTTGGCCCACCTTGTTTATGGCAAATTAACATATGTTTGCTTGTACATGCAAATAGAACATGCCCGCATGAGTAGCAAGAACCATGCCTAACACAAAATGGGGAAAGAGTTGATTATCACAAAGTTATCTATTCTCCTTAGAGCACGTAGGTACATTTTCGAAATCAGTAGGTACATTTTTTGCTACGAGCTTTAAGTTTTTCTTAACACATTCAAGGTTTTATTTATATAGGTTCATAAGTATTATATACTTGTTCTACCAGACAAACAGTCGCATCTAAATTGCAGTGGCGCCCCTGGCGTCTTAATTTCGGAACCCTTGCCAAAATGTTGTATGATTGTAACCTTTTAAAAACAGTCTCTACATTGAAACTTGGAAAAGGGGCCATTCTCAGTGAGAAAAGAGGGGGAGAGGGGTTGTCTCCTAGTTATTTGTACCTACTTCTTTCACTCGCCTTGGGTATACAAATTAAATTAGATTTTTAAATAATTGTACTCACCAAAGCAGTGTAAAAAAGAAAACCTCCTGTGAATCGCTCTGGGTACGCCTCGTGCGCCTGAACTAAATTAAATCCGAAATTTCATAATCACTTTATACTTGCCCTTCTTATGGGCATGGTATCCTTGGTTTGGTCTTTCGACTTGAATATTTTTTGTGATTTTCGATTTCATTTTTGTTTGATTTTTAGCATAAATTTGAATCAAATTTCGGCCTGCATGTGGTCCGAATCATTTTGTATGTCTATGTCTATGGGTCTGTGAAAAGCTCGGTCTAGGCCCTCCATGGGCTGTTGTACCATTAAAAGAAGAAGTAGAAATGGATCTGAATTTGGGTCAAAACTTTCATATGATTTTAAGCCTGGTTTTTGGTCTGAATTTCGAAAAGATTCTTGGATCCACTTTTGGCCTAGGTTTAAACTTTGGTCTGACTTTTAGTTCTATGTTTGATGCGAATTCTGGTTTGAGTTTGAGTCGAATTGAATTTGTGGTCTGATTGTGAAACCGTTTTTAGGTCTTCTTTTTAGGTGTCATTTATTATCTACTTATTATTGGTTTGCGGTATGAATCTGGATTTAATTTTTCCTCTTTTTATATTTTGAATTTGGACCTAAGCTCCGTCTGCAATTGAGAGTAGTTTTCGTTCCGATTTTGATTTGATTTTTAGTTTGACTTTTAGCTTGATTTTAGGTCTGAGTTTTGATCAGAATTTAGATCTGGTTTGATTTTTGGTAACACTTTGGAATCGATTTCTGGTCTTTGAATTTTGGTTTGAATTTCGATCCGAGGTTTGATCTGAGTATTGATCAGATATTTGATCTCAATTATTGGCCTTAACTTGATCAAAAGCTTTAGATGTGAATTTCCTAAAAAAATTCCGGATCTTTAGTCTGATTTAAGTCTCACTCGTTTTTGGATAAACATTTTTGGTCTGACTTTGTGTCCGAATTCTGGCCTCTATTTAAGTTTGAGTACTGGACTCAGTCTGGGTGTTATTTCAGGTCTAAAATTAGTTTTGGGGTTTCGTCTTACCTAATTTTGATAAGTTTTTTGAGTAGATTTTGGCCTGTGTTTGGGCCTAAAATTTTATCTGAGATTAAGTCTGAGTTATGGCCTGATTAAGATTTCAATTTTGGTTAAAATATCGGTATGATTTTGTGGGAATTTTAGTCTGATTTCTTTTACAAATATTTGGTCTAAATTTCGGAATGAGTTTTAATCGATTTTTGGGATGAGTTTGTGCCTGAAGTTTGGCCCAATTCAGGTCTGACGATTCCTCTGAATAATGTTGAGATAAATTGGTAAATTTTTCCAATTTAGGTCTGACGATTCCTTTGAATAATGTTGAGATAAATTGGTAAATTTTTGGTCGGAATTTGTGTTTTGGTCTGATTTTTCGAGGATTGATTTTTGTTCCAAAATTTTTCCATATTTTTTTTTAAATATTATTATCTAATTTTTGTCTGAGTATAATTTCAGTTTGTAGTCTTAGCTCCCATTAGATTCCCAATATAATGTTTGTTTAAATTTCGAAGTCGGTCGAATATTTTCAAATTTTTTTTTAGCCATAATTTGGCCCGAATTTTATGTAAGTTTTGTATGAATTTTGACCTGCAATTGGTTTCTATTTGTACCAGTTTTTCCATTAGGTTGCTTTGAAATTTTTGGTCTGAATTTAGAGTCATTTTTTATCTAATCTTAATTCGTAATTTTGGTTTGATGTTTAATTCAAATTGATCTATCTGTT
The DNA here is from genome assembly GCA_958295655.1 of Palloptera scutellata. Classification (NCBI taxonomy): domain Eukaryota; kingdom Metazoa; phylum Arthropoda; class Insecta; order Diptera; family Pallopteridae; genus Palloptera; species Palloptera scutellata. Next base: position 53,006,079 of record OY282452.1, on the reverse strand, counting down.
TTTTGATAGATTTTAGTTTTATTAATTTTGTGAATTTTTTGTGAATTTTTTGTTTGTGTATCGTATATGATTTTAGGCTAAGTTTTACTTCATTTTGGATTTAAACTTTTGACTCATCTTTATCTTATTTTCGCTCAAGTTTCTTCCGGTATTTTTCCCTTGAATTTTACTGATTCTTAATGTATTTTGACTTGAAATTAGTCTGAACCTAGGTCAGGTTTTTGGTTTTTCTTTTTTTTCTAAGTTTTTTTTGTATTATGTCCTGAATTTGGCTTGAATTTAGTTCTACTCTCAGGCTAGTTTTGTATTTCTTTTGATTTGGATTATAGTCTGATTTCTCAACTAAGGTTTAGTCGCAGATTTCGACTGAAGACGTCCGATCACAATGGAGAAGTTTTGTTAAGATCTTATACCTTGTCCATGATATGGAAATATTGATCATTTTGTATTAAAATTTTTAACTCATTTTTGTCTTAATTTCGCTTAAATTTTGTCCGATTTTTAATGTACATTGACTTGAAAATAGTTTCAATCAGGTTTTGGTTTTTTTATTATTTTTTTTTTTTTTTTGTATTATAACCTGAATTTGGTTGAATTTTTGTATACTTTAGGGCTTGTTTTGTATTTCTTTTGATTTGGATTACCGTCTGATTTTTTTTAACTAGGGTTTATTCCGAGGTATCGACTGGAGTTAAAGTTTCGACTCATTTTGGTCTTAATTTCGCTCATATTTACTCTGAATTTTGTTTTTAAATAGTCTGAACCTCGTTCAGGTTTTAGTTTTTTTTCTGATTTTTTTTTTTTTTTTTTTAATTTTGTCTTGAATATGGCTGAAAATTGATCAAATCACGAGCTAGTTTTGATTTTTTTTTGATTTGGATTATAGTTTAATTTTTTAAATAATGTTTCTTTAGTCCAAGTTTTCGACTAATATTGATCTCAATTTAAGTTAGTTCTGCTTTTTTATCAAGGTTTTGTTTTTGGTCTGATTTTTCTCGGTTTCGTTAGCAAGTTTCCATTCTACCTACATAGACCAAACGATCGCTTTGTTACCAGCCATGGTTCTGGTTCTGCCAGCCATGGTTCTGATCATGAGTCTGGTTCTGCCATGTATCGACTGGATTTAAAGTCTGGACTCATTTTTGTCTTAAGTTCGCTCATATCTACTCTGATTTGTTTTTTTAATTAGTCTGAACCTCGTTCAAGTTTTAGTTTTTTTTCTGTTTTTATTGTTTTTTTTTTTTTTTTGAATTATGGCTTGAAAATTGTTCAAATCACGGGCTATTTTTGATTTTATTTTTGATTTGGATTATAGTCTAATTTTTTAAATAAAATTTGTTTAGTCCGAGTTTTCGCCTAATATTGATCTCAATTTAAGTTTAGTTCAGCTTTTTTATCAGGGGTTTTGTTTTTGGTCTGATTTTTCTCGGTTTCGTTAGCAAGTTTCCATTCTATTTGATCTATGTACCAAACGATCGCTTTGTTACCAGCCATGGTTCATCAGCAATGATCTGGATGGTAAATCGTTGTGCTTACATAATCCATATTAGTTACTGATATTCGAAAAGCTAACCGAGAGTTACCATTACAAGAATTCTTCTTCAATTCTTAATGATATTATTGAAACAGACCACTCTGTACCATATACTTATATTTATTCAACACACAGGGTGTACCCCTATGAATGCAGAGCATTGTGTTGAATGGAAGGAAGATTGATAGGTGGAAGGAAGAAGGAGGGAGAATGAGAGAGGGAATGCAATCACACAGGATTTTCATTCTCTTTTCATACTCAACACATAACGGTCCGAATTGTTTTCTGAAACAAGTGTTAGGGTTTTGTTTTTGCTTTTCTAACGGTTCTATTTCGTTTAAAGAGATTATTTCCATAAATTCCATATTTCCATTTTCTCTTTCAAGGAATAATTATTTTAGAAAAAAGTTGTCAGCATCTCAGCAATTATTTTTTATTGAGAATATTTTCTTGTAAGATTTTGTTGTTGACTTTTCTAACGGTTAAACCAATATTATTGCCACAAACAAAAATTGTATGTTTAATCCAACTGGGTTTTGTTTTTCAGCTTTTAACCTTGAGGTGTATTTTTCGAACACTACAGAATGGTTTGATATTAAATAAATTTGGCATTGAATGGGCATATCTGGGTTAATTAATTGGGGAAAGTATTTAAAACTCGACTGCAAACCACACAGACAAGCAAATCAGATCTCATACGAGCACGTGGATCGTGCTCGCAGCAAAATATTTTCGCTGTTATGGTAAAATCTAAAATTTATTTATTTTCTTTTGTTTCGCTGTTGCTGAAAATTAAATGAAAATCACAGTGAAATATCTCGAGTGAATTTTTTTTTTTACTATATGACTTGTTTCACATTTGTGCTCATGTACCAACCATTGCTAAAATAACATTCCTTCAGTTGCAAGGCAAACAATAAAAACCAGAAATAAAAAATCAACAGAAAAGAAGGCGAAAAAATTTAAACAAAACTCGAAATTAACAAAGTATTTTGCGCTGAACACTGAACGGAACGCAACGGAAGTACGGAAATAGAGAAATACGGAAATGCTAAAGTGTGGAATTGTGCTAGACGGAACTTATAGTATACAAGTATGGAAATTTATTGTAGCTTCAGCGAAGAAATGCGCGCACTCATGCGGAATTTGTGCAGAATTCATGCAATGCGAACACAAAAATGATGAAAAGTTAATGAAGAAGTCAGTGAGAGGCGGCATGGAGGGAGAGGGCAAGGTGAGAGAAGTGAGGTGGAAGTGAGGTGGAAGTGAGGTGGAAGTGAGGTGGAAGTGAGGTGGAAGTGAGGTGGAAGTGAGGTGGAATTGAGGTGGAAGTGAGGTGGAAGTGAGGTGGGAGTGAGGTGAGTTTGGAGCCAAAGAGAGTGTGATGAGAAAAACGAAGATTGGGAGAGACTTGTATTTACTTACTTTTAGAATTTTCAGTTATTTTGCGAAAATTTTCGCTTACGTATGGAGAAGCAAAGAAGAAGCAGAGAGAGGGACACACGGAATTGCACAATAATCATGCAACTGCTGTATGAAATTCCCTGCATCGAGTGGCAGCAACAGTAACAACAAAAACAACAAAAACAACAAAAACAACAAAAACAACAACAACAACAACAACACCACCACCAGCAACAGGATAAGCCCCACTATTTTTGTGTCGGTGTGTGTGTGTTTGTGTGTGTGTGTATGAGTTGATTAAAAATAATTCAATTTGCCAACAACATCAAGTAACAACAACAACAGCAAAGCAACAAAATAACAAGAAATAAAGAAAGATAAACAACAAAAAATTCAGGAAACAAAAAAAAAAACATTTACTACATATACTTCAAATTAATACGCAAATATTTACACACACAAACGAACAAAAACAAAAAAACAAAAAAATTAAATAGTCGCAGAGAAATTGCTGAAATATGCCGGTACGTAAAATCAGAAATGTAATCAAGAAAATATCTTCAAAATACAGTAATCACTCGATACATATATCAACATATTTTGCATTACTTTACACATAGTAGAGTAATATAATAATAGAATAAAATAAATTGAATGAAAAATAATCTTTTCATCTTTCATCTTTCATCATTCGTCCATGTTGGAGAGTAGAGGTCATCCTCACGTAGGAATTTGGGCAAATATTCCATAAAGTGCCCATGCCCACTCAGCGTCATCATAGCTTCTTTGGCCCCAATCATCATAAATGTCGATCGCTCTTTCGTGAAGCACCCTCAGTGCTGTTGCCATTACGTGATAGATACCTGGTGCTTCTCCATTTTGGGCTCCTGCTGCCATCTGCTACTTAGTGCGTGGCATTCCCATGTTTGACATTATACATACACGTACGAGTAAGTGCATCATTTATGTTTGCCGCTTTGATGCAAACCGCCGGTATGATGTTTGTAGATGATATAGTTACCAGTGCCGATGAGCACTCCGAGGCGCGAATGCAAGGTTAAGGCATTATGTTGTGCTCTCCCACCCTCACCACCAACTGAGCTATTCTATTTTCTTCCTTGCGCTTAGGAGAAGGACTTCTTTCTTCTGAGCTGTCAACTGCAGTTCCCAAGCCATCGACCAACTCTAGAAATTGTATGATTCCATGTTACCTTCAAATCTTTTAGTCTCATTACTAATGCTTAGTTTAGTCATTTAAATAAAGCACATTTCTACTTGGTGAAAAGGTAACCGCATTATCCACAATTCTTGCAAAGCCTCAATCTACATACTTCTTGGCATTTTGCCGCCAAGAAGCCCGAACTACAGCAATTTTTGGAGATGCCATTTATGCAATTCGGTAGTGTGACCATCCGATTCAAAGTTGCATACACATTTCTAGCGTCTTCTGCAGGTAGAATGATGTATACAGTTTCCATTTCGATACGGTACTCTTAAGCCTCTGACTCTTTCCCCTATGATAGTTTCATGTAGGCCTGCACCTGCAGCGCGCAGCATTTGTTGTGACTTCAACAACGGGACTTGTGAAGTATTACTTACCATGTGTGACCTTACGTTGACTGTAGCATTTTCTTTAACAGCGTTTTCGATAGCTGCCCGGCACTAAGCAACCCTCGTTCCTTGGGATCTGTTTAGTTCGAGCAGTAACTCTCCGGTAGCAGTCGTTCGAATGATGCTCAAGCAAGCATGCTTTGAATTATAAGTTGAATTTTATAAAGTTTGTGTGTACGTTCGAGGTAATAAATGCTAGTGGCGCCTCCAATTCAAACCATTTATGTTCACTTCCATATGATGGGTTCTTACAAGTGCACGCTGGATATTTGGTCAAAATATTGACTTGTTTGTAGTCTAGTTTTTGACTGATATCATTTCTGGTCTGATAATTTACTGTGAATTTTGGACTAATTGCTACCCTGAATTAAGTTTGAACCCTGTCCCGATTTGTACTCTGTTTAGAATTTGTTCTGTAATTTTATGGAACATTTCGTTTAAGTTTGCTCGGAATTTGTGATTAAATTTTCATCTGATAATTGGCTTGAAATTTGATGTGACTTTCGTTCAAATCTAGACTGATTTTTTAACACATTTTTTGGATTGGAGTTTGGTTGGAATTTGTGTTTGAATTTGAGCTTCATATTTATTCTGAATTTTACTTTGACTTTTAGTCTGACTATTTGTATGATTTTTTCTATCTGACTTTTGATCTGACTTTTGATCTGACTTTTGATCTGACTTTTGATCTGACTTTTAGTCTGACTTCTGATGTGGCTTTTGGTCTGACGGTTGATCTGACTTCCATTCAGGTACAAAAATAACACGCACTACATGATTGAATGCGAAAAGCTCGGCCTAGGTCCTCTATGGGCTGTTGAGCCATTAAAAGAAGTTGATCTGACTTTTGGTCTGACTGTTGATCTGGCTTGTAGTCTGACTTTTCGTTTGCTTTTTAACTAACTTCTGTCTTCTTTTATTAATTTTAATACCTAACTTTTGGTATGACGTTTAATCTGACTTTTGATATGGCTTTTGATCTGGCTTTTAATCTGAATTTTTATCTGACTTTGAGTCTGACTTTGGATCTGACTTTGGATCTGACTTTGGATCTGACTTTGGATCTGACTTTGTATCTGACTTTTTATCTCATTTTTAATCAAACTTGATAAAATAGTTCTTAAAAAATTTTGAAAGACTTTTACTAAAATTGAAACTGTTAGTCTGAATTTTTTATTTTGGCTTTGAATCTGACTTTTGGTCTGACAATTGATCTGGCTTGTAGTCTGACTCTTGGTTTGCTTTTTAACTAACTTCTGGTCTGAATTGTGGCCTCGAATTTTGTACGACTTTTGGTTTGCTTTTTAACTAACTTCTGATCTGAATTCTTGCTTCGATTTTTGTATCGAATTGGCGTCTACTTTTCTTAATTTTAATACCTAACTTTTGGAGTGAAGTTTAATCTGACTGATATGGCTTTTGATCTGGCATTTAATCTGAATTTTTATCTGACTTTGGGTCTGACTTTGGATCTGACTTTGGATCTGACTTTGGATCTGACTTTTGATCTGACTTTGGATATAACTTTGTATCTGACTTTTTATATCACTTTTAATCAAACCTGATAAAATAGTTCTTAAAAAATTTTGAAAGACTTTTACTAGAATTGAAACAGTTAGTCTGAATTTTTTAATCTGGCTTTGAATCTGACTTTTGGTCTGACAATTGATCTGGCTTGTAGTCTGACTTTTACTTTGCTTTTTAACTAACTTCTGGTCTGAATTGTGGCCTCGAATTTTGTACGACTTTTGGTCTGCCTTTTGATCTGACTTTTGATATTACATTTGCTCTGACTGTTGATCTAACTTGCAGTATGACTTTTGGCTTGCTTTTTAACTAACTTCTGGTCTCAATTTTGGTATTAAATTGAAGTCTAATTTTCCTTATTTCAATACTTAACTTTTGGTATGACATTTAATCTGACTTTTAATCTGAATTTGATCTGACTTTTGGTCTGACTGTTGATCTGACTTATAGTATGACTTTTGGTTTGCTTTTTAACTAACTTCTGGCCTCCAATTTGGTATTGAATTGGAGCCAATATATACCTACATACTTACATATATTATGCTAACTATCGAGAGTTTGAGTTCCCATAAATTTTTTAAATCAAATTTAATATGTATTTTTGTTGAAAATAATTTAAACCTACTTTCATCATTTTCTATTTAAAATAGCAAACATATGATTAAAGAGTTATATAAAAAATAGCCAGAAAATGAAACACAACCAACAAGCAAAAACAACTTTTCGTGATAATGAAATACAACAGATAACAAGAGATAAACGTTAATACTTTTGTAATCCGCTCATAATCTGAGAGCATAAAGCAATATGCAGTTTTATTAGTATTGCCATAATGAAAATGGGAAAGTTATTCGCCGTATACGGGAACATATGCTTATGTCATTAATAACACAGCAGAGTACGTAGTTAACAGGTTAAAGAGATTCAGCTCAATAAAGAGTTTAAGAGTTGAAAAATATTGCATGTGCTCGTATTTAGTTTTTGAATATATGAACTTCGGGAAGTGTATTTAAATCCCACTCACCACTATATCTCTTTTGCTCTCATTCTAAGCTCATGACCAAGAGCGTATCGTTCTCTTTCCTTGGCTCTATTATTAGCTAGACATATTACCGTTATCATCAGCTCTGCCGTTTATGTGGCATTCATTGCTGCCTTTTTGCAAAAGTATTCATTAAGTTTTCAACAATTTTCTAATATCCCATTGTATTTTGTATTTGCGTTCATTGCTTTTCACTTACATATACACACACAACTACATACACAACTACACACACACACACACAGACACACACACACACACAGAGACACACACACACACACACAGACACACACACACATACATTTTTATATACGGCATCGCACTACAATTAAAAGGATGAGAATATAAGTATGCACAATATTTATGCATGATTAAGTTGATAAAAAAAATTTTATTGACAATTGAATTTGATTGATGATAAAATAATGAAGTCTTATTGACAGTTTTGTGGTTATAATTGAGCTTGTTTTGCGGTTTATAAATTCCATTGTATTTTAAAATATTTACCATTTGCTTTTACATATTGCAAGTATTTATTTTTAATTGAGCTTCTGCTCGGTGAAAGTGAAAGAAAGTGCACTGCGTAAAACTTAATGATTAATGAGTTTATGTACATATGTATACTTTTGGAAATATTTATGGGATCTTCTACTTTTAAAAGTAGTTATTATCTTAAGTCCACTCATAATAATAAGTAATAAATAAATGCTTTCATTCATGTATTAAGGACTTGTGCCAAGCCTTGTCTAGTACCGAAAATCTCCCCTAATTGAATAGGACAGATGAGTCAGATCTTGAAACGAGTCAAGTCACAAGTCAAGAGAAATATGAATACGCGGCACTTGCCACAAGCAACTATTGTCGGAAGCCAAAGTCTTTTTTGTAGATAAAAAAGTTACGTCACTTCGTTTTTAAATCAGAATAACACGAAGAACCGATCGTCATCTTGATCAAACGGTGCAAACGGTACGTGAGACCCACACTGAAATTAATTACCATTAATCGCTGAATTGAAAAACCCAAGCAGGAAAGGTTAACAACTACGAACGACCGTTAAATGGATGCAATAGATCTTGAAATGGAAATATTGGAGAGAACTAAAAACGTTGACCAACGTTCGGTAACAATGGAGAAGTTTTGCTGGGACCTTATGCCCTGCCCATGAACGAGGGGATAAAAGAAATTGTATGCATCTGTGGGACGCCGTAACAGAAGTTCACTACTTCAGAATGTTTGCTGTTTGGGGTTTCAGGTTAGGTTTAGTACTTGTAAATCTTGTAAAAACCAGAGTCTATCGCAGACATGTTTTGAAATTGACTATGAACTGAATTAAGCGTTGTAAGTATAGTTCAGGTTGATAATTCTGTGATCCCAGGTGTGCTACATCTGGATTAACTTCATTTTATTCGTTTGAATTTACAGTGCAAGCAACGCCCTCTGCAAAATCATCATCTCCATCAAAATATTCATACTCAAATCATGTGAATTTATTTGCTCAGGTAATCACTTACTTTTACTTTTAATGGCACAACAGCCCATGGAGGGCCTAGGCCGAGCTTTTCGCATCCATACATGTTGTGCGTGTTATATTTGTACATGAATAAAAGGGACCTACAGTTTAAAGCCGAATCCGAACGGCGAAGTGAAAAGCTTTTCATAGCAATTTTTACTCTTGTAGGTTTGCCATTGCCTGCCAAGAGGTGGTCCCATGTAGAAAAATAATTTTTTTTTATACTTTTTGATTTTGCCTGTGACGAAATTCGAACCCCGGACACTCTGCGTAGCAGTCCAATGCACTACCACTACGCCACAGCGACTACTCAGGTCATCATTATAATTATAATCTTACCATCATCATCATTATAATTGTTAGTCTCATCATCAAAATATTCGGGTTGTAGGATCTCAACAGGTGGTAAATTTGCCACTTGCTGCTCTGAGAACTCGCGAATGTTATGTGAGGTTGACTAGAAACTCGGCAAATCTAGTCTATGTTTTGTTGTGCTGATGCCAGTTGTTTTCTTGCCACGGAGGTAAGATTTTCAGGCAAATTTTCAAGTAAATCTTCTGCCCTTCTTTTGCGTTTAGAAGCTAGGAATTCGGCCACCTCAATGACTGCCTGATGCTGTATAATCTGGGGACCTTCCTCGGGACTCAATGACATGAGTGTTGATGCAATTATTGGCTCTAATGAATTCATTTGCCATTCATGCTGTCTCTCTGCATTAGTCTTTGCGAATTGATATTCAATGAAATTCGAATTCTGTTGTGTCTCAAGTTGCTTGCGAAGTCTAAACTCTCGCGATCTCTCGGTACTCGTTTTTGGGTTTTTTTTTTCGCGATAGCAGAATGAATTTTGTTGTGTCTCCTATTTTCGACCAAGTCTACATTCGTTTTTGCTGCGTTTTTTTATCGTAACAAAATCATCATTTGTTTGTGCCTCGTGTTTGTTTTTTTTGCAGTCCATACTCGCTCATTCTTTCAGCTCTAAAAATTTCTAACGATTTTTGTTCGAAATGTAAAATTTGTTGTTTGAAATGTCAAATTTTAGTAGAAACCGATTTACAGCGCCCTCTTTCAATCGAGTATGATTCATACGCAGCGGCCTCTATCAATTAAGTTTGAATCATACGAATGAGCGCTCTTCCTCTATCAATCTAGTTTGTGCCGAAATAGAATAGCGAAGCTTTTCATAGGCAACTTAACTTTTACTCTTATCGGTTTGCCATTGCTTGCCAAGAGATGGTGTCAAAAGAAAAATTCGTTTTTTATACATTCTTATTTTGCCTGTGTCGAGGATGTTCTGCGTTCCAGGCCGGACTGACTTTTATTCTAATTCTTGGTCTGATTTTTTATGTTGTTTTTTATTTTTGGTCTGAAGTTTGTTTTGAAAATTGGTCTGTATTTCGAACGAAATTTCGATCTGATCTTTTGTCTGACTTTAGAAGTGACTTTGGCTTTGATTCTTGTTTTGATTCTTGGTTGTATTTTTTTTGATTTTTGGTGTGATCTGATTTTGGTTTGATTTTTAGTCTGAAATTCGAACTGTGTTCAATTCATTTCTGTATTTTGGGCTCAATTCAAGCCCGGTTTATTTTTTTCTTGATCGGATTTTTGTCTGAATTTTATTTAAATTTATTGAATTTTTTTGTTTGATTTTTAGTTGGGAATTTGTTCTGAGTTTGGTCTGACCGGACTGGTTTTTTCTCCGGATTTTGGAACGACTTCCTGTACTAATTTCGTACTGCGGTCAGATATAGGTCAGGTATAAGTTTTAGATCGTTTTCTTAATGCTCGGCTAAGAGGTAATCAGATCTTTAATCGAAGGTTCTGTAACCGTCTCGATAAAAGATTTGATTACTGCTTAACCGGACATTGAGAAAAGCGCCCCTAGTTCGATTTTTAGCACGACTTTGTCTTGGTCTGACGAGTTAGTCTGACTTTTAACCCGATTTTGGTCAGAATTTCGCATGAAATTTTTATCTGAATTTTGGTCGAAATTTTCATTTGATTTTGTCTGACTTTTGGGATGTCTTCTATCCTGATTCTTGGTCTGATTTATTTCTGTGATTTTACTGTGATTTGTGGTCTGATTTTTGGTTAGAATTTTGTACAAAATTTGATAGAAATTTTTACTGTTTATGCCTGTTCTAAGGTCCGAATTTTCATCTAATATTTTTCATATTTTTTGACTGTTTTGATTTTTGGCTGATTTTTAATTTGAATTTAGATTTGAGTTCTGGTCTAATTTTTGGTCCAAATTTTTGTCTGAGTTTTCCTTCTAAATTCTCATAGTGAAATACTTAATATATTTTACTATGGTTTTCATTTGAAATTTGTGCCAAAGTTTTGGATTTCTGTTTCTGAACTCAGAATCTTACTTTTTTTTCTACTTTTAATGGCACAACAGCCCATGGAGGGCCTAGGCCGAGCTTTTCGCTTTTCGCATCCACTCATGTTGTGCATGTTATATTTGTACATGAATGGAAGAGACGTACAGTTTAATGCCGAATCCGAACGGCGATGTTAAAAGCTTTTTCATAGGCAATTTTTACTCTTGTAAGTTTGCCATTGCCTGCCAAGAGGTGGTCCCATGTAGAAAAATAATTTTTTTTTCTACTTTTTGATTTTGCCTGTGCCGAGATTCGAGCTCCGGACACTCGGCGTAGCAGTCCAACGCACTACCACTACGCCACAGCGACCACTCAGAATTAGATTTGTTTTTTCCATCTCATTTTTATCGGCATTTCGGTTCGGATTTTGCTCTACTTATTGGTCAAAAACTATAATCTAGCAAAAGTAGACGTAAATTCTGTGCACGCCACTACTGTTCCTCCCTCAAGTACTACCGAACTTATGGGCATTCTAGTCTAAAGATCGAAGTTTACGATTCTTTTCCTTTCTTTTCATGTGCTCTCCATATGCACAACAGCAAATGGAGGGCCTAGGTCGACCTTTTTCTTGAAGATTCTATTTTGACTAAATGTTCTCAAGTTTCTGTATTGGCAATCAACGGTCCAGGTCCGATTTAAGCATAGGTCCGATTTAAGTTCTTGGTTCGGCTCCTCAGCTAGATTAACTAAGCATAGAAATTGGGGATTCTTAGTTGGAGATATTTCGTTAAATTAGTATAACATAAAAATTTATTAATTATAATTTAAATTTTACAGTTTAATTAGTGAAATATTATCGTATCATGTGCGGATACACGACATACATATATGTGTGTGTGTGTGTGTGTATATGTGTGTGTGTGTGTGTGTGTGTGAGTAAGGATATATGAATATTCATATTTCAACAAATTCGCATTTTTCATATTCATGTGGAATTTCAGTTGGCACTGCGCGCTAATATATTATGGCATACAGAATCTTATCTGGCAATAACCATTCACTGTAGGCATATGTGAATAAATGTGTGTGTGTGTGTGCGAGTGTGTGTGCGATTGTGTGTGCGACCAAACGTGGAACGCACGGCGGCATTCTAAAATGTTTACATGATTCTCGTAGAGAGAAGAAGACAAAAATATTTCTACACTTGCTCAGTAGTCAGAGTGAAAAGTATTTCCTTCCTTCCTGTTCACTTCCCATCATTACGCGAATTCGCAGCGGCAAGCGATACTCGTCAGGTTTTTTTTTTTCTTTTTTGAGTTTGTTCAAATGTTTCCGCTTGATGTCTGTTGCTGTCTGTTGCTGTGCAGCCTCAGCTTCAGCTTCTTATTCTTACACGTACTTTCGGTAAGACAGAAAATGTTGATAAATTGCAAAATTTTACATACTACTTGTGGATTTTTTCGTCAAAATTTATGCAAAAAGTTATTTTTAATTTTGTTTTGAAATATATTTTCTTTGCTTTTGTAAAGTTGTTTGGTTGTTCTTGTGGTTGTGTTTCACAAAGTTCGGAAGTGTTTTTTTGTTTCATCTTTTTTTTTTAGTTTTTTCTTGCTAATATGTGGTGAAAAAATTAGAGCTGTAACGAAAGTATATGGTTCGTAAGCGAAACTGATAGCGAAACCGTGAAAGCATACACAAATATAAGTTTTCTTGGATGAAATGTAAAGTGACTAGTTTTGCAATACTTTCAGTTAAACTCGAAAGCGAAGCCGTGAGTAAATTGTAAGCGAAACCGTTAGCAAACTGTAAGCGAAAGCGTTAGCAAACTGTAAGCGAAACCGTTAGCAAACTGTAAGCGATCCGTTTCGGTTTCGAAATATTTTTGTTTGCTAAACCGAAATTGAAAGCGATTGTGAAAATGATTAATTTGATAGCTTTTTCATTCGAAAAGGAAATTGAACCCGCGAACGAAACAAAAGCAAAACCGAGTATGCATGCAAAAACAGTTTTTTTTTGCTAAGCTGATATGCAAATACTAATAATTTTGAATAACTTTCAGTCAAAAGCGAAAGTTAAATAGTGAATGAAATGATAACTGTGCAACACTTTTAGTAAAACTGCCAAGCGAAACTTGAGCGAAACCGAAATGTATAGACGGAAATCTATACAAATCTAAAAAAGCTCGGCCTAGGCCCTCCATCGGCTGTTGTGCCATTAAAAGTAAGTAAGTAAATAGACGGAAATCGATTGCGAATTCAGAAATTAATAGTTTTGCAAAACTGTCAGTGAAAACTGAAGGGGAAACTGTAAGCGAATTGAAAGCGAAACCGAGAATGCATACAGAAATATTCATATTTTCTTAGCAGAAATTGAAAAGAAATGCGAAATCAAAATCTTTCGACTTGAAAGCGAAACTGGAACGGATACGAAAAATTGTCTTCTTCTGAAGACAGAAATACAAAACGAACTTGAGAATGGAAAGTTTTGCAACGTGAACATAACGAAAGCGAAACCGAAAACTTATACAAAAATATTTTCTCTTTGGATTAAATTGATGTCAAAAATGGGTGAGATTTTTATCTGTATAACTTTCAGTCAAAAACCGAAAGCGAAATCATGAGTGAACTGCGAAATCGCGACTAACATACAAATATTTGTTTAGCTCAAAATAAATTTAAAACGAATTGGAAAACGAATAGTTTGCCAACACTTACAATTAAAATTTTAAAGCGAAACCATAAACGATCGGAGAGCAATATTGAAAACAAATGCGAATATATTCTTATTACATGTGAACGAACGGAGAGCGAAATCGGAACGGAAACCGAAATATAGTAGAGGTAGTAGTCATACCAGTAAAAGTAGTTGAACTTTCCCTTCCGTTACATCTCAATCCATTTTTTTTCACTGAAATATAATCTCTTATTAATATTAGATCTTTATCTGAACAGTTTTCATATCTGTATCTACTAAAACCAGTGAACGCGCGGTTAGCGAAACTAGGAAGGTATACAAAAATAATTTATTCGCTTAGCTGAAATGCTTTCGAATATGGAAAAGCAAGGAGTTTTGAAATTTTACGATCAAACCTGAAAGTCAAACCTGAAGTAAACTGAGATCAAAAGGCAACGGATACAAAAAATATATAAATTTTTTCAAAACCTTAATGGAACGAATTTTAAAAGACATAATTTGGTAACACTTTATGTAAAAATCGTAACCAAAAACGTGAGCGAACCGAAAGCGAAACCGAGAAAGCGCGCAGAAAACTTTACAGCACATACAAAATTGCAATCAAGAAACAATTTCACTTTGACGTATGATCTTCGCGTATGTAAGCGAAACCGTGTATTCGTTACATACCTAGTGAAAACTGAACGGAAAAGTCACTTACTTGTGGAATAAGTACTTGGAGTGCGTATGTGTTGCTGATGGCTGCGCTACTCTTATGCTCTAAGCTGTGACAGTTTTTAATTCACAATTTATTTTCAAAATAAATTTCTTTTTCCCCTTTTTCTTCCTTAATTGTTTTCATTTGACTACATTTAGTTAGATGCTAAGAGTTGTTGTAATGAAATTATTTCCAATTACGATTAATTTTATTAATTATTAAAAAATTTAGCAAACAATTTTTAGTATTAAAACAAAAAGACGAACATTTTAGGCTTGTTTTCTTAAGCTATGGTTTAATATAACAAATTTTTTTACTACGCAAAACCGAGTTGCGAAACTTTAACGGCAGATGACTTTGATCAGTTAAAGTAATGAAAACTTTTAGGTTTGAATTACGCCATGAATTTGAGCCTTAATTCCAATCAGATTTTCGCTCTGAGTTTCAGTATGAATTAAAGAGGAATTATTGCGGTTCTAATTTGCATACGCATTTGATTGTGAATTTCGTTCGGAATTTTTACATGAATCTGCTATGAGCTTCGGTTTGTTCTTTGGCCTATATTTTGGTCCGAGTTTTGGATCAGAAATCCAGATTCAATTTAAGTCCGAATTCCATTCTAAATTTTGATTTGAATTTCGCATTGATTTTTGGTCTGAAATTTGTTAGAATTTAGGTTTAAATTTTAGTGTAAATTTTGACGTGAACTTAAATTTTTGGACTGATTTTTAATATGTATCAGGTATGAATTTCGATGTGAGTTCGGCCTGCATTTAGTCTGAATTTTTCGACCACTTTTGGAACTGATTTTGTTGTTATAAAAACAGTGTATGAGTAGAGGTTGAAAAAAGAAACTATTAAGTTAACTATCGTAGGCGATAACGTAGTGGTAGTAACTGTAGTAGTAGTAGTAGTCGTAATAGTAGTAGTAATACTTTTAATAGCAGTAGTAGTAGTAGTAGTAGTATTAGTAGTACTAGTAATAGTAGTACTAGTAGTAGCAGTGGTTGTAGTAGTTGTAGTTGTAGCATTAGTAGTAGTAGTAGTAGTAGTAGTAGTAGTAGTAGTAGTAGTAGTAGTAGTAGTAGTAGTAGTAGTAGTATTAGAAATAGTAGTACTGGTAGTAGCAGTGGTTGAAGTAGTAGTTGTAGTAGTGGTAGTAGTATTAGTAGTAGTAGTAGTAGTAGTCGTAATAGTAGTAGTAATAGTAATAATACTTGTAAAAGCAGTAGTAGTGGTAGTAGTAGTAGTAGTATTAGTAGTAGTAGTAGTAGTAGTAGTAGTAGTAGTAGTAGTAGTAGTAGTAGTAGTAGTAGTAGTAGTAGTAGTAGTATTAGTAATAGTAGTAGAAGTACTGGTAGTAGCAGTGGTTGTAGTAGTAGTTGCAGTAGTGGTAGTAATATTAGTAGTAGTAGTAGTAGTAGTCGTTATAGTAGTAGTAATAGTAATGATACTTGTAATAGCATTAGTAGTGGTAGTAGTATTAGTAGTAGTAGTAGTAGTAGTAGTAGTAGTAGTAGTAGTAGTAGTAGTAGCAGTACTAGTAGTAGCAATGGTTGTAGTAGTAGTTGTAGTAGTGGTAGTAGTACTAGTAGTAGTAGAACTAGTAGTAGTAGTACTAGTAGTAGTAGTATTAGTAGTAGCAGTGGTTGTAGTAGTAGTTGTAGTAGTGGTAGTAGTACTAGTAGTAGTAGAACTAGTAGTAGTAGTACTAGTAGTAGCAGTGGTTGTAGTAGTAGTAGTAGTAGTAGTAGTAGTAGTAGTAGTAATAGTAGTAGTAGTAGTAGTAGTAATAGTAGTAGTAGTAGTAGTAGTAGTAGTAGTAGTAGTAGTAGTAGTACTAGTAGTAGTAGTAATAGTAGTAGTAGTAGTAGTAGTAGTAGTAATAGTAGTAGTAGTAGTAGTGGTAGTAGTAGTAGTAGTAGTAGTAGTAGTAGTAGTACTAGTAGTAGTAGTACTAGTAGTAGTAGAACTAGTAGTAGTAGTACTAGTAGTAGTACTAGTACTAGTAGTAGTACTAGTAGTAGTAGAACTAGTAATAGTAGTACTAGTGTATTAGTACTAGTAGTAGCAGTGGTTGTAGTAGTAGTTGTAGTAGTTGTAGTAGTTGTAGTAGTTGTAGTAGTTGTAGTAGTTGTAGTAGTAGTAGTAGTACTAGTAGTAGAAGTCGTAGTAGTATTAGTTGTAGTAGTATTACTAGTAGAGGTAGTAGTCGTACCAGTAAAAGTAGTTGAACTTTCTCTTCCGTTACATCTCAATCCATTTTTCTTCACTGAAATATAATCTCATATTAATATTAGATCTTTATCTGAACAGTTTTCATATCTGTATCTACTAAATTGCTTCCGGAAACTTTACAATTCGAATTCATGTATAAAAAATGAATAAAACTGATGTCAAGAGAATCCATTTAAAGGTTAGTAGTTTTAGAACAAACAAAAAAACACAAAAAAATTTTGAAATTAAATAAATCTACTTTATTGACTTTTAAATTGTATTCTTTTAGGTACTAAAATGTAATTTAAACTTTCAAAATTGTTGCCTTTCAAATTGTAGCTGAAAAAATTTTTTTTTTGGTGCAATTAGAAAAAAAAAATTAAGTAATAAGGTTTTCATATCAATTCAGCAGTTTTTGTTGTAAAAATTCAAAATTAAAAGTTTTACTATTGTTTTTTTGTTACATAGAAAACAAGACCTCTCAACGTGCTTTAATTTTAATAATTCTGAACTTTTTCTAATAAAAGTACAAGCTATTATTTCCTGCTACTATTGTCTAATACTATTTTCTAGTACATTCTGAAAATACTTTTTTCTACTACCATTTTTTTCTACTATTTTCTACTATTACTTCCCAGAACTGTTTAACACATTTAGGATCCAGAATTTTTTTTATTTACTACTTTTTCTTAACCCTGTTTTACCGCTACTTTTTACAAGTACAATTATCTATTACTTTTTTACTACATACATACTTTCTACTGTTACATTCTATTCAAAAGCTTTTCCAGTACTAAGTATTTTCTACTATGTACGATTCTACTACATACTTTCTGCTGCTATTTTCTATTTTCGTTTCTATTACTATTTTCTACTACTACTTCCTACTGCTGTTTCTTACTACTATTTCTTCTATTATCTTCAATTTCCTGTTTTTACTACTGTTCCACTACTTTTTTTTAGTAGTACTCCTTACTACTATTTTGTAGCACTTTTTCATATCATCTTTCCTTTTAGTTTTTTCTATTACTTTTCACAACTTTTTCTGCTATTATTTTGCGTTACTTTTCGACCACTTTCATTCATTACTTTTTTCTAGCATTATTTTCTACTACTTTCTTTCATCAAAATTTTCTACTACTCATTTCCACAGCTACTTTTTTTTATTGCTTTTTCATTATTTTACTACAAAATTTGTTGTATTCTCCCTCTTTCTTTCTGTAAATGCAACAACAACCCATGGAGGGCTTAAGCTGAGCGTGCATACATGAATAGGAGGGACCAACAGTTTTATGCCGAAAAGCTGTTTTTAGTCGATTTTTACTCTTGCATGTTTACCATTGCCTGTCAAGAAATGGTGCCGTGTAGAAAAAATATTTCTTATACTTTTTATTTTTCTTGTGCCAAGATTTGAACCCAGGACACTCTGCCTAGCAGGCCAACACGTTATACATAAATTCCACCACGGCGACCACAAAAAAAAAATAATTTTCAAATACTTTTATTCACTATTTTTACTACTATTTCCTACCTCTTTTTTACAACTGTTTTTAACTACTTTTTTCCAATTATATTATATTAAGTATTATTACCCTTTTTTTTCTCTTTCTCTTTATGCTATTGCACTTTCCTAATAATATTTCTTACCAATATTTTTTACTACTATATTTTACTAATATTTTCTACTTCCCTTTAAGTCTTTTTTGTTACTATTTCCTACCAATATTTTCTACTACTATATTTTAATACTTTTTTGTACTTCATTTCTTATCATTTTGTTCAACTATTTCCTACTACTATTTTTGCCAATATTTTCTACTACTATATTTTAACTTTTTTTTTACTTTTCCTTTCTTTCTACTTTCCCTACCAATATTTTTACAAATATTTTAGTACTATTTCTTCTTACTTCGTACTTCTTTTCAAAAAATTTTGTTCTTTATTTCCTGCCACTATTTCTATAAATATTTCCTTCTACTATATTTAACTAGTATTTTTCATACCTTTTTAAATCATTTTGTTCTTTATTTGCTACCACTATTTCTTCCAATATTTTCTACTACTATAGTTTGCTACTATTTTTTACTTATTTTCTAATCATTCTTTTATACTCTTTCCTACCACTATTTCTACCAATACTTTCTACTACTATTTATTCTACTACTATATTTTACTACTATTTTCTACTCTTTTAAAATCATTTTTTTCTACTACCTTAAGTATTTCCCACAACTATTTTAACAAACACTCTCATTTTTTGTTCTGTATTCAACTACTATTTTCTACTACTATTTTCCATTAACTTTTTACTAATTTAAAATAAATTTTGTCGTAAATAACGTTAAGCTTTTTTTTCAAATTTCAATGCAGGAACTTAATTTCCCATTACCTGTGATGTTTGGCAGCGCCTAGTTGCAAAGGGGCCAAGCCTCCTATGAACCCTACTCCTACTTCTTGAAAGACACAATAGCCAGTAGAACTTCTGAGACCAACTCCTAGTACTTAGTAATGAAAGAAATTCCACCAACTTTTCAACCGAGATTCTGTTTATTTAAATTAACTTGTAATTCTGTGCTCATGAACTAAATTCCAATTCCTCGCAAATTTCATGTCTGTCTCAATTACTCCAATTGAAATAATTTCAAGCTAATAAAATACCATTTTTATTAGCCACAATTACAATATCATTAAATAATAAGAAATTAAGGATTGTGGAAGACACGGAACTGCGAAAGCGAACAAAGAATCCGTGAAAATAAACAAAATGGAAAGACTCTTCTAACGTTAACTACTTTTCAATTGTAATAACTAATTTTCACACAAAACCACTAACTGGCAAAACAAGCTAGCAACACAAAGCCAAAGACAAGTTGTAGTCTGTAATTTCCTAGCATTTGCCGCAGAAACAAACAATTAAACTCGCATAAAGTCAAACTTAATAACATTCGCTCTTTATTGCCACTAATTTGGAGATTTCTTGTGGTTGCTTGCACAAATTTAATTGCTGGGAATTGAACTTAACCAAACGACCATTGTGCGTTGTATTCTACATGCTACATACTTACTGCTACTGGCCGCTTCAGTAAAGTTACTACAACTGCTGATTGTTACTACTTACGACCTCATGGCAAACACTTAATCCGCTTTTACTTTGCAGTGCATCTAAAGCGCCACTTCTTTCGGAGGCACTTTAAATGAGTGAAGGAATAATTCAGCCTCGTTTCGTTTTTGCATGCTTATGCACCTGAAAAAGCAGCACAAAAATATATTAATTAGAAGCAGTTTGCATTAATAAGTTACGTTTCAATGACATTTAATTCAGTCTCGTTTCTTTCCAGCACAAAAGTGGAACTACGTAAAGTCTTTAATGTAGACTTTGAACAATTGATAATCCTAAAAGGTGCATCCTGAATGCTTATTGAAAATGCGCACAAAAAAGATGCGCATTTCTTAGTTTATACTTATGGCATGTTGTGAAAAAAGAATTAAATGAAAGATGTACTACAGACTTTCTAACTTTCAACAGTTCCGATCTCAGAATCGCTACAGATACGCGTTTCTCCTCCATGGGCTATGCAGCAGTACTGGCACGCCATACATATGTATGTATGTACTTGTTTATGTTCGTTGAATCGTATGTATTGTTGTAGTATACACTCTTATGTTGCTTGAGAGCTTTTGCAAATGATAATGGCTACGTGTATGTTTGTGGTTAATCGTTTGTATGTACCTAAGTTTGTAGTAATATTTAATTTTATCTGTGGAAGATTTACCCGCAGCAACAATTTCATGTAGCAAAAGTATTTGCTACGTGACTCAACTAAACAACAACGAAATCCTCGCAAAAGGTTTAAAGTTATATAAGTGATCAGTGTGTGTGTGTGTGTGTGTGCTCAAGGGTTAAGCCTCTAAATCACTCAAGGTCAAAACTGCAAAAAGGCTGCAATATTTTCGAGCTTAAAACTTCTGTTCATTTAGTCTGTTCATTGGAAATCTTTATCTGAAGTGGAGAATTTTTCTCAAACCCTAACCAGAAATGTTCTTACCCTAACTTTTGAGGTACATATTTTAGAAGGTCGGGCAAAAGTAATGTCATAATGTAAATTGACTGCTCTTTTCTCACCGAAAGTTCACTTGAAGGTGCAAAATTTATGGCATTAAGTTGAAAAAGTGATATCGGGCAAATGGCAACCTCCTGAATAGATGCACATTTGTGCTCATTTTACGGCATTTTGAATTGTTACTTGCAAAACATCTGATTTCCTTTTCAGTGTTGTCTTTCAAGAAATTTTCTACTGTGGGCAAGAAGTAGTAAGACTTTTTAATTTAAATTTCGCGCGCGGAAACCCATTCATCAAAATATTACTTTTTTAAGGTTGGTATGACTGTCGGTGATATCTGTGCCAAATGTCACATCGAAATAATCATTAGTGTTTAGTATACGCTTGTCTCTCTGAAGTACAAAAAGTGCATTCGGCGATTTTCACAATGAGTGAAATTATTCAACAAAGAAATTCCATTAAATTTTGTGTGCGGAATCAAGTTTCTGGTGCCGAAACGTTCAGAATGTTGCAAAAGGCCTTTTGTTGTTTTTGATTGGTACAAATTGTTCAAAGATGGTCGAGAACGCGTTGACGACGAACCACGTCCAGGACGGCCATCAACATCAACTGATGATCAAAACGTCTGGTCAATAAAATCAAGGAATTGGTGCTCGAAAATCGATGATCAACAGTCAGAGACATTACTGGCATCGTTGGAATATCGGAAGGATCAGTTAAAACCATTTTAAAACATCATTTGGGCCTAAGAAGAGTGAAAGCACGATTGGTTCCAAAATCACTGCATTGGTTTTACGAGACCATTTTGCCAAAAATTCGACTGATATCGTTCCGCAACCACCCTACCACCCTATTCGCCTGACTTAGCACCGTGCGACTTTTGGCTATTTTCTAAACTCAAATAACCGCTTCGTGGACACCGTTTTGAGTCAATTGTCAATGGAAGACATTAAACATGAATCGCTAAGCGCATTGAAGGCTATTCCGGAAATTGACTTTAACAACTGTTTCGAGAAGTGGAAAAAACGTTGGCACAAGTGTATTGGGGCCGGGAGGGGGGATTACTTTGAAGGGGACGAAATAGATTTGGAAGAATGAATAAAAAAATTTGAAATTATGAACAAAGTCTTAGTAACTTTTGCCCACAGTAGTAAGGTTTGCCGCTTGTTGTGGTAAACGCGATATTTCCAAAGGCCCCTAAGGAAGAAGTCTGCCACCGTCAGCTCTGGCGATCTAGCCGGCCAATGTGAATCGCACAACTGAAATCTGAATCAACGAATTACATACTTTATTTTGTTTGTCTCTCTATGCCCACATCAACAAATTACAACAACCTCATTTCTCTCATTCCCTTTATTGACGAATCAAATCGAAATGTTTCGCTGTTAAGCACAAAGAGTGGTGGGGAGTTAAACTGAGCAAACAAAATAGTTAGTAATCAAAATCCACTCCTGCAAGAACAACACTGCATTCACACAACAGCACTCTCTCTCTTTCTCTCTCTCTCTTCACCTGATTTCTGTTTTTGTACTAAAGGAATATTTCGCAAAAATAACTCAACTAACAAATACAGTAAATTTTTCTAAAGTCAATTACTCGCTAATATTTATGAAAATTACTCGATTGTTCGCAGTCGACCGCGTGTGTATGAGACATATGAGAAGACATTGAGGGAGCCGACGTCTCTGCTTGTACTTCATGGGCCCTATCCATATACAAGGTGTTTTTTTTAGAAGTGTGAGAAGAAATAAAACGCATATAATTTAATGTTATGGCCAAGAATTTAGCTTTATTATAAAGATAAGATAATTTGCCATTATGTTTTAAAAATGATTTTGGGCAAGTGGCCGCCGCGACTGGTTCGAATAAATTCCAGCCGAGAGGCCCAATTTTCGACCACTTTTTGCAGCAATTCAGCAATTGGGGCCGTATGTCAGTAATAACGCGCCGAATATTCTCTTCCAAGGCGTCAATCGTCTCGGGCTTATCTGCGTATACAAGCGACATCACTTAACCTCACAAAATCGCACGATCTTGGAGGCCACGCCACAGGCCCACGACGCGAGATAATGCGCTCGCCAAAAGTTTCCTTCAATGAATTGATTGTTTCGTTGGCTGTATCGCTGTATGGCATGTAGCGCCGTCTTGTTGGAACCAAAGGTCGTCCACATCAACATCCTCCAATTCACAATTCAGGCACGAAAAAGTCATTAATCATGGCTCTATAGCGTTTAGCGTTCCCCATTGACTGTAACATTATGACCGGTTTCATCTTTAAAGAAATATGGACCAATGATTCCCTCTGCCCATAGAGCACACCAAACAGTGACTTTTTGAGGATGTAACGGCGTCTCAACAATGGCTTGTGGATTATGATCACTCCAAATGCTACAATATTGCTTATTAACGTACCCAAGTGAGCTTCATCGCTGAACAAAGTTATCTTGTGAAAATCGAGATCGGTGGCCATCTCGTCTTGGGCCCATTCACCGAACGTGCGACGCCCTTGATGGTCGTTCGGCTTCAATTCTTACACGAGTTGGATTTTTATAAGATCGCAAACCAAGATTCTTCCGCAAAATCTTCTATAAAGTGGATGGGCACAGCTCCAATTGTTGCGCGCGATGGCAGATGGACTCATTCGGGTCTTCTTCGATACTCTGCTCCACAGCAGCAATAGCGTCTTCGGTGCGCATTGTACGGCGTCTCTGAGAATGCGCATTATCCACTAGAGTAAACGTGGTGCGAAACCGATCCATGGTTGCTCGAATTACCGACTCTGCTGGGCGATTATAGCGACCGAATATTGGACACAGCGCGCGATGCGTCGCGCGAACCGTACCATTATTTTGGTAATAAATTTACACTATTTGCAAACGTTGTTCAGGAGTAAGTCTATTCACTTAGAAATGGCAAACTAAACTGAGCATAAATCAAGTGGCAGCTGTCAAAAAGACTGATTCCGAAAAAAACCATACTTCTAGAAAAAACAACCTTTACTTACTTAGTATAAAAAAAGCTCGATCACAATATTGGCTCTCATTGTCTCTGTTCATGTATTTTATCTCTCTTATCCTCTCTTATCATATTCATTAGAGTTGATTTTTCCAACTCATTGCACTCATTTTCAAATAAAAAAAACATCGAAATGAGAGGACGTTAGGAAACATATAAAACGTAAGTAGAAGAGGCATTGATGTAAAGGGTGATTTTTCTAAGAGTTTAGTTTTTGAAAATGAAAAAAAAAACTCAAAAATTTTACAAAAGTGAATGAAATTTTTATTTCGGTCGATAAATCAATTCCTGGCATTTACTTTTTAAAGATACTTAATTTCACTTAAATGTTACCCGCGGCTACGCTTCAAGTGGTCCATTCTGAAGGTCCCATTTTGGCACATTTTTCACACATTTCGGCCGGAATCTCACAAATGACACATTCAATGTTCAATATCTTCCAAAGCAGCAATCGTGTTTGGCTTGTCCCTATCGACCAGAGACCTAACATAGCCCCACAAAAAAGTAGTCTAACGGGGTCAAATCACACGATCTTGATGACCAATGTCCAATTGGCTGCACCAAAACGTGAGATTAACTGCTCACCAAATTCGCCTCTCAATTGATGCATGGTTTCGCGTGCAGTGTGCCATGTGGCATGTGGCACTGTCCTGTTGGAACCACATGTCAGCTGAGTACAATTCTAGCATTTTCGGCCAAAAAAAAGTGTTATAATTGAACGGTACCTCTCTCCAGCCCAATAATGCCGCCTGCCCATAACATGCCGCCGCACCAAACAGTGCTTTTTTTGGGATGCATTGGTAGCTGCTGAATTGCCTCTGGCTGGTCTTCACTCCAAACACGGCAATTCTGCTTATTCACGTACCCATTGAGTCAAAAATGAGCCACTAATCACTAAACGAGGAAGTAGCTTGTGTGATTGATGGACGTAGCTTGTGTGATTCCATTCCCTCTCTCATTCTCCCGCCTTCTTTCTCCCACCTATCAATCTTCCTTCCATTCAACACAATGCTCTGCATTCATAGGGGTACACCCTGAGGTTTGAATGTATCAATAAAAAAAACAAAAACTTGCGAAACACTTTTTTCACAGCGCATGAATTTTGATAATAAATTTCAATAATTTCCAAACATTGTTCAGGCGTAAGTCTATTCATGATGAAATGGCAAACCAAAGTGAGCATAAATCAGGTGACAGCTGTCAAAAAGAAAAACTCAGATAGAAGTATTGCCAGATTGAAAACCACACTTCTAGAAAAAACACCCTTTATAAAAGTGAAACAAGTTGGTCGTGATAAGTTTCAATTCACTCGCGAGTTCTTAAATTCTCACAAATTTTTTTAGCAGAAAAATTTTTCTATGACGTCACAAGATAAATGATTTAACCATCCTACTTAATTCGCCCTCTCTCAGTACGTGTTCAGATGACTAAAGCTCGACTGCGACGTCAGCTCTCTCAGCTTCATCACATGTGTTCTGTAAGCAAAACTGATGTACTATATTTACTTGTACAGAAGATCCGAATGCATTTGGTCTACTAGTATGTAATATGAAAGAATGGAGAAAATGTGTGAGCCACTCGAGTGATCAATTCACTTTATACTGATTCAAATGCTCCTCCACTTATCGTTCACCTTAGGTTATTACCTGAAATCCAAAACTACATATAAGCATTTTTCAGACCTATATTCAGGAAAATAGATATTTGTATTACATTTATGCATTAAGTATATATAATTGCATATTCACACATACTTACACGCATACTACATACCATATTCATTATACATACACCGAAATACATATTTACATAAATATAAAAGTCAGTGTGTGATAATATCTTTCACAAAACCATAAGAAAGCTACTTAACTTGAAATAACATCCTTTTTTGTTGCCAACTACATATCTGCTTGTTATCCTTGCAAGCTCGAAGTCTAACCAAGCGCATTACGTACTTGTTCATATGTACACACACACATACAAAGACTCATTCTTAGAATGTGTTATATGCTACGTGCTACTGTTAGCTGCTGCTGCTGCTGCTGCTGCTGCTGCTGCTGCTGTTTGCAGTTCATAGGACATCTGTTCGATGACACAGGCACACACGGAGGCAGCCTCAGAAATACAGCCACATAGCTACGAAAAAGCGGGGGGGGGGGGAGGAATGTGTAAGAAAATTGCTTTATGGCTTATCAGAGACGTCATTCCTTCCTTTCATATTTCCTTTCAACGGATTTCTTCCTTATTCTCAGTCAGTGAATCTAAATTGAATTATTGTACTATCTATCTGCGCATTTTGCAGGTGAATTCAGACAGAAAAATTTCTAGTTTTATTTTTAGGAATTATGTATAGTTGGTTTCCAAAAAAAAAAAAAACTATGTCTGGATTTTTGTTTTTTTTTTTTTTTTCGTTTTGATAAAATTGAACGAGGTATTAAAAAAGGAGAAGTAAAAAGAACGAACCAACGAAATCTCTTCTATTATTTATTTACCGTTGTTGTACTTTTATGCAATGTCTCCGAGTAGAAGTAGAAGAAGAAGAAGAAGAAGAAAACGGAAAGAGAAATATTTATTTTATTTTATTTATATTTGATTGCACAATAATACAGGTTAAATATTTGAGATAAATATGACCAAAAGAAAAAAATATAATATGGCTTAATAAGGCTGCAAGGTAATCGCACTGTGTCTAGCTTCTTGCTATGCTTAGCTGAAATGATGTGAGGGATTTTGCTCGTATTTTTTCCTTTTTCTATTCGTTCTACACAAGTGGATCATAATTTTTAAGCACATCGAGAGAGAATAATAAAGAGTAAAATGCCGTTTTGCAAAAATATAAAATGTCTAGCTTTGAGTTTCCTTATGGGAGAGACCGAGAGAAAGAGATAAAAAAACGAGAGAATTAAACGAAGGCCAAAATTAGTATTGAAAAATATTGCTGCTTATGAGACGAAGCTGACAAAGCCGACGTCGGTTGTCGAGCTTTTCCCATATGAATGAACGTATGGGGATCGGCGGCATACAATACAAGCAGAGATGTTGACTTCAATGACGGCTCTCTCAATTTTATCTCATGAGGACTATGATCTACATGCATAGCATATAATATGTACAAGCCGCAACGTGGACGTGAATGACGGCTCTCTCAATTTTATTTCATGAGGCCTATGATCTACATGTGGCAACGGAGTCAGACGGACTGAGACGAACTGAGACGAACTGAGACGAACTGAGACGAACTCTAAGCGGACGACAATACTAATAAATAAGACCTAATACCTACAAGACAAGACAACACTTAAACTTACTAAAATACACAACACTTAAAGTCACATAAAAGGTAGAACATACTACTGTGGGCAAAAAGTAGTAAGACTTTTTAATTTAAATTTCGCGCGTGGAAACCCATTCATCAAAATATTTTTTTTTTAAGGTTGGTATGACTGTCGGTGTTGACATCTGTGCCAAATGTCACATCAAAATAATCATTAGTGTTTAGTATACGCTTGTCTTTCTGCAGTACAAAAGTACAAAAAGTGCATTCGGCGATTTTCACAATGAGTGAAATTATTCAACAAAGAAGTTCCATTAAATTTTGTGTGCGGAATCAAATTTCTGGTGCCGAAACGTTCAGAATGTTGCAAAAGGCCTTCGGTGATAATTGTATGTCGCGAGCAAGTGGTTTTGATTGGTACAAATTGTTCAAAGATGGTCGAGAACGCGTTGACGACGAACCACGTCCAGGACGGCCATCAACATCAACTGATGATCAACAAGTCTGGTCAATAAAATGAAAGAATTGGTGCTCGAAAATCGACGATTAATAGTCAGAGACCTTACTGGCATCGTTGGAATATCGGAAGGATCAGTGAAAACCATCATCCATTTTAAAACATCATTTGGGCCTAAGAAGAGTGAATGCACGATTGGTTCCAAAATCACTCCATTGGTTTTACGAGACCATTTTGCCAAAAAATTCGACTGATATCGTTCCGCAACCACCCTACCACCCTATTCGCCTGACTTAGCACCGTGTGACTTTTGGCTATTTTCCAAACTCAAAAAACCGCTTCGTGCACACCGTTTTGAGTCAATTGTCAATGGAAGACATTAAACATGAATCGCTAAGCGCATTGAAGGCTATTCCGGAAATTGACTTTAACAACTGTTTCGAGAATTGGAAAAAACGTTGGACAAAACACAAGTGTATTGGGGCCGGGAGGGGGGATTACTTTGAAGGGGACGAAATAGATTTGGAAGAATGAATGAAAAAATTTGAAATTATGAACAAAGTCTTACTACTTTTTGCCCACAGTAGTATGCAACACTGACAAGACGAGACAAAAGTAACGGAACGCGAACGGAGAGAGTCGTGAGTGGGCATTCACGCGGTACACTTCATTCTGTTAAGTAGTAATATGAAGATAACTTTTCAAATGTACAAGTAATGTAAAGGAATAAATGAAATTTATGTAAATAAATATTGAAATAATTTAAGACTAAAGTGCGTGCGTTAACTTGGAAAAGAAGCTGATCCCACATACATAACAGATTTGATTGTTACAATCTTGTTGTAGCATAGAAAATTGTTCCATCATCCCTCATTTACAGCTTTCAAGAGTTGAACAACATATTTTGAGTTTGTTAGAGAGAAGGGCAACGAAAGAAGCAAACATAAAGCAAAAAGTAGAGAGAGGAATAGAGAGGAAGAGAGAGGAAGAGAGAAGAGAGAACACACACACCAGTGCTGCCGTTTTAAATGACTTTACAATAACATAGTGAAAATTAAGAAAAATCGTAGTGATACACATACTAAAGAACTAAATTTACTTGTACTTTACTTTTAATAGCACAACAGCCCATGGAGGGCCTAGGCCGGACTTTTTGCATCCGCTCATGTTGTGCGTGTTATATTTGTACATGAATGGAAGAGACCTACTGTTTAATGCCGAATCCGAACGGCGAAGTGAAAAGCTTTTCATAGGCAATTTTTACTCTTGTAGGTTTGCCATTGCCTGTCAAGAGGTGGTGCCGTGTAGAAAAATTATTTTTTCTATTTTTTTTTTATTTTGTCTGTGCCGAGATTCGAACCCCGGACACTCTGTGTAGCAGTCCAACGCATTACCATTACGCCACAGCGACCATAGAACTAAATTTACTTATCAAAAATATCAAAATCCAATAAGTTCACAAATTAATACGTTATAGGTACGTTTATAGGGCATTGGTCGCCGTAGCGTAGTTATAGTCAAAAGTTAGGCAAAATCAATAAGTAGAAAAATCAATTTTTTCTCCACGTCACCACTTCCCAGAGTAAAAATTGCATACACTTTTACACTTTGCCATTCGTATTCGGAAGGTCGAAATATAACATGCAGAACATGAGTGAATGCGAAAAGTACTACTTGGGACCCCATGATCTCTTGCACCATTAAAGCGGAAGAAGTGACAATTAGTCCGCCAAAAGAGTGATGCCGAGTACTTCCTTCTTGTTAGCAGTAATGAAGGTTGTCTCGCAACCAATTTCACTAAGTATAAAAGTATAATCAAAATGATGAGCCTCCATCTCGTAGGTTTATGCTATGGGCGAGGTAGTTGGAAAACAACCAGATTGTTAGATGTTGAAGTTCCACCAGATGGTCTGATGTTGAAATGATGGGCACAGAGCATAAGCTCTCTGATACTCTCTCTTTCAATGCATTACATATTTGAAGCTTAAAACCGTTCGTAAGTATGTAATAGATAGTATGCATGTATGTGTGTGAGTGCGTGAGAAAGTGAATGCCTATTAATGAATATATGTATGGTATGTATGAATAATTTAATTTACGCAGTGTTGCATTAAAATTTTTTATTTATGAAATTATAATCAAAATAATAATGACATAATTGAATTGGAATAATACAATATACCAATACATATGCACTTTGGCAAATACATTTATAATCTCATGAATATTATTGCATGCATCATACATATGTAGATGCACATACATATATATGTACTCGTAAGTGTGTGTGTGTGTGTGTATTGAGTGCGTATTGTATTGAACGTAACTGGTAGTGCGTGTGTGTGTGTGTGTGTGTGTGTGTGTGTGTGTGTGTGTGTGTGTGTGTGTGTGTGTGTGTGTGTGGGTGTGGGTGTGTTTGTTTGTGCAGCGATGCAAAGTGACTTAATATAATTTCTAATTTGCCATTATCGCCATATTGAATTGGGTTGCCATTGTTGTTGCTGCTTTGGTAGCTCTTTAATTCAATTCAGTTCATATGTACAGTGTCGGACAATCAAATAAGAACACCTTGCACTATAAAACTTCCATTGAATTGTTTTTTTTTATCGGACTGCTTATGGCAAACAATTTTTATAGACAAGAAAATGGTATGGTATATACTTTATAAATTTCTAGGTGGCAACACTACATTCAAATATTTTTTGGCGATTCCCCAACAAAAAAGTTGAAGCGAAGCATTCAAAGGCGGACAATTCAATCAATAAGAACAGCTGACGAAAAAATTTATATTTTAATAAGAAAACTTAAATTTGTTTATAATTTGTACTGGTAAGCATTTAAATGGTAGCACTGAGGGTAATTCAACATATTAAATGTAAATTATTCCGTAATGCCACAGCAAAATGGGTCGAGCCAAGCACTGCTGCAAGAGGCAGCGTGATTTGGTGAAAAAACTGCGAAATGAGGGACAAAGCATCCGCCAAATAGTTAAAACTATTAGCAGATCCTCGACATTTGTCTACCAATCTTTATTACATACCTCAAAAATTTCATTGCAAGAGAGGCAGGCCCCGCAAAACTACAAGTGCAGATGGCAATCGCATACAAATTTTTGGCGGCACGCGATCCATTTGAGGCAGCTGCTGCAATTAGAGAGGAGACAGGGGTTCAAATTTGTGCTCGATCAGTAAGGAGACGTTTGGTGGGGGAAAAAAATGTATGGGAGAACAGCACGAAAAGTACCAATGTTGACACAAAGACATCGAAAGTGTCGCATAGAGTTCGCTAAAGCGCACATTGAGTGGCATGGTTCAATTTATGCAAAAAAATGGCGCAAGGTGAATCTTGTTGGAAGTGATGGCAAACGTTGGGTTAGACGCCCGAAAAATGTAGAATTGAGCCCAAAATATACTACGAAGACGTTTAAGCACGTAGGTGGAAGCATCATGGTATGGGGATGCTTCACTTCGTATGGTGTGGGCCCTCTATATTGGATAAAAGAAACGATGGACAGATTTCTTTACGTAAACATTCTTCAGGAGGTGATGCTTCCTTATGCTGAATGGGAAATGCCCCTGAAATGGCAAATGCAACAGGATAATGACCCAAAGCATACCTCAATCCTTGCGGGAGATTGGTTTACCCATAATAGAATTCCCGTTATGACCAGGCCTTCACAATCTCCTGACCTTAATCCAATCCGAGAACTTGTGGAATATTTTCAAAGAGAAGATTGGCAGTACGAGAGCTAAAAACAAAGACGAATTGTGGCAAAGCATTCAAAGAGCGTAGTATTCCCTACCCCAGGCTACTTGCACGTCTCTGGTGGAATCAATACCTAGAAGGTGTAAGGCGGTTTTAATTAACAAAGGCTATTTCACAAAATGTTTATGTTAGCATTAGTGAACAATTTGAGTTAATATTTTATAAATTTTATTTTTTTTAATTGAAGTGTTTTTATTTGTTTTTGTTTGTCCTTTTGAAATGTGATTTTATGCATAACTTTTAAATTTCTTTTTTTTTTACATTGAATTGATTTTGTGTTTGATTTTAAGAAAAAATTAAACTTATGAAATAAATGAATAAAAGTAAATACCTTTTAAATTTATCATAAGCCTAGAGAAATATTTTTTTTTTGTTTTTTGGTTTTAGAACAAGGTGTTCTCATTTGATTGTCCCACACTGTATATGTACGAGTGTGAGTGTGTGTGTTTATAAGTATAATAATTGTTCAGTGCTTGCTGTTGTTGTAACGGTTTTCTCTTGTTTGAATTATATATGTATATTATTAAAATATTAGTTGAATTTATATATAGTAAATCAATTAAATACTTAATTAAAGTGAATTATTAAATTGGCCAACAATAAATACTACACTAGTAATGAAAATAATAATAATATTCATACTAGCGCGCACATTTATTAGTTAAAATTTTAAATTAGTTACCTATCTGCTTTAATTTGTGGTAAAAAATTAGTAAAAAATGAAAGAATTTGCATTTCACAATCACACTATCGAATCAAATTTTAAAATAATGCAACTATTAAATGTTAAATACTGCTACTTTATACTAAATAAATTTATTGCATACTTATAGGCACATAGCACATATTGCATATAAAATTGTATTTACTTAAGTACATATGTTTATTTATTTATTATATAGTAGTTAATCCTAGCATAAAAACAAACATTTTTAAATTTCAATACTAGACACGAACATTGCATACTTTAAGGCATATTTTTAAATATATTTCTGTATTAAATAAGTTTAATTTATGGCAGAGTATTCCGGGTTCAAAGCACGGCACAAGCAAAATCAAAAAACAAAAAAAAAAAGAAGTGGAAAGTGGAAAAAACAATTTTGCTACACCGCGCACTACCTCTTGCCAGACAATGGCAAACCAACATGAGAAAATTTGCCTATGAAAAACTTTTTCATTTTAAAATTCCAATGCAATCGCTTATCGCCGTCGCACACTGTGCTGTGGGGAAACTCGAAAAAGCTGGCCAAAATATGAAGGTCTCCAAAAAAATGAAGTCCTGCGCATGGGTGTTTTTAATGTCGTGGATCAGTGGTCGCTGTGGCGTAGTGGTAGTGTGTTGGACTGCTACGCAGAGTGCCCGGGGTTCGAATCTCGGCACAGGCAAAATCAAAAAGCAGAAAAAAATAATTTTTCTACACGGCACCACCTCTTGGCAGGCAATGGCAAAAACCTACAAGAGTAAAAATTGCCTATGAAAAGCTTTTAACTTCGCCGTTCGGATTCGGCATTAAACTGTAGGTCCCTTCCATTCATATACAAATATAAAAAAAACGCACAACATGAGTGAATGCGAAAAAGCTCGGCCTAGGCCCTCCATGGGCTGTTGTGCCACTAAAAGTAAAATAAGTAAAAAAAGGATCATGGATGCGGAGTCACGGATCCCAAATACAATATAGCGAAGAATTTTCGTTCGAAATAAGTTTATCTACATCAGACCACCTACAGGGTCTTTGAGTTCGCTGATTACAAATTCGATATCACATTTTCATAAAACAAAATAGGGGCCACGTTTTACTAAAAAATACTTTTATCTACATAGAAATAACTAAAAGTGTGTCCTGAGTATTGTTGATTACAAA
Organism: Palloptera scutellata; assembly: GCA_958295655.1. Classification (NCBI taxonomy): domain Eukaryota; kingdom Metazoa; phylum Arthropoda; class Insecta; order Diptera; family Pallopteridae; genus Palloptera; species Palloptera scutellata. The sequence goes on along the minus strand of OY282452.1, from coordinate 52,973,086 downwards.
TTCTTATTTTGTTTTTTCATCTATCACATCTATTGCTCGCTCGTATTCTTAACTTGTACTTCCTTCCCCTAATTTTGTTCCTTCTCTATATCTGTCCCCCTTTCTCCTATATTTGAACAATCTCTCCTTTTTCCTCCATTCTCCCTGTTTCTTTCTCTCTCTCTCTCTCTCTCTCTATTGAATATCTAACATTTTCTCTTAATTCATCTGTGCTTCTTTCTCAATTTTTTTCATTTTCTCTATCTTTTCCTCCTCTTATATTTAACCGGCTAATAACGTTTGCTCTTTATTTACCTTTGCATCCTATTATCCCTACTTTTGTTCGGCACGTAGAATCCGTTTGTTCTCGAGAGCTTAGTAGACAACTGACATGAAGAAAATGAAGGAGAGAGACGACACAATGTCTACGTTGCCAACGAATATTTTTGCTGGTAAATTAATCAGCTGATATCTGATATCTGCCACACTCTCTCTCTCTCACTTACTCTCAATGTACAGCAAGAGTTAAGAGTCAGTCAACTTCTTGCGTTACTCCCACGTATGCGTTGTATATAAGTATGTCACATCACATACATATCATTTAAGTTATCTATATTTCATATATTTGATATTAGATATCTTAGCTGTCAGTTGTATACTTCCTTCGCTCTAAACTCTAACATTGTCACATTTCTCTTTTCGTTCCCACTCCCGTACTTTACTTGCTTTGCTTTTAATGGCACAACAGCCCATGGAGGGCCTAGGCCCAGCTTTTCGCATCCACTCATGTTGTGCGTGTTATATTTGTACATGAATGGAAGGGACCTACAGTTTAATGCCGAATCCGAAAGGCGAAGTGAAAAGCTTGTCATAGCAATTTTTACTCTTGTAGGTTTGCCATTGCCTGCCAAGAGGTGGTGCCGTGTAGAAAAATTCTTTTTTCTACTTAATTTGATTTTGCCTGTGCCGAGATTTGAACCCCGGACACTCTGCGTAGCAGTCCAACGCATTACCACTACACAACTACGCCACAGCGACCACAACCCACTCCAGTACATTAAATGTTATCACTCAACCTTAACTTTACCCTCCTTTCATTTCCTTTTAGGATTACTCCCCCTCTCTTATATATGATCCAACTCTCTCACACATCTCTTCTATCTAACGTTTTCTCTTCTTTTAGCTTTACCACTATTTTTGGTTACTCTCTCCACTTCTAAACTCACCCTATCATTAACCCACCACGGTACTCAGCCTTTTCTTATATTTTCTCTTTCACTCTAACGCTGCCTCCCAATCTTCATCTTTTAATTATCTCAAATATGACCAATGTCCTATGTATTTGTCATGTTTGATTTTGCTAAGGTCAGCATAAATTTAATCGAAATCAAAACTTTCTATATTGAACAGTTTAAAGCTTTTAAAGCCTTTAAATGTATGAACGAACTGTCACTTGTATTCCATGTATGGAAGTATACCATAAATGATTTAACTGTGACCAATAGAGCCTTGAACGCTGGAAAGTATGCAGTGATTATACTTGCTGACCATGTAACTCTCCCCTATCGCCACTTTAGCTATGCATCTGTAGAGCATAACAGTCAAAGTTTAATATAAATAAAAATTCCTTTTTTATACATACTTACATATGTATAGGTACATATAGTATGTAAATATATAAAAAAAAACACACGCACTTATGTTTATATGTGTACATATGTACGAGTATGTACATACATACATGCATAATATTCATATGCGCATTTTCCCCAGTGACGACATTTGCCACTCGTATTGTGCCAATTGTGCTCGTATGCAAACAAAACGTACACGTTTCCGTTCCGCTGTGTACAATTCAATTCAATTCAAGTCAAAAAAAAAAAAAAAAAAAAAATGGAAAAAGGAAGAAACAAATTGTAGGTTATGTAACAAACAGACAACAACACGTAGAGCAGGCACAGCAACAGCAACATCATCAGCTTCAGCTTCAGCTTTAGCCTCAACTGGAATCTTCGGTTTGCATAGCCAGCTGGATGGATCCAGTAAGCAGCAAATAAACTCTGTATATTTTATAGTTAGTTGTTGTTGTTGCTGCTGTTGTTTCGGCGATGTTTCAGCTGCAGTTGCCGTTATAGTTACGGTTGCAATTGCAACTGCTGTGCCAATAGTCTCTGCGGGTTATGTTGCTGCTGCTGTTGTATGCATGTATGTGGTTGTTGTTGTTGTTGTTGTTGATGCTACTGCTGCTATGCTGCTACTGATATTCTGATATTGCTGTTACTCTCGCTTCCTGTGAATAACAAATAAAAATGCCAAGTGGTTGTTATTGTTAATTTACGACAGCAACCAGCAACAGGAGCAGAGTAGTTACAGCAGCAACAACAACAACAACAACAACAGCAGAAATTGTTATATTCAGTCTCAAAGCATATTCACAATATTCGTTGCGAAATGTTGCCATTTGCTGTTTGGCTCCATGTTGTTATTGTTATTATTGTTGCTGTTGATTTTATTTGAATTGTTTTTGGCTGTTGTTTTCCTTTGCCTTTTCTCTCACTCTCTGTTGCGAGAGTAGAGAGTAGCCTCGTGATTCGAGTTGATGGCGTAGGATCGGGTCGGTTGTTTACGCATGATGGCATTGTTATTGTTATTTACAACTAAATGATTTTTGTTTCGTTGTATGTGTGTGTGTGTGTGTGTTTGTTGCTGGAATTAATAAAGTCTTGATTTAAAAGTAACTATTTCGATTTTATTCGCTTGTGTATGAGTGAAGGTAGTGTGCAGAAGGTGGGGTTAGATTCAAAGTTATTGTGACGTCAGCATTGTGAAGCTCAGGTGCTAGTCTTGGGTTAAATAGTCACTTTAATTCCAAGACTATTTATCAAGTAGTTTAATTCTCTTTGAATCGCAATTTAATATGTCCAATAAGTCCGAATTTTAGAAACTTATTAACACGCACGAAATTAAATCGAAACCAATCAAAAAAAATTATTTGCTTTTACTGATTTGTACCTACTTAAATTCCTACTGCTATTCCTATATTGCTTTGTCTTCTCCTTCAAGTAACACATTTTTTTTTATAGCCTCCTAAACTTTGCGAAGTTTTAAAGATATTTTATATTTTCATACATTTAACATTAAGCCCATACGTTGATAATTTCTCTTTGCTCGCTTCAGCAAAGTAAAAGCTAATGTCAACTCTCACAGTGTCTCACAGTTTTCAAACATACTGTGACAAAAGAGTACAAAGTATATATGAATTTTGAGGTGAAATTTTATAAATTCTTATTATAGTGATCTCAAAAGATGTTGGGAGAGCTTCGAAAAACCACCCACGAGTAAGTTTACACAGTTGGTGTTATGACATATTCAGAATAATGGCGTATTTCTCCGTGGACTATTATTTTACTGGAAACATTTTTTTTGGAGTAGAACAGGCAGTGAAACACCCTTTTTTTGTTGGTATATTATGTTTAAAAACTGTGACTTGGTGTTTTCAAATTGAAAGAAGAAAACAAAAAAAAAAAAAAAAACACTAAAAAAACCACTTCTACCAAGTGCAAATATTCGCGTTTTATGTATTTTTAAAAATCCACCAGATCTGGTGAGAAAACTACACTACTTAATTCAACACTGCTGCTATGTATGCGGTGGGGAGACAGAATAGATTTAGAGAGAAAGTGGAAACAATTGAATTGTTCTCTCCTTAGAGAAGTGATGTGTGTGTGTGTGTGAGTCGCAATCGGCTGTTAGTATGTGAAACTATGTCGGAGTGAAGTGTAGAGGAAAGGTAAGAAGAAAATACAAATATACAAACGACGTTTCACTTATGGAGTGCTCTCTTTTGGTAACAAATAAAACCGAATCTTTCAATTAATTCGTTTTTCTCAGTATTAGTATAACATCGAAGACCCCACCCCACCTCATAAGTACATAAAAATTTCTGCACATAACTTTTATTACAACACAAATTGAATATAAAACTTTATGCTTATTATTTTCTATACTATCGTTCATTATTCTCCATTCTTTTGTTCGTGTGTGTGTAATGAACGTGACCCTGTAGAAAACGAAAACTAAAACATAACGCTTGGCTGAACTTTTTCAACAAAAAAAAAATTCAGACAATACGAGTATAAATTTCGCTTTGCACAAAATTTAATATAATAAACGTCAACTTAAGAAATTTAACAAGGCTGACTTGACTGATATGCAAATAACATCAACTCTTGAAATTATGCTAAAAAAAAAACAAAAACTCAACTGAAGTGAAGTGAAGTGAGAAAAAAACAAAAAAAAAATAGTTGACTGGTGTAGAGTTGTAAATGATGGCAATATTTATAAAGTAGAAAATAAAGTGAACCATTACAATTGTGCGCAATGAGGAGAATAAAAATCAAAACAACAACAACTACTACAACAACAAAACAGAAACTAAATGATGTCGTAATGTAAAATTGCATGGGTAGAAAAATATTTTTAAATAAGTAATAGCCGCTTATAGTTTTTATGGCGTTTCTCAAAATCGCAATTGTCTAAAAGCGAATAAGAAGACGTTGTTGCTACAGAAATATGAAGAGAAAGAGAATAAAAGAGAGCAAAATAGTAATTCCATGCAAGTTTGAATTATATATAGCACACCCAAATTCAACACTAGCTAAAAGTTAAATGCCATTGAAACAAGAAGAAAAAGAAGAAGAGAAGAAACGAAAAAATATAATACGTAAAAAGTATAGAGAACTATTCTGACCTTTCATTCGTACTGCGTCTCTAAGAAGCTTTCGTTTAAATTACCTAATGCAATTATGTAATTTTTACATTAATGTAATTTAATTTTAAAATTTGAAAAATACGAGTACGATATTATTGATATTGTATTTTTCGTATTTGCCAGACAGGAAAAAAGGAATTGATAATTTTAAGACTGAAGCAGAGAGAGGGGAAGGGTGGGAAACAAGCAAACAGAATAAAACGTTAGAGAGCACGGTTAGAGTGGGAGAGTGGGAAATCCAAAAACTCACCAAAGTACAGCAAGAGGTGATCAAGGTTGCTGTGGTAAGACGTGGTGTTAGTGCAGTTGTTGGCCATTGTATTTTCAGCTTCTATCGCAGCGGACGATTCACGTGCATTCAAGAATCGAAACAAGAAAATCAGTACCTAAAATCAAATTAGGAATATGTATCGGTCGTTTGTTGCAAGACTGTCATAAATCAAAAACATACAAATAACTATTATTTAGTGCTTTATTTTGTGGATGAAAATCAGAACGGTATCTAGTGAGCTCTGCACTTGAGAATTGTATGGAATTGTCGTTATCAATTTTATGGAGTGATGAGTAAAATTAAAAGTTTTAATGAATTTTTCTCGAAATTTATGTTTTTCGAGTTCCTTCCAGTCTTGCAGCGATATGTACATATCTAGAGTTATATTTATAGCTAAGTGGTAAATACTGTTTAAATAAACCAAGAAATTTAACATAAAAGCAAAAATTTTCTCACTTAAAAGCAGCGATGTTAAAAAGTTGGGTTCGGTTCGGTCCGAGGGTACCTCGATAGTCCAGCGCGTAGATCTCTAGACTACTACCCACAAGGTTGGGGGTTCGATTCCCGTATTAGACTGATAGTTGATTCACATAAACCTCACATATTTCTACCGATATGAAATGAAATCGGCAGGCAATGGAAAAATCACCGCTTGATATCAAATTGCCACCCCAAGCCATGTGGTATCAAAATTACCCATTCTGGCTTAAGTGTGTCCTCTGGACAGCAAACCAACCAACCAATGGTTCGGTTCAGCGGTTTCTTCGAACCACTAGTTTGGTTCAAAAATGATAAGGCTAAAAAATCAAATTTTCAATCGAATTTTTAATGGATTATAATAAAACATGCCCATCCGCACTTACATCCGAAACTTGAGAGTCATAAACAAAAAGCTCTTGGTTATATTCACCAATTCTGATTTTATAAACACACGACTATAATTTCAACGCTGCTGAGTCTTGAGTTCTTTTTTGAATCGCCCAAAATCGGTACGTCACTCAAGATGACGTCGAACGGCGTCCTCATCCATTCAATTTGTTGAGTCTCGATTACCGCATGATGGTCGCTATGAGTATATACCTCACTGATTTGTCGATTTGTCGTCATACTGTTTGCTAAAGTGAGACCAATGATCGACCCTTACCTATGCCTGTGTTAAACTTGTAGCGGCCGACTACATTTAGCAGCATCAGGCCAAGCACTGTGAAGCTTACTCTTTTTCTCGCGTTAATACGAATTCTGGCCCAGTTCTTGGACCTTGAGTGCGTTAATATCTCCAATGATGAGAATCGCGAAGGTTTAGCACATTTATCCTTGTTTGAGTTTGAGAAGTTAGCCGCAAAATGATCGCACTCTCCACACTACATTCTAACCACGTTTGTACATTTCGCCGCCAAGAGGCCGTAACTCTAGCATTGGAACATTTTTTTGGCGATGCCATTTCGTGACCATATAATTTGAACAGTGATATATACTGTTTTCGTTCCGCCATACGATACTCTTAAGTCTCTGACACTTTCCTCCTCTAGTCGTTTCATGCGGACCTACTCCTGCAGCGCGCCACTAATTTCAGCGTCTGTTGTAACGTCCACAACGAGACCTCTGAAGTATTACCATGTGTATAGTATCCTTACGTTGACTATAGCATTTTCTTTAAGAACGATCTCGATACCTGCCCGCTACTTCATTGACTTCTGAACTTTCTTAAGAAAAGTATTTTTCACTTCCGAACTTTCTTACGGAATGCTTCTCCTTTATTGTATAAATAAAATTTATATATATACTTTTTTTGTTGTTATTATTTCCTTATGTGGTATTTTATTTAGTAATCTACTTTGAATTTGAATTGAATGAAATATTGTTAAAAATCCGAAACACAAAGTCTCTTTTAAATTCAACTTTCATCTAAGCTGAAATATTGGTCCTTCAAACCAATCTTGACCTGGCAACTCTACTTTGTTACTCAACAAAAACAAAAAAAGAATAAATGTTCCGTTAATTTCGTTGTGTGCAGACGGAAAATTTAAAGTGCGGTGAAATTTTAATTAAAACAATTATTAAAAAACTAAAAATACACACACAAAAAAAAACATTGTGAAAAAATTAAAGAATGCGAAATGACAAAAAAGAATCATGAAGTGAAAAATATAAAGAACTACTGCTGCTGCTGTGATTTGCCAGCCACCATTTAATGGAGCCGCCGCAACAACAACAACCACAATCTACAAACCACATAGACGACACCAAATGAAAACCAAGTAAAGGCGAAGCGGTGTAAGTCTCTCTCACTCTCATTAATGCAGTACATAATTCACATTTAGGCGCGCTTATTTTATGCTCTTTGACTTTCTAATCGTAATTGTTTAGGTGACATCACTGTGTCCAACGAACATCACTTTCGTGGTGAATTTCGCTTCTCGGTCATTCCCTTTAAACTTTTATTGTTGTTTTACTTGTAATAGCGATGTATTTCAAATGTTGTATTTGTTATTGCTTCTTAATGTATGTCTGTTCATTAGTTCCCTTTTCGTGGAAATAGGTTCAATTTTTTTTAAAAAAATTTAAGGTAAGTGCATGTATTTCTTCGATTTAAACTAAATTTTAAGAATTCAATGTAAGTAGTTTGAACAAAATCGTGATTAAATAAAATTTTTTGGACATTACAAGAAATGGCGGAGTAACTGTAAATTGTCACTCTCATTTTTCACACTATTTGCACCATTTTTTCGACATTTTTTGTATATCCTCGCGCCAATTGTAATGTCAAATCGCTATTTTTCTCAACTTTTAGTCATTTAAATGCACTTGGGCGAAAATTATAAAGATTTTCAACGACTTTTTTGTGATTGTTTGTTTACTTCACTTTTCGTTAGTGTGTGTGGCCATAGACCACGCAAAACTGATTACGGTGTGCAAGATTATGAGAAATTATTAAAAGCAATTAAAAAGAAATGAAAGTGAAAAAGGGTGCTTCGTTTGCTGTGAACAAATGCCACCTAAAATTACAGCCAAGAACTCAGGCTGATGCCGCAGCTGTCGATAAATCGTCCGTGCATTGGGAGAGAACAAAACACATTATTAATTCCGATGAATTTTCCATTTCAAGAATTTTTTTTTTTTAACTAAATAAATATAAAATGCCTCGCATAATTTCAACAAATTTCGCGTTTTTCAGTGAGATTTTTTACTATTTCAGTACTTTTTCGTGATGCGGCAACTTGCTAGTCCAAATTCGAAAGTGATAATTTTGGGAAATTTCAGTAAATAGAAGCTGTAACTTTTTTCTCATAAGTCCAATCCACTTGGTATCTTTCTACTTCCCAAGAGTATTCCCAACTTTACATGTTTTTCTATTCTACTTCGAGTAGAAAAAAATATTCTATGGTGTTTGGTTGTGTCACCCTAAGTTTATATTGTGCATTTAATATATTTATTTGTTTTGTTTAAATTGAAAAGCACAAATATTTTCTAAAATCAACTAAGTTTTACATGAAACTTTAAAATATTATATCTTTGTATTACTTTTGAGGCGTTTGATCGGCGAACCCAGCAAACATTTAACTGAGCTTAAAGTTTATGTAGTGCTTTTATTTCATCTTTCGGACAAATCGAATAGCACGACATGATTTTCACAATTTCTAACTTACTTATTTTAGAACTTGGTTTTGTTTTGCTATAAAAGTATCTCGAAACATTGAAAAATAAAAGTAGCCCAAGTAATTTTTGTGGTATATTTCAACTCAGTTTCACTCATCTGTTAAGTAGTTCTATTTCGGCCTTTTCATTCTCGCTGAAACTTAACTAAAATCTAGTGAAAACATTTTGTCACATTTATTCACATTAATTTCGAAAAGCTAAAATGCTTTAAAAACGTCAAAGTGATATTTACTCTGATCAAGAGCAAGCAGACTCATTAAAGAAATATAAGACTGATTATAGGTAAGTCGCACGAACCTCAATCATTCAACCCGAAAACGGCTAAGTTCATATTAGAGACCGATAATTGAACTCAAGTATAAAAAAGTAATTTAAATCTTTTGCAACGCTGAATTACTTAATTAATTAAAAGTAATTTGCTTTGTGTTGTGGTAGCTGTGGCGTAGTGGTAGTGCGTTGGAATGCTACGCAGAGTGTCCGGGGTTCGAATCTCGGCACAATATCAAAAAAAAAAAAAAAATAAATAAACAGTAGAAAAAATAATTTTTCCACACGGCACCACCTCTTGCCAGGCAATGGCAAAGCTACACTTTTCACTTCGCCGTTCGGATTCGGCATTGAACTGTAGGTCCCTTCCATTCATGTACAAATATAACACGCACAACATGAGTGGATGAGAAAAAGCTCGACCTAGGCCCTCCATGGGCTGTTGTGCCATTAAGTAAGTAAAGTAAATTTGCTTTCTGTTGACTTGGAAAATATTCTGAATAAAAGGAAATTGAAATGCTAAAAACTGAAATATAAAATAATAATAATAATATTCTCCTGATTAGAAAAGTCCAATTTGAGATTAGAAGAATAAAATTTTAAATGTAAAGAAATGAATGCCAAATATGAAGAATCAATTTTCGGATTACAACAGTCAAATTTGAGATCAGATCATTCAAACTTGAAGTTTAACGAAACAAATACAAAATTAGAAGAACTAACCAAATCGAATTTCATGTTAGAGCAGTCCAATTTGAGACTACAAGAGTTAAATTTGAAATATAATTTGCCGAATAGTCGCCACTGTTTCGACTGTTCCTTGGTCTCTGGTGTATTGTGATGAATCCAGATTTCGTCTACGGGTTGCGACTGAATATCGCACAGCTCACTTCAATTGTGAGCAAACGCGCCACCCATCTTGCGGATAGATTTTTCATTTTCAAAAATTTATTCCAAGCTGGGTGAAAAGAGTGTAGTCTCTTCAAGTTCGCGCATCTTCACTCGCCGATCTTCCAATATTATACCGTGGTTTTTGTCGACCAAAGGCGTATCAAAAATTTTGTGTACTGGCGTATCAGAAAACTTTAATCCAAAGGCGTACCAAAAATTGTGTGTACTGGGGTGTAAGAAAACCTTTATCCAAAGGCGTATCAATAATTTTGTGTACTTGGATATCAGAAAACCTTAATCCGGTCCTGGTCATGTGGTTTTTGCAGTTGTTACAGTCATATATGAATTATAAGCACACAGAGCGAATATGAGAGGGGGAGAGAGAGAAAGCCGTCGAAAAATCTTAAGGTTGCTCAAATTAAATTAAATTGTTTAACAATTGCAAAGTTCAAATCCCCAAAAAACTTAACTTGTACCTTGTTAACTATTCATGTATATGTATGGTATGTATGTATATTATTAAAATTGTTGTTGTTTTCTATATGATTATGTATGAGTCTCCATGTCTCAATTTGTGTTTCACTATATTTCTTTGCATACATTATGTAATAGACGAGAATATACCCTGTACGGCAACTAACTGGTTTAAAGTTAGTCAATCAACTGGTTTACTGAACACTACAACTATTCCCACTCATGGTGTCTTTCCTTATCGCGAACAGGTTTCTTAAACATTGTGTTTTCCTAGGAGCAAGTCAACTGGCATATCTTTAGAACTTGGAAGTTGATTGATAGATGTTTTTGGAATAGTTTCTAAACCAGTCCAATTTCGACTAGTTAATAGACAGATGTTTTTGGATTAATTTTTAAACCAATCGCATGGCAACTAGTTGGCAGAGAATAACCACGTTCATAGAAAAAGCAGATTTACGATCGTTTCGGAACATGTCACGTTTCCCCATCAGTGGTTGCTGTGACAGTTCACTTATTTCATAATCCATATAAGTTAAAAATATTGTGTAGTATATGCGAATTGCACGACAAAGAATAGTATTATTGAAAGAAGCTGCCACACCTGTTCCATATACTTTTATATTTGTACCTTCTGTCAAAAAAAGTACCGGTACATAATTATTTAAAAAGCCGGCTTAAAGTGATTATAACAATTCTTTCACAATTCGCTATGTTGGCACCACTGCCTACTATCATAACGTGAGCACAATCTGTTATTTAGTTTGTTTACCGTGCTCGATTTTATCAGTTTTTATCTCGAGTGGGCTTTGCAATTTTTGCAATGAATAAATGGAAATGCAAATGGAATTTCGTGTGCCGAATCGCTGAAAATCTTAAAAAAGGGGCTTACAGTGAATCAAATTTATCCAAAAACACGAGTATATGAGTGGTAGAGTGCATTCAAAAGCGGTCGAGATGTGGTGGAAGATTTGCCTCGCTCTGGTCGGCCATCAACCTCTTGGACTGAAGTTAAGATCAGTAAAGGGAAGGAAATGGTAACGGACAATCATCATTTCAATTTGAGAGTGATAGCCTCTGAAATTCCTATGTCCCACGAATCAATTTATAGCATTGTAAAGGATGATAGGCGTTGACGCTCGACTAGTTCCGAAAGACGATAACGCACCATCTCACAAGGCTATCATTCTCTTCATCTTCTTTTTTCATGGCACAACAGCCCATGGAGGGCCTAGCTTGAGCTTTTCGCATCCACTAATTTTGTGCGTATTATATTTGTAGATGAATGGAAGGGACCTACAGTTTCATGCCGAATGCGAAAAGCTTTTCATAGGTACTCTTCTAGATTTTGCAATAGCCTGACCAAGAGAACAATTTTGCCTGTGAAATTTTGATTTTACCTGTGTTGAGATTTGAACTCCGGACACTCTGCGCTGCAGACTAGGGCACTACCAACTATGCCACAGCGACCTAAAGGCTGTCATTGTGAACGAATTTGTGTTTTCTATTTAAGTAAATAGAAAACATAAAACAGAATTCGCGGCGAGAACTGAAGTCGATTCCAGTTTGAAAAATGTTCTGATGATTGGATTATTTGTTGTCATGAGTGTGTTATTTCGAAAGGGGCCTTCTTTGAAGGCGATACAATAAATATGAATGAGTAATAAATATATGATGTTTTATTGACCAATTCCCGGTGGTCATAATGTATAATATATAATATTTCAATAAAAGAGTTTGGATTTGTTTTCAATCACTTTAAAAACTAGTTAATGAACTGGACTAGATTGGTTTGGCCCTACGCCGGGTACTTACATGTACCATACTACATATGTTGCATATGTAAATCTAGATTTACATACATACTCGTACACATGCGTGACACAATTGTTTTAAATTCAATATCATGTAGTCTACTCCGTGTACGCCAGTATATAGCAGATGTTAATTTGGTATCCCATATGATTTGTTTTACCCAAAAAAGGCTCAAATTGAAAAGTGTTCTTTCGTCTTACCATATTCTGCCTGGTTGACTGCCCATTTTGTGTTTTGCTTTGTTTTGTTTTATCGAGTGTACACAATATTTCAAGCTTTTGTTGTCTCTCATCTCATTTCGGATGTCTAGACATGTGATGTTTGTGCTTTTCTTAATTGTATTATTTAATCAATAACAAGGCATAGAAAAAACAACAACACAACAAAGACAGATACCAGACAACAAGACAGATGATAAGCTTTTTTTTTGGAAAATATTACATACTTAAATTTTTTTATCATTTTAGTGTTCGGTATTTCTATCTACAAAAATATAAATTTCAAATTATATTTTAAGTTTGAATTTGGTCTCTATTTCATCTACGTTTTGATTTGAATTTTGGTCCAATTTTTGTGTCCGACTTTTGGTCTGACTTTTTGGTCTGACTTTTGGTCTGACTTTTGGTCTGACTTTTGATCTGATTTTTGCTCGTATTTTTTTTTCTTCTCCTTTTGCCCGGAATTTGGTTTCAACTTAGTTCTTTTTTATTTACTCACCTTGGGTTTGAATTTTGGTCTGATAGTTTTCGTCTAACCTATGATTTGAATTTTAGTTACACTCTTGGTTAAACTTCTGGTCCAACTCTTAGCGTTTGTTCTGACATAGGGTTTTCATTTAATCTTTTTTCCATCTTTATTTTTGGTCCAACATTTGTTATGAGTTGTGATCAACTTTGGATCTGAATTGATTATACTGCACAGCAGCAAAAATGCGGATGGAGATCTACGAAGGGTTTCCAGTCGCTATAGCACAGGCTTAAAAAATACTGTAAGCCCCGGTTAAGTGCCTCCTTCTTAAGTGTCTTTCTCCCTTAAGAAGTGCCTGTAAGTTTTTACTTTAATTAGTTCTGCATATATCCATAGTAATTTTCGTTTTTAACTGCCATCCCTGGTTAAGTACCTCAAAAGCCTGACATCTTTGGCTGAAGTACTTAACCGGGGTTTACCGTGTACCGTTAGTTCATGTTGTATATATCCGCAATAAAGAAAACGTTTTAAAATAATACATTACTAATTTTTGATATCACTTCTTTGGTGTCAGAAATGAGAGGTTAAGGTGTTAATTTTGTGCACCAAAATTAGATTTGGTGCACCACAACCAGACCTCACAGAGAAGCATGATTACAGAAGATGCCAACCCCTATTCGCTGAAAAAAATAGGTTTTTGTTACACAGTGTTTTTATTCTCAACTTTGCTCTGAGTGACTTTTGGTCTGGTCAAATTTTTTATCTTGAAAATTTAATTTGACGTTGGTTGGAATTTTGTAGACTTTGTTGTGTCTTGTGGTCTAACGTGGACTTGAATTTGGTCTGATTTTTGTTTGGAATTTTTATATGATTTATTTTGTTTAATTTTTGATTTTTAATTTGACTTTTAGTTTCGTTTTTAGTTTGGCCTGATTGTGCTCCGAGTATGGCTCTGAATTTTAGTTTAACTTTGGTTTGAATTCCGATCTAACTTTCGGTCTCTCTTTGATCCAAACTTAATTGGCAACCTCTTCTGATTGTTTGGCCTGAGATTTTTTTTACTATTTATTCTGAATTTTTGTCTGTTATTTCGTCTAAGTTTCGGTCAGAATTTAAGAATTTTGGTTTAATATTGGGTATCACTTAGGCTCTGACTTCTGGTCCAAATTTGATCAGAATTTTTCCTTTATTTTTGGTTTGAGTTCCGGTCTGATTTTATTCAGTCTACTTTTGGTCCGAACATCGATCGGGATTTGGTTTGACTTTGGTCTGCCTTTTAGTCTGATTATGATCTGACTTTTCGTTGGATTTTCGTGTGACTTTTGGGTATGGTTTTAAGATTGACTTCTAGTCTGATTTTTGGTTTGGTTGCATTTTTGGTCCGAAATTTGCTCTGATTGATCTGATATTTGCTCGGAATTTTAGTTTAACTTTTGATTTGAATTTAGGTCCGATTTTTAGTTTATGATTTGACTGACTTTTGGTTTGTTTTTTTTCCGACTTTTGTCCTACTTAGCTGTGGGAATGACTGACTTTTAATTTTTCTTTGGATTTGACTTTTAGTATGAATTACTCCGACCATGGTTTGACTTTGGGTTAGAATTTGGGTCTAGCTTTTGATCTGACTTTTGGGTCTCACTTTTGTATCTTAATTTTTGGGGCATAGTTTTGTGTCTGACTTTTGGGTCTGACTCTAGTGACTGACTTTCATGTCTGACTTTTGTGACTGACTTTTGCGTCTGACTTTTGTGACTAACTGTTATGTCTGACTTTTATGTCTGAATTTTGTGTCTGACTTTTGTGTCGTGACTTTTGTGTTTGACTTTTGTGCCTGACTTTTGTGACTGACTGCTATGTCTGGCTTTTGGGTCTGACTTTTGTATCTGACTTTTGTGTCTTACTTTTGTGTCTGACTTTTATGTTTGACTTTTGTGTCTGACCTTTGTGTCGTGACTTTTGTGTTTGACTTTTGGATCTGACTTTTGTGACTGACTTTCACGTCTGACTTTTGGGTCTGACTTTTGTATCTGACTTTTGTATCTGACTTTTGTGTCTCTGACTTTTGTGTCTATTTTTTGTGTCTGACTTTTATGTCTGACTTTTGTGACTGACTGTTATGTCTGGCTTTTAAGTCTGACTTTTGTATCTGACTTTTGTGTCTTACTTTTGTGTCTGACTTTTATATCTGACTTTTGTGTCTGAGATTTTTGTCGTGACTATTGTGTTTGACTTTTGTATCTGACTTTTGTGTCTGACTTTTGATTCTGACTTTTGTGTCGTGACTTTTGTGTTTGACTTTTGGATCTGACTTATGTGTCTGACTCTTGTGACTGACTTTCACGTCTGACTTTTGGGTCTGACTTTTGTATCTGACTTTTGTGTCTTACTTTTGTGTCTGACTTTTATGTAACCTTGGACTTTTGTGTCGTGACTTTTGTGTTTAACTTTTGGATCTGACTTATGGGTCTGATTTTTGTGACTGACTTTTACGTCTGACTTTTGGGTCTGACTTTTGTGTCTTACTTTTGCGTCTGACTTTTGTGTCTGACTTTTGTGTCTGTTTTTTGTGTCTGACTTTTGTGTCCGACTTTTGGGTCTGACTTTTAGGTCTGACTTTTGTGACTGACTTTTATGTCTGGCTTTTGGGTCTGACTTTTGTGTCTGACTTTTTTGTCCGACTTTGGTTTTATTTTTGGTCTTGCTTTACTAGTTTGAAGTTAAGTGAGAACTTTCCGACTTTTGGTTTGTGTTTTTCTCATTTCAGTACGACTTTTGATCTAATTTTTTATATGAATTTCGGTTTGAATTGTTGATCAGAAATTTCGACCTGTTTGTTTTTGGTTCGGATTTTATTCTTTTAATAATATTAACATAGATAGTCTCAAGTTGACCCTATTGATCAATATGCGCAATTTGCCTACTAATTACATATATCAGCCACGCCTTCCAGTATGCTTCACAAAAGGAAAAATAAATTGGAAGAACTACCTATACCTACTTTTTCGGATAGATATAGGTTAAAAAGCAAAAACAGCAGTCAGCCTGAAGCATTAAATAATGGACATCAACATTTACAAGTGTTTCTTATCACTCCTCGTTCCTCTCTCTCTCTGTCATAAATGGTAAGATCCACTTGGATGGCTTGATGATTAAACTGATCATCTCGTTTCCCAAAACATAAATTACCATCTCTCAAATTGGCAATGGCAAACCTTATTTCTGCCGTAAAGCCGTATTGCCGTTCGGATTCGGCGTAAAACTGTACGTCCCCTCTAGAGGGACCTCTTTCTTGCAAGTATAAAATATAAAAAAACGAACTGAAAGTATCCAAAAAACCAAAACAAAAAGATGTGTAAACTAAAATTCAATTCAAAAATCCTCTCGCCGTTTAAAATTCGAAAATCAAATATGTATTTTGAAATCATAAAATTCAGCTTACACATCAAACATTTGCGTATACAAAACATTCGAATGGATGTACGCATGCAGTGAACTTACAAACACATTCGAATAGCCTTCATCAAAATTTATTTGGTACATATTTACGCCGAGTAGAGATGCCCAAAAAAAAAGCTCAGAATCTTTGAATTACTCAATACTCTAAACTATGATCCTGACCTTATTTGGGTACAACGTTATCCATTGCAACTACATAATTTGGTGCAGCATTTTCGGTATCAATAGGTATTAAAATATAATAACGCTTCAAGTTCCTAATCAAAATCTCTCTCAGTCTTGAAGATATTCTCATCAAAAGTAGTCAAAAACTAAAAAATCGTTACAACTACAAAAATTGTTCAATTGAAATTGAACATGTCTGGTTCGCACACAAAACTAAAATATGCTCGTGTGTATGTTAAATGAGTGTGTGTGTTTGAATAAATACATGGAAAAGTAATGTCAGCTTTTGTCCGTAATAAAATAAATTTATGAATGTGTGTCCAAACTCTGAGGCTTTTATATATTGCCTGTCCTGCTGCTGCCTGCCTCTATACATTTCTCTTTATAACTACTAATATTAAAATATTCGCATGAAAACGAATGCGAAACTAAAAAATAAATGTCATAGGAAATACTTGTAAAATATACATGAAAATTGATTTGGAAAAAATAAATCACAAATGTCTGAGAGCATGCAGTAGTCAGAAATATGTATGCAAGAATAAAACTTCAAAATGGCATAGAAATAAATATAAAAAAATACTATAAGTAAAAACAAAATTTAAATGACCCAAATTCGAGTGTGTAGAAAGAAACAAAAAATTTTCAAAATTTGTTAATTGAATTATGGGAATAAAATAGAAATTTTTATTTGCAGAACTTTAATCGCAGACAATCAGCTGTAGCAGCTTTTAGCATAATTCTTTAATTGATATAAAGAAGTCACTACAAAACTACACACTACTTCAGTCTCAGTTTATACTTTATTCAAAGTCAAATTGATGAACACTTATTTTAGTTGATTGAAATTGAAATCAAATCAATACACTAAGAAATGAGAGTGAAAGAGAGATAGATTTCAGAAAGGTAACAAAACTTTTTACCTGTGGGTAGTACTCAAATTTAAAACCATGATCAGGGATGAGGAAGGCTGTTGCTCTGCTATGATGGGCTACGCTGTGCTAACCTTCGCTCAATGTGTGGCTGACCTCATTGACAGTTTTTTTTTTTCTTGAGAACTTAGGCGATTAAATTCCGTTCGCTCGCTAACAGATTTATGACGACATTTTAAGTTTCAAAAAGTGCTGGCCATGTACGAAAACCGTGGCTAGACGCTCTTTAATGGCATCACTGCGTCAATATTATCTTTGAGAGAAACCTCCCGCTTTCCTGAACTGACAATAAACCACTACCCAGCTGAGAAAATCTCGATTATCAAAATAAGTAACCACGAGAGCGCCGAACACAGAGTACCATAATTATCGTGTTCTTCTTGTACGAAATAGCGTGTACTCTTTTTTCGAGTAGAAACGCTAACTTTCCTAACTATCATGTTTTTTTTTCTCAAAGAAATTGCAAATTTAAAATAAAGAATTATCCAAGTTCATTTTTACACTAGGCAAGTTTTCTCGAAAGTAATTATGCAATTCTCTTTGATCTCGGTAATCGCTTTTTTACACAGGAAGAGTTATTCAGCAATTTTACTTTCATTTCAAAAAAGAACGAACAACACAAAAGAGAAATTGCCGGTACGAATGAGTCGTCTTTGTATGTACCCTTCGCCTTTCATCTTTCTCCGTTCGTCTTTCTCGCCAACAAACTCGATTCGATTTCGAGGAAACTGTCTTCCTGGTAAATAGGACTACGATTTTCTGGAAAAAAAGGTTTTTTTAGAATGGAAAATGTTCAAAAAATATTTGGTAATTTTGTTAATTTTTTGACTACAATTTGAACATTCTCGACAAGTTTCTGTTTGTACAATTTGACGTTTTGTGTCGGGCAAGAAATGTGGTACCCGTTCTTTTGTGGTCGCTGTGGCGTAATGGTAATGCATTGGACTGCTACACAGAGTGTCCGGGGTTCGAATCACGGCACAGGCAAAACCAAACAAAAAAAAAAGTAGAAAAATCATTTTTCTACACGGCACCACCTCTTGCCAGGCAATGGCAAACCTACAAGAGTAAAAATTGCCTATGAAAAGCTTTCCACTGCACCTTTCGGATTCGGCATTAAACAGTAGGTCTCTTCCATTCATGTAAAAATATAACACGCCAAACATGAGTGGATGCGAAAAGCTCGGCCTAGGCCCTCCATGGGCTGTTGTGACATTAAAAGTAAAAAAATAGAAAAAAAAGTTCTTTTGTCTCTCACGGATAGTATGTTTTGTTTCTCTTATTCTATCAAAACCAAAAAGTATGGGAAGAGCTTCTATAAAACACTAATTATGTCAGTCCGGCATCGATAAATAAATTATTGTTTCCAAAGCTTCTACTTAACTTTTTTTTTTCATCATTTGCATATTTTGATTCTTAATCGGACTTATAAAACCGGACTTATAAAATCGGACTTAATTCAATAAAAAGATTTAAAAACACATTTTATAGTCCAGCTTTTTTAGTTTGAAATAATTAATTTAGCTCTTTTTTACCTTTTCCACAAAGAGTTTCTAGCTTAATTTTCAAAAAAGGTCCGGCATCACTGGTGCTCACATTATTTTATTTATTTGTTTATACAATAACGGAATAATGTAAATTGGGTGCTTGCAATCTCTCTCTCTCTCTCTCTTTCCGTTCTATGCGCCATATAGCACATCCGATGTATTCGAGAGAGCCAGGGATGTCAACTGAGGGGAATTCCCCGTTTTGCGGGTAATTGAAAATTCTGTGGGGATTCGTGGAAATTAAAATTTTATAATTTACTCCGCATTTATTACACTATGCGACAAGTTTCAACTTCATCTCTCGCACTTTTACATGTGAAATGAAAAGGGTACATACCCAGGATCACTATACCAGCTAGAAATTTATTGTTGACGAAGTAGTAAGTTAAGCGACTTTTTGATGACTGAGGTTCACGTTTTTTCTTTAATAATTAAAAAAAAAATTACTAAATATTAAAATAGTAAGGCGTCATACGATTTGAGTCAACAGTAACTCAAATTGTAGGTAATTGAAAGAAAAATAGAAAAATACGAATTAATATTCGTATATCTTAAAGTTAAATAATTTCTATCATCAGCAACGGCAGCAATGTTGTCATCATATAAAAGTCAATTTCATGATATTTTCAAAACTTCATCCTATCATACACACAAAGAAAATCTCTTACTCACTTTTCTCACTAACTACCAGTAATATGTACCATACTACTGTGGGCAAAAAGTAGTAAGACTTTTTAATTTAAATTTCGCGTGGAAACCCATTCATCAAAATCTTATTTTTTTTTAAGGTTGGTATGACTGTCGGTGACATCAGTGCCAAATGTCACATCAAAATAATCATTAGTGTTTAGTATACGCTTGTCTTTCTGAAGTACAAAAAGTGCATTCGGCGATTTTCACAATGAATGAAATTATTCAACAAAGAAATTCCATTAAATTTTGTGTGCAGAATGAAATTTCTGGTGCCGAAACGTTCAGAATGTTGCAAAAGGCCTTCGGTGATAATTATATGTCGCGCGCAAGTGTTTTTGATTGGTACAAATTGTTCAAAGATGGTCGAGGTCGAGAACGCGTTGTCGACGATCCACGTCCAGGACGGCCATCAACATCAACTGATGATCAACACATCTGGTCAATAAAATCAAGGAATTGGTGCTCGAAAATCGATGATCAACAGTCAGAGACCTTACTGGCATCGTTGGAATATCGGAAGGATCAGTGAAAACCATCATCCATCATAAAACATCATTTGGGCCTAAGAAGAGTGAATGCACGATTGGTTCCAAAATCACTGCATTGGTTTTACGAGACCATTTTGCCAAAAATTCGACTGATATCGTTCCGCAACCACCCTACCACCCTATTCGCCTGACCGTGTGATTAGCACCGTGTGACTTTTGGCTATTTTCTAAACTCAAAAAACCGCTTCGTGGACACCGGTTTGAGTCAATTGTCAATTGAAGACATTAAACATGAATCGCTAAGCGCATTGAAGGCTATTCCGGAAATTGACTTTAACAACTGTTTCGAGAATTGGAAAAAACGTTGGCACAAGTGTATTGGGGGCCGGGGGGGATTACTTTGAAGGGGACGAAATAGATTTGGAAGAATAAATAAAAAATTTGAAATTATGAACAAAGTCTTACTACTTTTTGCCCACAGTAGTATGTATTAAGATACAAATAGCTACAGACGCCAAATGATACGAGGCAAGCAATAACGTACTGAGAGCTAGCTACCATTTTATACTTGAACTTAGACACCTTTGCTGCTTCAACGCTTCACACATTGCAGTCATTGGCAACTTTTATGCTTTTCGTAAATGAAAAACTTAAAAGTTCTCTATTTTACACATACCTACACTCACTCGAACGTACACTGACACACTCAAACTTACAATCTTTCTCCTGCTCTGACTTACACTTAAAAAATATACTACGAGATTCTTCTACTCATTGCTCTTAGATAAATTCATATGTCAACTTTAATTACATCTTCCCCTTCAACTGCTTTCTTCACTTAACTCTCGGTTATAAACACACTCGGATTTACAACAGCGTTGGCCAATCCGCTGTATGCGTGTGCGACAGCATTTTAGACGTCACACGTACCAGGCTCATTTCCATAGCAAGAGAGTGCGTGGGTGGGCACCACTGATTTATAATCACACACACATACATATACACATACTCTGCAGGGCATCCAACTGTTTTAAAGTTAGGCCATCAAATAGTTTACTGAACATCACAACTAGACCCACTTTTGGTATTTTGCGTCATCAAAATCCTAGGAACAACTAAATTGTCCAGGCTTACATATCTTTGGAACTTGGAAGTTGATAGATTTATGGTTTTTGAAATAATTTGTAAACCAATAAAATTCCGACTAGTTAATAGACAGATGTTTTTGGATTAATTTTTAAACCAATCGCATGTCAACTAGTGACAAGATATATGCTTTTGTATTAGTTTGTCGACCAATCGCGAATGGTTTTAGTTTTGTAACCAGTAGATTTGAATGGGAAATATAAAGTCATTGTTATATTAAATTTTTAAAAAAGAATCATAGAACAGACAGATCTTCCGATCGGTTCGGAACACGCCACGTTTCCTCATCAGTGATTTTCGTGATAGCTCACATATTTTAAAATCCAAATTAGTGAAAAACCCTATCTAAAGTCTTAAGTCTAAATAAAATAAAACAAAAAAAATATGTAAGAAATATTATAAAGTAGGTGATAATGTCGCTGATCACTGTTTCGTAGTCGTAGTGCATTGGACTGCTACGCAGAGTGTCCGGAGGTCGAATCTCGGCACAGACAAAATCAAAAAGTAGAAAAAATAATTTTTCTACTCGGCACCACCTCTTGGCAGGCAATGGCAAACCTACAAGAGTAAAAATTGCTATGAAAAGCTTTTGACTTCGCCGTTCGGATTCGGCATTAAACTATAGGTCCCTTCCATTCATGTACTAATATAACACGCACAACATGAGTGGATGCGTAAAGCTCGGCCTAGGCCCTCCATGGGCTGTTGTGCCTTTAAAAGAAAAGTATAGTAAGATGATAATTACAAGACAATACTTTTATTGAATAGTGTTATTGGGAGGAGCTACCATAACTGTTCCTATTTTTTTATATGTAATATATAAATAAAAAGTTTTTGATCAATGCATTTGTTTTCAACCACTTTAAAAACTAGATGTTGCGTTAACTATTCGAAAACCTAGTAAATTTAGTGGACTAGATTGGTTTGGACCTACAAGGTACATACTCGTAGTTTATGAGAAGTTAAAGAATTAAGTAAATCCGTTGAAATGCTTTTGACTGGCACAAACACTTACATACAGGGTGCACCATCTTTTATGTTGGTATGTGAATATTGAATAACTTAAAGAAAAAACAACCGATTTAAATATATTTTTGGACTTTTGCAAATTATTTGGACTAGGTTTTGAATACAACATCAATCAAGAGGCCGGCGTTATTGAGCAAAGCAAAATGTGCCCTTTTGCTGTGTTTTTCATCACTTTTTCGAGCATCTCGGGCGGTATAGCGATGATTTCGGCACGAATGTTAGCCTTGAGTTCGTCAATGGTCTCAGGCTTGCTGGCGTACATTATACTTTCCAAATAATGGAGGGGTTAAATAGGGAGATCTTGCTGACCAGTTAGTGTCTCCACTTTTGTCACACATTTGTGGGCAGACTTAATGAGCCAAAATTCACCGATATCGATTCCCATCGACTGTTTTGCCTTCTCTGAAAAAATGGCACATTGACGATTTTTTTCGCAAACGTCAGCCCAAGCAGCCACTTTTTGGTCATTCAATGGTATTTCATGGATGTCGTGTGAATTCTCTGTTCCCTAAATGCGGCAATTTTGCTTGTTAACAGCTCCAGAGTGTGTGAAATGGGTTTCATCGGTCATTAAAATTTCAGGTTCAGTGTCAACCATTAGAGCGACTGATTAGCCGTATTCCAAGCGACGTGGACGGTCTATCGGCAATATTCTTTGAATCAATTGCAAATCAACCCTTCAAAATGCGACACAAGGTGGTTCCATTGACGTCAAAATGCTGAGCGTGGGGGGGACGATATGACACATGTGCGTTCTCGGCAACACTCTCTCTAACCTCTTCAACTACTTAGTTCATTGGAACGTCTTGGGCGTTGATGAACGGCTTGTCGATGATCTCCCACTGTCACGTGCTCAACGAAATTCGACACCAACCGACGAATAGTGTTGTCAGGCGGTATACACGTTAAGTTAACACAACTGAACAACTATTTTCAATGTACAGCGTCACTATTTCGGCGCAATGTTTCGGTGTAAAACGATGCAGGGATAAAATTTTACTGAATTGACCTTTCAAAAACATGTCTACTGAGGTCAATCGGTTGATAAATGTTAAAATTATTCAATATTTGCATACCGATATAAAAGATGGCGCACCCTGTACTTGAACATTTGAAAATATAAATTTAAGCAAGGATTTCTGCTTAATTCCTTGAATAACTTTGTATTACTTTTGTACTTTACTTAATAGGTTCAGTTGTTCAGTGTATGTATGTATGTATGTATGTATATGTGAGTGTTAGCGAGTGTAATAGAGAGTGTGTCTATGTGTCTCTTCTCCCTCTCTCCCTCTGCGTTCGTGTAGGTATTTGTTACTAAGATTTTGAATAGGTTTTAGCTACCGAATAATAATGCCTGATTGCAACAATATACATATCTACAGTATTTATTACGCGTATGTGTGGGGGTTAAAATTTAAGTGTAAGTATGTGTGTGTGTCTTTGTATACTTAGTACCTGAGATTATTATCTTTGGGCATAAATTGTAGGTAACTACTTTTTGAAATGAAATTAATTTTCTCTCCTACCCTCTTCTCTCCTTCCTCTCCCTAGCGCTCACCCTCCATGTCTCTCCGTGACTCTCTGTGACTTCTGTACTTTCTGTAATCTAATCTTAATGCATTCAAATTATGAGTTTCTGCTAAAATGATTTCATTCGGAATAATTCTATCTTACTACTTATTTACACAAATTTTTATTTCAAATAAGTCAATATAAGCTAGAGAGACTTTTAATGAATAAGTTCTTTGTGAAACTTTAACTTGTTATAGTTGTAACCAATGTAATGCCTCCGACCAAAATATTATCTACTAAACTTATATAAACTTTCATAGCGGGGGAAGAGAGTGTGAGAGCGAGAGAGAGCAAGAGAGAGAGCAAGAGAGAGAGCAAGAGAGAGAGCAAGAGAGAGAGCGAGAGAGCGATAGTGCGCGCGCGAGATACACGAGAAACGTCGATTACATTTCCACAATTAAATAAAAAGGTTCTTTAGTTAAGTCTTAAGATGCTTGGGGATAATGAAAGTAATATGTGGCTAAAACCTGAGGCAATAATATGGTAAGAGATTTTGTTGAGGGATGCGCTGAATACTCGATTGCATGCTTAGGAGCCTTTGGGACTTATTATTTTCAATGGCTTCAAAGTTTGATGCGGAATATTTTCGTTGACGATTTGTTGTTGTGGTTTTCTATTAAAATTTCTCGAATATTAAGACATTTTTTCCAAAAATCAAAAGGTACGCCAAGATATTTGATGTTCAAAATGCGAACTCACCAGAACTATTTCGAAGATAGAACAAGAAAAGATTGACAGAGAAATATTGCAAGCACAACCCAAGTAACTGCATTTGCCCATGAATGATAGAAAGAAAGATTGGGCCATGCACAGGTCCGTTACTCGGCTATCACAAAATTGAGAGAGGCTGTGACGTAGGAGACATTATTCTTTTGACATACTTATAAGTAAAAAGAGCTTACAAAACAAACAAAAAAAAAAAAACTAAAAATTGCACAAAACAATTAATTAAAATAACTTCGATTTAAAATTACACAAATTAATAAAGAAAAAAAATTGTGTAGGTCAATGGGACGCCCTGCAGAAGTTTACTTCTTCAGAAAGGTTGCGTTTTCCGGTTAAATCTAGTAATCTTGTAAAAACCAGAGTCTATCGCAGATATGTTTTAAAATTGAAAATGTATGACAATTCTCTGATCCCAGGTGTGCTACATCTGGATTAAATTCATTTTGATCGTTCGCATTTCCAATGTCGCTGTGGCGTAGTGGTAGTGCGTTGGACTGCTGCGCAGAGTGTCCGGGGTTCGAATCTCAGGCAAAATCGAAAAGTAGAAAAAATAATTTTTCTATACGGCACCACCTCTTGGCAGGCAATGGCAAACCTACAAGAGTAAAAATTGCTATGAAAAGCTTTTCACTTCGCCGTTCGGATTCGGCATTAAACTGTAGGTCCCTTCCATTCATGTACAAATATAATACGAACAACATGAGGGGATGCGAAAAGCGAAAAGCTCGGCCTAGGCCCTCCATGGGCTGTTGTGCCATTAAAAGTAAGTGAAGTAAGCATTTCCAATGCATGAAACGCCCTCTGCAAATTCGTCATCTCGATCAGAATATTCATACTCAAAGCTTGCGAATTTCTTTGCTACATCGTTATAATTATAATCTTACCATTATCATCATTATGGTATAATAATCATCAATCATCATCATCAAAATACTCAGGCTCTGTGATCTGAACAAGTGTGAAATTTGCCACATTCCGGCCTCAGAACTCTCAATCTTATGAGGTAGACTAGAAACTTGGCAAGTTTATGTTTTGTTGTGCTGATGAGACTTTTTTTCTTTCCACGGAGCAAAGATTTTCAAGTAAATCTTCTGTCCTTCCCTTTCGTTGAGAAGCTGGGAATTCGGCCAACTCAATGACTGCCTGGTGATGTGTAATCTGAGGACTTTAATCGGGGCTCAATGACATGAATGTTGATGCAGTTATTGACTCTAATTTTCATTTACCATCATGCTGTCTCTCCGCATTAGTCTTCGCGAATTGTGTTTCAATCAAATTCATATTCTGTTGTGTCTCAAGTTGCTTGCGAAGTCTATACTCTCGCCATCTCTCAATGCTGATTTTTGGGTTTTGTTTTCACGATAACAGAATCTGAATTTTGTTGGAACTCCATTTTGCGACGAAGTCTACATTCTCGCAGTCTCTCAGCTGCAGTTTTTGGTGCTGGAGATTTTATCGTTACACAATCGTCATTTGTTTGTGCCTCGCTTTTGTTTTTTTCCGTCTATACTTACTCATTCTTTCAGCTCTAGAAATTTCTAACGATTTTTGTATCAAATGTCAAATTTTCCTGAAAACTGATGGGCAGCGCCCTCTATCAATCGAGTATGAATCATACGCGAATCAGCGCCCTCTATCAATCAAGGTTTAGTCATACGCGAATCAATACTCTCCATCGATCAAGTATGATGGCAAGTATACTCGATGGAGGGCGCATAGTGGATGCACACATAATTTTTCATACGCTACTTTCGCGTTTGTTTTTTCAGCTCTAGAAATTACTAACGATTTATTAATCGAGTATGATTCATACTCAGCAACCATACTCAATCATACTCCACTGATGCATGCGCATAGTGGTAGCATATAGTATGTGCAATTTTGATCACCTTAATGTCGTAATCTTGTAATTCTATCATTCTTGGCATTTGCCGGTAATTTTGTTGTTGGTGTACATATATTTAGTAGGGACATAAATACTGTTACACAGCAATTACTTATTCGCCTTTGGCCTACACGCAAGCCTTAAGTCGCACTGGCCAATCATCAATAGCTGCACGCACCTCATGCAATGGAAAAGTGCTGACAGCACGAATCAAAGCCGTCTTCAGAGAATCAATGTTGGGGTATCTTTTGTGGCAAACTATGTCCTCTAAAACTGTCCATAATTTGTAATCCAGTGGGTTCAGATCAGGGCTGCCAGACGGCCATTCTTCAAAGCAAATGAAAGCTGGCAAATTGTTTTGCAGCTAGGTCTGGGTCATCTTAACCTTATGAGCTGGCGCAGAATACTGCTGGAAAGTCCACGGCTGGTTTTTGGAACAATGAAAGTGGCTTCACAACAGCTTCCAAAACGGTTTCTTGGTAACCTTTGGTCGAAGTTTTGACCCTTTATTCGCAGAAATGCAAGTCAGTGCCCCCATCGTAAAAGACACCTCACCAAAACATGATTGAAGCTGGGTGATGATCCTTTTTTTTATGCACTGGTGGACGAACATGCAACTAGTCTCGAGTGGGCCGAGCTATTTGAAAATATCGCCTTTTTTCATTTCACACTTACCATAAAAAGTGCTATAACAGCGATACGGTTCTCATTATCTGACCACTCCATGGTGAAAGCTGACGCAATTTTGAATTCGCGTTACAGACTAACGCGATAGAGGTTAGCTTTCGTAAACCATGTGGTAATAACAGGGTATATTCAATTCTACTATTGGAATGGGTGTGTTCAATGTTGTAACAGTATTTATGTCCCTACTAAGTAAAAATCTTGGAGCACATGCGGTGAAACTGAGAGAGCTTCCGTTGGCGCCGATGTGATTAGGTAATTTGAATTATGATGCAATTATCTTGCTATAAACGAGCGATATATTGCTATGTTAAAGGCAGAAATTGTATAACAACAAAAATAAAAAAAAATAAAAAAATATTACAGAAATTGAGATGTGTCATTTTCATAAATTTTGTTCTTTTCATAACACATTTTACATTGTACTACATTCAAAATTAGTATCTCAGCATAATGTCTCCTTTATGGGAAAATTGCTTTGCTACTTTTTGATATTCTGTCTAGGTAATTTTCAGCAATTTAATATGACTCTTTTCTCTTTTGAATGGCATTCCAACAACATACCATTAAAAAATGAGCAGAAATTGAAAATGAAACTACTATATAAAATGAAAGAGATATAGTACATACATACATACTTACTACATACGCCTTTTTCTTTGTTCATTATATTCTACACAATTTTTGGCACTCATTCACAAAGAAAGCAAAGTACAGCAGCACCGTGAAATTGCAATATGAGATTCACAAAAAACTCATAAAAAGTATAACAAAAAAGGA
The DNA here is from genome assembly GCA_958295655.1 of Palloptera scutellata. NCBI lineage: Eukaryota > Metazoa > Arthropoda > Insecta > Diptera > Pallopteridae > Palloptera > Palloptera scutellata. Next base: position 52,945,174 of record OY282452.1, on the reverse strand, counting down.
TTCAGAGAAAAAATAAAAACAAAATCATCAACAAAAATTAAATTATTTTTGTATCAAAGGCGCAGAGACACACACATACACACGCAAATAAGAGAGAGGAAATATCTATTTAGAAATTATAAGAGAGGCAATTTTAAAAGGTGAAAAAGCATCAAATCAGAGATAGGCCAAGAGTGTCTCTCTTTTAATGCACCATATTCAAAATGGGATGCTTAAAATAATGCTTTAAAGCAGAGATGGCAAAGAGCATAGAGAGTTTAATTTTCTACACATACATACATATGTTATCTAAAGGGTGACTTTTTTTGCTACTTGGTTTTTGACGTCTATATTTGTGACAGTTCACGCGTGATTTTTGACATTTGTCAAAGTAAAAAATGATCAGTTTGGTTTGCCATTTCATAATGAATAGATTTACGCCTAAACAACGTTTACAAATTATTGAAATTTAGTATCAAAATTCGTGCTCTGTGAAAAATGTGTTTTATCGCAAAATTGTCTTCAGCGACGAGGCTCATTTTTGGCTCAATGGATAAGAGAATAAGCAGAATTTCTGTATTTGGAGTGAAGACCAGCCAGAGGTAATTCAGCAGCTACAGTTTGGTGCGGTTTATGGGCAGGCGACATCATTGGACCGTACTTCTTCCAAGACGATGAAGGCGATGAAGGACGATTACGGTAATTTGAGAAAGGTACCGTTCGATGATAACAGACTTTTATTTTGCCGAAAATGCAAGAAGTGGACTCGGCCGACATGTGGTTCTAACAGGACGGTGCCACATGCCACATGCCATGCTGCACGCGAAACCATGCATCAAATGAGAGGCGAATTTGGTGAGCAGTTACAGTTAATCTCACGTTTTGGTGCAGTCAATTGGCCACCAAGATCGTGTGAATTGACCCCATTGGACTATTTTTTGTGGGGCTATGTTAAGTCTCTGGTCGATAGAGACAAGCCAAACACGATTGCTGCTTTGGAAGCCAACATTGAACGCGTCATTGGAGAGATTCCGAGATTCCAGCCGAAATGTGTGAAAAAGTGTGCCAAACTTGGACGTTCAGAATGGACCACTGGAAGCTTAGCCGCGGGCAATATTTAAGTAAATTTATTTTTAAAAAGTAAATGGCAGGTGATATATCTATCCAAATAAAAATTTCATTCACGTTTGTAAAATTTCTGTGTTTTTTTGAATTTTTAAAAACCAAAAATTGCTATAAAAAGCTTTTCACTTTGCCGTTCGGATTCGGCATTAAACTGTTGGTCCCTTCCATTCATGTACAAATATATCGCGCACATTATGAGTGGATGCGAAAAGCTCGGCCTAGGCCCTCCATGGGTTGTTGTGCCATTAAAAGTAAAGTAAAGTAAGTTCTTAAAAAATCACCCTTTTTATGTGATGTTCAAAAACCGTTATTCATGCGTCCAAGTGGCTGCCCAACGGTGCTTTAAAGCCTTGTATGGCAGTACATTTGTATTGCACTGAAAGAGAGTGCTCTCTGTCTCCGCTCTTTGCCCATCACAAATATATAACGGTTGTTGAGCATCTCATATGGTCTTTACGATATTTTCCCATCACTGCTTTAATTTATTGTACGGTGGGGTCCCTTTGATCAGTTTTTGAACATCTCTTATGCCATACCTTGAAAGAGGTCGAAGAGATCGATACAAGAGAGAATTATCAGCATAGCTTAAACTGGAAAAATGAATGATGACAGCCTCCACGTAGCGGGCGCATCAGTGTGATAATTAATGTGGGCGGCGGGCTTCTCCGTGGCCTTGAATGGACGGTTTTACGTCGGGCTTGGAAACCACCACGTTAAAAACAATCCCAATGAATCCTGACAACAAGCCCAAAGGATAATTGATTTACGGATATGCATGTGGAATGTCCAAACCATGTTTCTTGTTCTGGAAACCCCAATCACTGATGTACTCTGCCCAATCCACAAGATCTGCTATCGCACATAAGGTTCTACTGGGCGTACTGTGTGAAAGACTAAAGCTCATCGCCAACAAACTGATTGGACCTTATCAATGTGGCTTCAACCCTGGTAAATCCAGCATCGACCAGATAGTCACACTACACCAAATTCTGGAAAAGACCCGTGAAAAGTTATACTGTTAACTTTTGAAGTCGTCAAGGATTTCTTTAACCTAGGATCCAGCTCTAATATCAACAATAGTGCCAGCTTTGAGATTTATCAAATGGAGATTAACTTTTGCCAACAGGTGTAAGCCCATAGTAAGCTCAGTAGGTGATTTAAAAGCAGAGCCCTCTTTCGATGGACGAAAATATGTGAATGAAATCCCTCCTTCTTCCCGTCCTAAAGTTTGACGTGAAGACGTGGACATTGATTATCAATTTTGAGAGTCTTTTACTAGCGTTCGAGAAGATACTCCGTAAGATCTGTGGTCGAATATGCGTGGACGAGGTGTATCGAATAAAATGGAATGATGAGTTGTCTGAGCTGTACGCCAACACTGACATGGTCAAGCGTATAAAAATCCAGCGGATTCATTGGCTGGGTCATGTTGAGCGAATGGAAGAGGGGTGTTTTATTTGGGCTACGGTGTGGGAACACGCAGAAGAGGAAGTACTAATCTCCGTTGGTACAGGATGACCTGACTGCACTTGGTCTTACCAACTGGCGTCAGCACGCGGCTAGCAGAGGCGACTGGAAAAGTTTTATCGAGACAGCCAAGATCGATTATCGGTTGTAGTGGCAACTAAGTAAGTAAGTAAGTAGGTAATATACCATATCTCATTTGCGATTGGTTCAAAAAGTGAAAATAAAATGGAGTTCTCTGAAACAAGAGAATTTAGTGCCGCAAAGAGAAAGAAGCTCTACTCTCAACTACAGCAAATTAACCCTAGGATACTTTAAACTTTAAATCAATCTGAACTATTTCTGAGGTTTAGGGCAATTAATTTATTTAACAAAATACCCAAATGTAATATCAGAAATCATTGTTGCTTTCATTTGTCCTTATTTCTATTTCATTTTCAAATTGTGTGGGCAGCCTGAACAATTTTCTTATTTACCAACTGGCATCACATTTCAATGCGCCCTGGTATTTAATCATGATATTGCTTCATTGTCCAATTGCATTTAACAAAACTAACTTATTTTTATTGCATGTTGCAGTAAGTATGTAATAGAATGAATACAGCTGCAATCTCATAAAGTTAATGGTAAATTCCATTGAGGTAATGTACTTAGTAATAAAAAAAATTTTAAAAATAGAAGAATAAAATCGTCCTTTATCCTACTTCTTGTTATCGTAGAAATGTAAAGCAATATCCGAGAAACGACGAAGGTACGTAGAGTTTGTGTCACCGGACTATGAACATCTGTGCTCGATGACATACAAAAAAGGGTCGTTGAAAAATTGTGCAGTGCATGTGAGTTATCAGACGTGATTTCTGCATGTCTGTGCGATTTTTTTTTACATTTATTTATATTTTACTCTCAACAGATTTAAATTGAATTCAAAATTAAATGAAGAGATGGTCTGCATATTTTTCCAATTGACTTCATTCAGTAATTCTATCTTTGATTTTATTTTATTTTTTTAATTTTTTATATCGGTTTTGTGAGTAACTATTTATATAATATGAAAAGGTAACGTGCATTTTTTTTTGGAAATAGTACCGAGACTTGTGGACTTGACTATAGAGAGTGTGAATGTAGAGACACTGGCAAATCCGTAGGTAGTTAGTGTGAGAAAGGGAGGGGATTACTTATATTTTGGAACTGTGAATCAAAGGGTTTCCAATGTGATGGTAATCGCTGTAGGAAGGTCATATTACTTAGTTTACGCTCATATCATAACCCACTAGCGACCACTGTCGCTTATAAGTAACCGCGTCAGTTACTCTTCTTTTATACCGCGAATAGTGAAAAATAGTGACTCAAGTTTTTTTTTAAAACATGTTACTTATAATTTATATTGGTCATTAATGGGTTAAGGTTGGCCTTTCAGATTTCAGTACCCTCCCATAAGAAGATTCATTTCAAAATTGTCTAAATCAATGGGATGCCATACAGAAGTTTACTTCTTCAGAACGTTTGCATTTTGGGTTTTCAGGTTAGGTTTAGTAATCTTGTAAAAACCAGAGTCTATATTTAGGTTGCATTATCTCAAAAGGTGCAAAATTTGCCACTTACCGGCCTGAGAACTTGCGAACGTTATGAGTAGCTGAGGTGCTGACGTTTTGTTGTGCTGATGCGAGTTGTTTTCTTTCCGCGAAGTAAAGTTTTTCAGGCAAATTTTCAAGTAAATCTTCTATTCTTCGTTTTCGTTGAGAAGCTGGGAATTCGGCCATCTCAGTGACTGCCTGGTGCTGTATAATCTGAGGACCTTCGTCGAGACTCAATGACATGAGTGTTGATGCCGTTATTGACTCTAATAAAATCATTTGCCATTCATGCTGTCTCCCCGCATTAGTCTTTGCGAGCTCTACACTCTCGCCATCTCTCAATGCTGGTTTTTGGGTTTTGTTTTCACGATAGCAGAATCTGAATTTTGTTGGGCCTGTCTCTCATCTGCAGTTTTTGCTGGAGATTTTATCGTAGCACAATCACCATTTCCAACACTTTTTCGAACATCTCGGGCGGTGATAAAGCGATGATTTCGCCACAAATGTTTGCCTTGAACTTTTCAATGGTCTGAGGCTTACTGGCACACACTTTTTTTCTTTTCTAATAACCCCACCAAAAAAAAGTCTGGAGTGGTCAAATCTGGAGATGTGGAGATCTGGGTGGCCAGTTAATGTCTCCATTTTTTGACACCGCATGAACAGTGAATTTTCGTTGCAGAAACTGCATTGTTTGATTTGCAGTGTGGCATGGCGCACCGTCTTGTTGAAACCAGTAACCGTCCAGATCTTTTTCACACATTTGTGGACATTCGCAGACATAATGAGCCAACATCCACCGATATCGATTCCTATCGACTATTTCGCCTTCTCTGAAGAAAAATCACCCAATGACGGTTTTGGCGCAAACGCCGGCTCAAGCATCCACTTTTTGGTCATGCAATGTTGTTTGATGGATCTCGTGTGGATTCTCAATTCCCCAAGTTCCGCAATTTTGCTTGTTAAAGGCGCCAGCTAGTGTGAAATGGGTCTTGTCGTTCATCAATTCAGTGTCAATCATTCGAGGGACTGTTTGGCCGTATTCAAAGCGTCGTGTGGACGGTCTGTCGGCAATATTCTTTGAATCAATTGCAGTTCATATGGAAACAAATGCAAATCATCTTTCAAAATGCGCCGGAAGGTGGTTCCACTGACGCCAGAATGCTGAGCGTGGTGTCGATACAACGCATGTCGGTTCTCGGCAACACTCTCTCTTACCGCTTCAAAGTCTGGGCCGTTGATGAACGGTTTGTCGATGATCTCCCACTGTCCCGTGCTCAACAAAATTCGACATCATGTACAAGACGAATAGTGTTGTCAGACGGTATGCACGTTAAGTTACTTAACACAACTGAACGACTATTTTCAATGTACAACGTCACTATTTCGGCGCATTGTTTCGGTGTGAAGCGATTCAGGGATAACATTTTACTGAATTGACGTTTCAAAAACATGTCTACTCAGGTCAATCGGTTGATAAATGTTAAAATTATTCAATGTTTGCGTACCGACATAAAAGATGACGCTCCGTGTAAGTACTTACATTTCGTGTGCATCGTGTGAGATTAGGCTACGCAATTACAAGTGTTTTAATTAAATTTTAATCCTCAGACAAATAGATATTGAAATGTATATAAGTATATATGTAATATACAATATGTATTCATGTACAGTTTAAGTGGAAACATGGAAGGTACTTATGTGAAACTAATGATGCGGCATATCTCATTAAAGTAGGTACACATAAGTGAACACACATACAAAATCATTCATGAATCTAAATATACTACCCCTCAACAAAAGGAGGGAAGGCTTCCGACGGAACTTATATGGCAAGTTTCCAATCCTATGGTTTAAGGAGTTTTTTCATTGGTATTACTTCCACAAAGCTGCTTTAAGAAGGTTTTGGGAAGTTTTTATCAAAATATTATTCCCTTTTGCATCCATGAGAAGGTAAGTAAAAGATTTTCCTGTTATTTTTATTCGAAAACTTCAATGGATTTAGCTTTTTTGGAGGCTATTTGGAAGTGTTACATAGAGTGAAACTTCTTATGGGATGGTACTGATATCTGGCTGTATCTGGCAACCTTTTTTTCTGACAAATTATTTCATTTTGTTTGGCTCTCTGTATACAGACATAAAAAATTCAAACAAACTCATTTCTCTCACTCTCTCTCTCTCTCTGTCTCTTCTCCAGCAATATTGTTGTTTGTATTTGTGAAGTGAAACTTTGTGTGTACTGTTTAGTGGGTATTTTTGTGTATTATCTATTTATCTATTTTCAACGCCGAAAAGCTTTTAACCTTACGAGAATTGAAATCGCAGTGCTCATTTCTAGTGACTGTGAAATACTTTACATTCTTCTTTTTTCTCTTTCGATTTAAAATCACCGTTATGTCTCTTTTTATGTCATTACAGTAGTGTCTTAACAATTAACAACAAGCATGAAGTTTCACTTCTCTCGCGTGACTTCATGACAAACTCATTTCTCTCACTCTCTCTCTCTCTCTCTCTCTCTCTCTCTCCAGCAATATTGTTGTTTGTATTTGTGAAGTGAAACTTTGTGTGTACTGTTTAGTGGGTATTTTTGTGTATTATCTATTTTCAACGCCGAAAAGCTTTTATCTTACGAGAATTCAAATCGCAGTGCTCATTTCTAGTGACTGTGAAATACTTTACATTCTTCTTTTTTCTCTTTCGATTTAAAATCACCGTTATGTCTCTTTTTATGTCATTACAGTAGTGTCTTAACAATTAACAACAAGCATGAAGTTTCACTTCTCTCGCGTGACTTCATGACACCCTCTCTTTGGTTTATATTGCTTTTAATATTTGTCTTGATTCTGTTTTTTTTTTAAATCTCCCGTTAATGCAATATTTAGTTTTTGGTTCTGTTCAACAGCTTCGGTTGGATTAATATTTTCAACACAACATGTGTGTGAAAAATATTATTAAAATTATTGTGAAAAATCTTATTTCAGAAGAAAAGAAGGATTTTGGCATGCTTATTTTTCGATTGAAACGAAGATTTCTATTTACTGTCCAAAGGCAAGGCAGCTACGCGCGTAGAGATTCTATATACCTTCCTTAGGTAGCTACTAGTAAGGTTTTCGATTCGAGTAAAAACATACGAGTTAATACAGGTTACTTGAAAAGTTTCCGTCCTAAATATGACACAGTTATTTTGGTTTGAGTTTTGGTTTTTAATTCAGTATAATCTTTATCTCACCATTAGAGTACGACTTCGGAAGGTCTGCAAAATATGCCTCTACGGCTGCTTTAGCTTGTTCATTCGACGAAAAACGCTTTCCACGACGGAACTGTTTCAGGTTTCGGAATAGGTATTAGGTATTAGTCGCTGGCAGCCAAATCCGGTGAATACGGTGGATGGTCAAGCATTTCGTAGTTTAATTCCTTGAATTTAGCTATTGTGATAAGACTTGTGTGGGGGCTTGCATTGTCTTGATGAAAAACGATTTTTCTTCTTTAAACCGGGTCTTTTTTTCGCGAACTACTGCATCCAGTTTATCCAAAAGGTTACAATAGTATTCTGAGTTTATTATTTAACCTTTCTCAAGATAATCACACAACAAAATCCATTTTGCATCCCAGCAAACAGTAGCCATAACCTTTTTTGCCGATCGTTCGAGCTTTGTCTTCTTTGGCGCCGAATATCCTGCTTCAGTCCACTGTAAACGTTGCTATTTCAATTTAGCATCATGATGATAGATGATCATCCACAGTTATGACGACGCTTAAAATCCGTTTTATTCTGCATAAAACGTTTCAAATTGCACTGAGAAATTCGTTTTCGATCGAGTTTTTGTTGAATTGTTAACGTATGCGGCACTACTTTTCCCAACAGCTTTTTCATGTGTAGTTCTTCATGTAAAATGTGGTTTACTCGATACTCTGAGTAGCAGCTATTTCACACATAGTCGCACCTGGATTTTCACATACAATAACATGTACTTTTTCAATGATTTCTGGTGTCGTGACACTTTTTGGACGTCCAGTGCGTGGTTCATCTTCAATACTTGTACGATCACGTTTAAATTCAGCAATCCACTTTTTTACTGTTGCATATGACGGAGCACATTCACCTAACACATTTGCCATATCGGTATGGATTTCTTGTCCAGGTCAACATTTTTTTTTACATAAATACTCAATTATAGCACGATTTTTTAATTTTTCCATTTAAAAAAACACTGTGAAACGCCAACTTCGAGCGGCTGTTAAACAAATAATGGATTGCCAGATTGATTTGAAACTTGTGTTCACGTGTTCAGACGAAAGATAAAAACATACATTGAACATAAATTCACTGCTCCACTAGTACTATCTATGTGTCAAGCTACCCGTACATGTTTACATATTGTTTTGGTCTGGTCCGTAAATGTAATTTAAAGTCTCGCAAACTTCTAACTCTCTTTAAGCTAAATAATAAATTTTAATCCAACATTTTGCTTGTCAAGTAGCATCTTTCAAAACGAAAGCACACAAATTTTCACACAGATCGGTGAAATAGTTTCATTGTGACAGCCTTTTAAAACGGAAAAAAAAAATGAATTTCGTGATCATTAAACACAACTTTTGACGTGAAAAAACCATTACGTAAACAAAAAAAAATCTTGAAAATTTTTATGGGCCTCTTCCTCACTATCGACTGAAACAGTCCACCACTGTTTTACTCAATTTTGATGAGGTCGTCGCAGCACAAATGACGCTGAACGTTCTGGTCGCGCAATTGAGGTCACCACACCCGAAATGATCGATAAACCTCACAGTAGAATATTGAATGATCGGCGAATGAAGGTGCGTGAACTTGAAGGCTTATCACGTGGTTCAGTAATTTCAGTTTTGCATAAATAATTGAACATGCAAAAGCTATCTCTAAGATGTGAATGCCGCGTTTGCTCACAATTGACAAGTTCAAAGGAGTGTAATTTTTATCCCAACGAGTTTTTGCGCCGTTTCGTAACCGTGGACGAAACTTGAATTCATCACAATACACCAGAGGTCAAGGAAAACTCAAATTAGTTGATTTCTGCAGGCGAATCGAAGCCGAAGGAGGCCAAGTACGCGTCGGTCGGCCAACAAGGTACTGGCGACTGTTTGTTTGTTTTTTGGATTGATTACCTTGAAAAGGTGCTCTTAAACGATCATCGGAGCATATTGTGCAGAGCTGTTGGATCAATTCGACGTCGATTTGAAGCAAATACTTTTACAGCATTTGACTGAAAGGCTGTGAAAAAATTCTTGGATGAACTATGTTACGCATTGCTCCTTCATCCAGCATGTTCTCCAGATTTAGACCCACGGCGACTATTTCCTGTTTTCAAATAAGAAGAAATGTTCCGGTTGTATGAGACTTGGGTCGAATGAAGAGGTTATCGATGAAACAAGCTCCGATTTTGAGGGCCTTGAGAAATCGAATTATTTTGGAAGGCATGAAGAAATTGGAGAAATGTTAAACAAATTTTAACGACTTAAAACAAAACTGTATTTTGTAGGAAAGAGTGTTCTTCATTTAAATTTTCGCAGACTTATTGACCCTCCATCGTACTTACCAGGTGTACAGGTATGAAACCGGTAATGACATCTCAGTGTCGCTAGGTAAAACTATACGCTCTGTCAAAACACATCATTGGTGCCATTTATTCGCATTTAGTTCTGTCAACAATATTCGGTATTCATAAACAATCAAGTTTCATAGAACAACATATTTTTTTTCACACATAAAAACGTCGAATTTTGTGCCTACAAACTACGATATGCGGAAATCATTGATTTTCTGTTTCCAATTGAAGAAATCTGATTTGGAATCTCATCGAATGCTTGCGGAAGCTTACTTAGGCAAAACACAGTAGTTCAATAAGTTTGAAAATGCCGATTTTGATGTGAGAAACGAAGAACGTGGAAGGCCACCGAAAAAGTTTGAAGATGCCGAATTGCAAGCTTTACTCAATGGAGATGATGGTCAAATACAAGAACAAATTGCAGAACAGTTAAATGTGACCCATCAATGCATTTCTCAACGTTTATAAGCAATGGGATTGATTTTGAAAGTGATTTTTCTTGATGCCAATACAGCATCACATCGAACAAAACAGACTCGGGAATTGGTAGATTCGTACAGCTGGGATGCCCTCCCCCATGCGGCTTATTCATCAGACTTGGCTCCATCTGATTGCCACTTATTTTCATGAATGGGGCACGCACTTGCTGAGCAGCACTTCGATTCGTACGAAAATGGGAAAAAATGGCTCGAAGACTGGTTTGACTCAAAAAGCGAATTGCTTTTTTGGCGCGGCATTCACAAATTGCCAGAGCGATGGAAAAAATGTGTAGCTAGGCACTGGTCATCACTTCGAAGATTGAATGTACAACCATTTGTCGTAAATAAACGTGCAACTGGTACAGGCATGGTCGAAGGAATTTTTAATAAATATGTTTTGAAATTGTTTATGTGCTGATTTATGAAAACGATAAGCCTTGCTTAGTTCAGTTTGATGATTATCTGATCCCAGGTGTGCTACAAATGGATTAAACTTCATTTTTAGCGTTTGCATTCTTAAACAAATTACAATTGATTGACTCATTGTTAAAAGATTTAATGCGAAACACTCTAAGTTTTCATGGAACGAAAGACTACATACCGTAAAAGGAAGACCAAAGTTCATTTGCGGGTCAGTGAGATTGAGGTTGAAAGCTCGCCAGCTCAAAGCTTATTTAGTGCTTCAAAGCTATGATTACCCACAACGTTATTCTCATATCGAAATCACAGGGCACAGTAAAACTTTTAAAATAAATTAAATGAAATGAAATCATAAATCTTAAAATCAAAATAAGTAAAAGTGTAACTGAAACTTTTCCTTGCCTTTTCTTGGCAGTGGAGTCAAGTGAAGTGGAGTGGAGTGGAGCGGAGCGGAGTGGAGTGGAGTGGAGTGGAGTGGAGTGGACTGGAGTAGACTGGAGTGAACTTAACTACTTAAAATTATTATTTCACTTATTTGTCAGAAGTCAAAGTTGCAACTTAGATTATTTGACTTTTTTGCAAACAACCAAATCATTTAAACCCCTTCGACACAACCACACACACAACTTTCTATTGTCTCTGTTATAAGTATGATACAAGTACAGAGACATTGCAAGAGTCCAAACAACTTGTTGACTTCCTTGAACGTAAAATCAGATAAAACTCACAAATTGGCCCCACTGCATTGAATCAAAAACTTGGCAGTTGTCGTTGTCGTCGTTGTCGTCGTTGTCGTCGTTGTCGTCGTTGTCGTCGTTCGTTTGTTGGTTGGTTGAGTTTACTTTGTGAAAGCCTTACAGGCTAAATAACCACCAACAACAAGAGCAACAGCAGCAGCAACATTTAATGCTGACGATGTCCTTATTGTATGCTGAAAGCTGAGTGCTGCTACTGTGTCGCAATGCAGCAACATGGCAACAATTTCTGTTCTAGCGTCACCGGTACCGACAATATTTATGTACGAAATATAGAAAATAGTTGGCCATTTATACTAAGTATTTTTGCTAGTGCCAACATAGCAAAGTATTACAAATTTTAATGCCTTTGGGCTTCACGGCAGAACAGAAATATTGAGAGAAATGAAAAAAGAGAGAAAAGAAACAAGGCTTAAAGCTTAGAAGTGCACGATAGCAAACGATGACAATATTCGTGTTTTTTGAATGAAAAAGGGTTCCACACTTAAAATAGTACAAAAATACAACTCTGGTGAAAAAGTTAAAAACTTTTGTTGTGTTTTTTTTGAGGAGGGGGAAAGGGTTACCGACTGAAATTACCACAAAACTATGTGAATTGTTTTTCGTTTTTGTTTTTTTTTTTTGTTTTTTGAAAGAAAATCATTTAAAAGCTGCTAAAGGCACAATTAAGTAGAGGAGAATTATGGTATGAGAAAATATGAAATTGTTTTGTGTCCTAATATCCTAACCTCACAACAGTGCAAACAGCAAATGGTGCCAACGGTGAGCGGTTGCTCTGGCAATTTCACTCTCTCGCTCTTTCTCTTTTTTTTCGCATACGAGTAGTTACCAAATGGGGATTTCAATGTCAGCCAATAAATACGAGCAGGCATTTAACGTTTTGCATTCGTTTCTTAGCGCTGGGAATTAAATGAAATGGCAATATTTATGTTTCGAAGATTGTGTGTTTCTGTTCTGGATTGAACAATAGTATGATTGAACCATAAGCTGATGTCGTGGGCATTTGCTATTGTTATGTGATGCTTTGTGCCGATTCATGATGCTCATAAGTGGATTTAATTGATACAAAATAGACGCGAAAGTAGTATCAATGACACCAATCCCAGGTGCTTACAAATTTTATTGTTCTCAGTTTTAAGTCTAGAGTAATCGCGCGCCCTTTTACCCCAGAGTTTTTCTCAAAAACTGGTTCAGTTTCTTCAAAATTTATCGCAAATATCTCAGAATTAGTGATGAAAATGAGAAATGTTACCGAAAATGACTGACCTTCGTTTTTGGTCTTTTTGGTAAAGCTCAGTCGTTTACGTGTCAGTTTTGGTCGTTTTCAATAGAATAAATCGGTTGTCTTTTCGCTGAAATACCATCGAGATCGTGTTTTGAAATTTTGATGATCGACGAAATCCATTTCTCACTAGCTGGCCATTAACAAGCAAAATTGCGGAATTTCGGGAATTGAGAATTCACACGAGATCCACGACCAAAAAGTGGATGCTTGAGCCGGCGTTTGCACCAAAACCGTCATTGGGTAATTTTTCTTCAGAGAAGGCGAAATAGTCGATAGGAATCGATATCGGTGGATGTTGGCGCATTATGTCTGCGAATGTCCACAAATGTGTGAAAAAGATCTGGACGGTTACTGGTTTCAACAAGACGGTGCACCATGCCACACTGCAAATCAAACAATGAAACGAAAATTCCCTGGACGTGTAGTGTAAAAAAATGGCGACATTGACTGGTCACTCACATCTCCAGATCTCCATATTTGACCCCCTCCGGACTTCTTTTTGTGGGGTTAGTTGGAAAGCAAATTGTACGCCAGGAAGCCTCAGGCCATTGACGAGCTCAACGCAAACATTCGTGCCAAAATTATTGTTATACCGCCCGAGATGCTCGAAAAAGTGATGGAAAACGAAGCGAAAAGAGATCGGCACCTTTTGCTTTGGTCAATAACGGCGACCACTTGATTGATGTTGTATTCAAAAACTGATCCAAATAAATTGTAAAGGACCAAAAATACCTCATATATGGAAATCGGGGTTTTTTGTTTTAAGTTATTCAATATTCACATACCGACATAAGATGGCGCACCCTGTAGATAGACAGGGTGATCGGGTGGTTAATGTGCGTTGGACATCATACTCCATTTAGAGTTTATCAGCAGTGCAATCAGGTTTTTGTAGAGATCGCAGCTATGGCCTATGAAGCTACACTTGATGCATACAGGCATCCTGAAACAACGATTAAGATCGACTATATTGCAGCTCAGCTTAAACTGAATAACCACTTTGTCGTATCCATCCCCCGCAGGTTGAATTGGGAAAGCGACTCTATTAATAGAGACTGCGATATGCGAAATTTGCACTGATGGCTCAGAGATGAATTTTCGAACTGGACTTGGAGATTTCGCTGCTGGAGAAACAGAGAACTAGAATCCAAGAATCAAACAGACTAAAGAATGCTTATAAAACTGTTCATGCTGAATTGGTTGCCATCGACAAAGCGGTGCAAGAAGTTCACACAAGCTCCGAATACTATCAGGAATACTCATAGGATCAATATCTGCAGCATTCCTGGGATGAATTGGCCAAAGCCTTCAGCATCGACAGTGCCGAACAGCAATCCGATATACCGATAGACTTAGCAAAGAGACGTACAGGAATTAAAAGAAATATGAGCTATTGTAACTGGAGGGTGAAAAGCGACTCGCCTATACTGGATGAGAAAGGAACGAGAGTAGGAGATTATCTTTGAAAACAAGCAAAACCGCATCGTTGGAGGACGTTATAGACGTACCACTGGTAGAATTCTTGAGTTTCGTCAAAAGCTCGGGATGGTTCCGCGATCTGAGCGCTAACTAGAAGTGTTAGGGATCATAATGGATTATTTCTGTTAATCCTTCCATTATATTCGGTTTCCCTGCTTTAAACACTTTTTGGAAAGTTTTAGGTTAATATTTGCACAAATAAAATCGGAGATATATTCCATTGAACATTATTGTGACATACATACCCAGTAGGGGCGAAGGGTTAGTTTACGAAAATTCCAAAATATTGGTGTATTCCCAGGTTCTTGCAACAGTGTAAAGGAGACGGAAAGGTATAAATGAGAGCGACAAAGTTGCATACCTTTCGTTGAACACATGAGATGAAACTGAGAGAGAGCCGTCGTTCAGCTCGATTTTCTTCTCAAGTGAACGTAAGGAGATCGGTTACATGCAATACAAGCAGAGATGTCGACGCCAACGGCTCTCTCAGTTTCACCCCACGTATTTGTGAATGCGAGTAAGTAAACAACTCAGTTGCACAATTTCGAATTGCTCCTTAAACGACTGCTACTTTAATAATCCAAAGTGACCAATAAAAAAGAACCATAATAGTTGATAGTATACTTACTTACTTAGCTGGCGCTACAACCGATGATCGGTCTTGGCCGCCTCCACAAAGCTCCGCCAGTCACTTCTGCTATGCGCGCACTGGTGCCAGTTGATAAGGCTAAGTGCAGTCAGGTTGCCCTGCACCTGGTCTTTCCAACGGAGATTAGGACGTCCCCTTCTGCGTGTTCCTCCACCGTTTTTCGAATAAAACACCGTTCTAGCCGGAGCGGAGCGCTTTCTTCCATTCGCTCAACATGACCCAGCCAGCGAAGCCGCTGGAGTTTTATACGCTTGACTATGTCAGTGTCGGCGTACAGCTCATACAGCTCATCGTTCCATCTTCTTCGATACACGTCGTCCACGCATACTGGACCGTAGATCTTACGCAGTATCTTCCTCTCGAACGCTCCTAACAGCCTCTCATTATTGATGGTCAATGTCCACGTCTCTGCGCCATACATTAGGACGGGAAGGATGAGGGACTTATAGAGCGTTATTTTCGTCGGTCGAGAGAGGGCTCTACTTCTCAATTGCCTACTGAGCCCGTAGTAACACCTGTTGGCAAGAGTTAGTCTCCGCTTAATCTCAAGGCTGACATTATTGTTGGTGTTTATGCTGGATCCTAGATATACGAAATCCTTGACGACTTCAAAAGTGTCAACAGTGACTCATTTTGTCCAAGACGCTGTGACTCTTTGTTTGTTGACACAAGGTATTTCGTTTTGTCCTCGTTCACCACTAGACCCACACGACGAGACTCCCTTTCCAGGTTGGAGAATGCTGCAGAGATGTCGATGTTCGCAGCTCGAATTATTTTCTCCAGCATAAGGTTAAAGAAGTCGCACGATAGGGAGCCAACACGTACACACATATATCAATGACAAAACGTCATTCAAGGTATACATTTTTATCAAGGCTTTTCACGAACGAGCCACGTTTGGAAATGATTAAAAATTATCATCGAAATTCTGAGTCGGTGGTGACAAAATTAAGAGCACTTACTCCAGACAGACTGCGTACTATATACCATATAATGGTTGAATTCGGTGGTCGCTGTGGCGTAGTGGTAGTGCGTTGGACTGCTACGCAGAGTGTCCGGGGTTCGAATCTCCTCGGCACAGGCAAAATCAAAAAGTAGAAAAAAATTTTCTACACGGCACCACCTCTTGGCAGGCAATGCCAAACCTACAAGAGTAAGAACTGCCTATGAAAGGCTTTTCACTTCGCCGTTCGGATTCGGCATTAAACTGTAGGTCCCTTCCATTCATGTACAAATATAACACGCACAACATGAGTGAATGCGAAAAGCGAAAAGCTCGGCCTAGGCCCTCCATGGTCTGTTGTGCCATTAAAAGTAAAAAAAAGTATGAATTCGGTTCATCATATTCACTATTGAATGATCTTGTTCTTGTGCTAGTGAGACAACGCACCGGCCGAAGTACCAAAAGTATCGCGGCCGTAAGTGTTTCAGTTAAAAATGTGCCAAATCAGTCAATTTCAGGCCGTTAACAGTAATTACAGATCTCTCAGTTTACACTTTGCATAAAGATCTTGGCCTACACACTCCTAATCGTGATCAGCCTCGTTGAAGCACTGAATTTTCACCGATTGGGCTCTGCCACAAAAGTTTGAAGCATATCTTGAAAATCATTGAAAAATCATCTTCTGCGATGAAGTTAATTTTTTGCTATTTAACTCATGGCTTACGTTAAGTCATTGCTTTATGCCAACAATCCAAAAACGTTAAGAGTAAGTCAGCAACAATATCGAACGCGAAATTGCCAACGTTCCGGCCGATTTGTGTGGAAGAATTGTAAAAAATTAGCTCCAAAGTAGCGATATCGAATTCAATACTTAAATGTAACATTTCAGCCCGATATCTGAATTGGTTCGTGTTTTATTTACACAAAATTGTCATGTCTCCATTGAAAAATCCTTTACATAGAAACGAAAGCGAGAGAAAAGGACGAACAGCAATCGTGTCCTTCTCTATTACTTCTCTTGGGGGACAAGATGATTGATTACTTTATGCCCGAGGACATGCTATTTTGAAAAGGAGTACTAAATGCAAGAACTGGGGAGAAATCCATTGCTTGGTACTGAGCACCCGTTGATTACTCCAACGTTGATCCTAAGTTCTAGTGCATATAACATTCAAATTATTCCCTTCCCACAATTTTTATGCACTGAGAGATATTCTTACTAATACATTTTGTTCTACAATCTTTAGGACAACATACTGAAAACAGCCTTGATGGTTTATTGGGTAGCGCACTAGACTCTCATCTGAGAGTTTTCGCCACAGCTTGGTGGTTAATTCTCTTTCATAACCTTCTGACATTCATTCCTACCGATATGAGGTGAATGAGAATTATAAGAACGTATAAAAGTAGAACATTTGGCAGGCAATGGCCAAGTGATAACAAATTACCACCACCCGACGTTCGGAACCTGATTTGCCATAAACTGTAGGTCCCACCATGTTGCATCGCAGTTGGCTGTTATGGCCACTTCAACCTAACCTATGACATACAGAAAAAGAGTTTTGTCATGTTTTTAACCTTAAAAAAATCTCATGTTATATTGTAAAAAATTCTTCCATTCCAATTCTCAGAAGTCACACAAGGCTAGAAATTATGTAAATTCAAAACAAAAAAAACGAAGACGAAAAATGTTCAATGAAAAATAGAACAGAACCTACAGCGATTTTTCTCTTTTTAATAAATTCATGTGCAACAGGAGAAAAGAAAATTGTCATTCAACTTCATGCTGATAAACGGAGCCACGCCGACGAATGTGTGGCCAATATTGGGAAATGCGTGGAATAGCTAAATGCAGATGCTACCCGCACACAACTTATCCATTTATGGTATATGTGCACCATGTGGCGCGAATTTTGCATTTTATTGCATACATTTCTTTAGGCATAAACACATAAAATCGACGCATTTTTGGTGTCTGTCGTCAGTAATAATAAAAGGTTTTTTTTTTCTGTGATGGTAACATTTTGACTTTATTCCTGCAACCACTTCACTAAAGTTGTACATACAAAGTAACTCGTATATCAGAATCAGAGACGGGCATACACACACATATTGCGCGCTTGTGTGTGAAGCAGAGAAAAACGAGGTTCAACTTGACGTTTCTCACTCTGCATTTGCAACAAATTGCGCAGCGAGGTCTGTCTTCAACCGGCGCTGAACAGCAACTGTTTCGTCGAAATGAGAACAAAGCAACAGCCGAACGCTCACGATCGAAAGCCACACGAACGAAAGGATTTAAGAAGCTTATACAGTACGCGCGTCGACGTCGCGCAAGCAATACTTCGTTGCCTATACGCGCGTGTTATGGGAATTGAAAATATGCTCAACGTTGATCTAAACTTATGATGTTGTTGTCTTCATTCTTCTCGTTCTCGCTGTTAAAAAGGTCAATTGTCACGTCAGGTCATGGAGCAGCAATAATGTTGGGATAAACTTTATAACCCAAAGTAATAAAAACTTTCCACAACAAGTGTTTTTTTTTAGTATTTTTTTCTGGTGTTTGATATGCACATATTTTATTTTTATGTATATTCTTCTTCGGAAAATAATCTATTGCATTTTATTTTTCCATGTACACTGTGTAAGTAAGTATTTGGACTCATGTCGCCGTGTGCGTGGGCAATCGCTTTGTTTGTTGTGGGTGGCATCAGATGAAGCAAATGATTGAAGTTTCTACAAGCTGTTATGTGCTTCTCATTTAATAACATTTAAAGTTTTTCCAAGAACTTTGTTTCCCTGTCATTACTTTTTATTATTGGTTAAGGTTTTTGGGAATGAGTCAACTTTCTTATTCACCAGTGAAATATTTAATAATTTGCCATCATAATCCACATAAACTTTGCACGTTACTTGTTCTCCTCGAATGCCAGAAGCATACCATAACTGCTTACAATTTAGTGCTGTTCATATGATCCCCAGATATATTGTCCACGAAACGCATGCATCATTCAACTGCTAGGCAGTTGCTTCTTGTTTATTTAACCTCATATTAGCCGAGCTTCTACTATGCACGTGATGTATGCATGAGATGCTTTTCATGCAGCAATCTCAATCAATATAATGATATTAATATGCTCGCATGCATTTAATACGCCGCATTTAATCCATAATTTAGCATTGAAGTCGGTTACGTGTAGAGGAGAGGTGACGAGAGAAGAGGAGATGAGAGGAAGGTGGTGGCAGAAGCGTCATTTCCTTTAGCTAGATATCATTAGCTAATAATATGGCACAGATATTAATTATGTGCCTGTGCACGTAGATGCAAAGCGATTTCGATTGTATTAAATGCTTTATTTCCGGACTGTTTGGGATCTTGATACTCTGTGCCGTGAGTATGTACCAGGTGGCACAAACCAAAAGTACAGGGTTATGCGATTGAACTTAGGCGATTAAACCTATTCAAACGACCATATTTTATTTTGTGTGAAATTATTTTTGATAGAATTCAAATTACATAAATGTGTGGAAATCATAAAAATTTTAGAATACCTTCACTTTAGCTCGATGTGGCCACCTTTTGCCTTGACTATGGCCTTCAAACGGTTAAAAAATGAGTTGCATGCCGCACGAATATGATCTTTCGGTATTTTGGCCCATTCCCGTACAATGGCTTTCTTTTTTTAGTCCTCATCTTACTCTCCAAAATGGCCCAGATGGAATAGTCCATCGGACTTGCATCTGGCGAATTCGAAAGCCATTGTGTGGACGAAATGAAGTGTGGAACATGGTGTTTTAACCATTCTTGGTTCTCACGAGCTTTATGAGACGGTGCCGAGTCTTGTTGGAACGTCCATGGTGTACGACCGAAATGTTTGCTTGCCCACGGCTTTAAAGCAGCTTCCAAAACATTTTCCCAATAATAAGTCGCATAGACTTTGACACCAGGCTCGATGAAAATGATCGGCGGTCACAGCTGCCCATACCATTACTTGAGATGGAAAATTACTTCGGGTGGCCGTTTGTAGGCTCAACTTCTCGCAAGTGCGTTCAGTTAAGTAAACACGATCACTTTGAGAGTTTATGAACTGCTCAATAGGGACATTTTTCTCATCGGAGAACACAATGTTTGGAAATTAGTCACGTTCGTGCAAGCGGAACTTGAAAGGCTTTACCTTGAGCTCATTTTCGAATATGCGTCGGATGCTTCGCTGTGATATTTTCAGTTCTTTAGCCATTTGATTACCACTACGACGTGGATTTCGTTCAAGTCGAGCCTTCACTTTCCAAACCATTTCAGGTGATGTTGCTGTTTTTTTTTTTTACCCCCATAGCGTTTGTCAATGCTGCCTGTATCATTATAACGATTTATGGTGCGAAACACAAACATTTTATTCACTTTGAGATGCATGAGCTCACGAACAATAGCTGGTTGCGATTTTCCACTCAAATATAATGCTATCACACTATTACGTTTGAATTCCATTTCGAATAACTTTTGGTCTATAAAACTTAGACGCAAATGCTTGTGGTAGCTTGTAAACAATATAAACAGCTGTCATTGGTGTGAATTTGAGAATAGTTGGCAATATCGCGTTGCCAGATATACCGTTGTGAAGTTGGTAACACTTAAATCGCCTAACCCTATAATCTCCTAATGTTAATTGGCTTAAATTTAGTTAGAAAAATGAACATAATTCGGCTCTCTTTTCTCGGAAAGTTTATTTGAATGTGTAAAATCGATGATAGTGGTCGCTGTGGTGTAGTGGTAGTGCGTTGAACTGCTACGCAGAGTGTCTGGGGTTCGAATCTCGGCACAGGCAAAATAAAAAGTAGAACAAATAATTTTTCTCCACTGCGCCACCTCTTGGCAGGCAATGGCAAACCTACAAGAGTAAAAATTGCCTATGAAAAGCTTTTCACTTCGCCGTTCGGATTCGGCATTAAACTGTAGGTCCCTTCCATTCATGTACAAATTGACACGCACAACATGAGTGGATGCGAAAAGTTCGGCCTAAGCCCTCCATGGGTTGTTGTGCCATTAAAAGTAAAGTAAAGTAAAATCGATGATACTATGGTATTACTTAAGTTGAAAATATGATATCGGTCAACTGATCAGCTCCTGAGTTGATGCACATTTGTACTCGTTTCACAGCATTTTCAATTGTTGCTCGCAAAACATTTCTTCTTCAATGTTGGCTTTCAAAACTTGCAAGGTTTGCCATTTATTTGTGATAAAAAGCAAAATTTCTAAAAGCGCCAAAGGAAGAAGTCTGGCAACCTGGCCGGCCAGTTCAAATCGTTAAAATGCTAGATCACACAGTCCGGACATTGGTGTCGCAAAATCTTCATCCTTGCCCGCACTGTGTATCGCTCCATTGCTAATTCTGTATCGATTGAAGATTAAAGTGCCTTTTCCGACCATTGAAACGTACAAATTCAACTTGAAAAACATGAATGGATGCGAAAAGCTCGGCTGTTTTGTCATTAAAAGATATAAAGTACATACGTACATATCTAAAATTGAAGCAAGCAGCAATTCAATTAATTTACAATTTTATATTCTACACCTGCTGCATCTCGTACATTGTTGAATTTTAGTGTTTGAAAATTGAACCTGGCACAGCGTTAATTAAATTTAATTTGTGTTTGTGCATATTGATGAAATTCATGTTTATTTTATTATCATTGTGGTGGTGAAACTCTGAAAATGGGAGCGACAAAACAGCAAACGACAAAACAGCAAAAGCAACAAATGCGTGAGATGCAATTAAGCACACTGCACCACATGCATACACTGCATTGAACTGCACTGTGGCACTACACTACACTAAACTACACTATACTAATATTCGCACGCTCACTAGGTGGCACTGTGCGAGGCAATGAAAATCGATTTTCATCATTTTATATTTGGTTATGTAGGCACAGAAAGTTAACAAAAATCATCACCATCGTAATTGCCCTCATCATAATTATCATGCACCTGCTATTTTCTGGTCATTTTAATTGCAAATTGCACAATTCCGAATTGCACTTTAATACCAGTTCCAGTTCATGCCCGATGTAGGTAACCATCCACACGGGTTACTTTTCCCACTCCCATTTGCGTTCATGTTTCACGACGCTGTCTATTGTCATTGACTTTCAATGGCACCGTTACACTAACTGCACTTTGTATTCTGGTGCATTAATGAAATTAGAAATGCACTCACTTAACGGCTCACACTCATTTGTTGGCATTGAGCATGGAGAGAGAGAAAGAGAGAGAGAGAGTGGAAGAGGGAGCGAGCATTCAGCATAAAAGAGAATAACGATGACTGACGATGATGATGCTTTGCCTTTGTGCAGCATCATCAAAACGGTACGCGTTTGGACAAATGACTTTTGTGCCGTTGTTAATTGCACACTTAAAAGTGGACGGACAACAACGAACACAACTTGAATGAATGAATACACAAAGCAAAGCAAAGCAAAGCAAAGTACGCATATACACATACACAGCATTGAGTACTCTCACTGGATTGTGCGTGCAGTGTGTGAAATTAAAGGACAGATCTTTTGGAACTTAATAGTCTTAAGCAGCAGGCAGCAGGGAGCAGGCAGCAGGCAGCAGTTTGCCAAAGTGCGAACAAATCATTATTTGTGTTTTTTGATCCAGCAAGCATAACTCAAATGTACATTTGCCGCTTTCTAGAGAAATACTCGTACAGAGCGGGAACATGAAGTTGTTTGACAAAGTCGACTCAAAGGCAATGAGTTAATTAGGTTTTTGTTGTTTTGTTGTTTTGTTGTTTCGTTTGGCAATTTTAAGGAGACCAAATCAAACGAATCAACAGCATTGCATTTTCCTAGATTGTCTCCATAGAGTCATATCATTTTGGATTCATCAAAGAGTTCAGTCATTCACGAGGAATAAAAAGTAAAGCCAGCACTTGGTGATTGTGTGAATAAAAATCGTACAGTGCGAAAAAAGGTTATTAGTTGTTAAATCTAGACTGCAACATTACCAACATTTTACCAGGTTTTCCATTAATTGCGATTAATAAAATAAAGTGGAAAATAGGATAATAGAATAATTAACTCGGTCTGATCAATAATATTGATAATTTGTAACTATCTTATACAAAAGCGCATTCGTATTAGAACTGGGCATGGTATGGTAAGTGGTCTCGCTGTGTGGTGTAGTGGTAATGCGTTGGACTGCTATGCAAAGTGCATAGCATTGCTCGGCATAGGCAAAATCAAAAAGTAGAAAAAATAACTTTTCTTCACGGCACCGCCTCTTGGCAGGCAATGGCAAACCTACAAGAGTAAATATTGCTATGAAAAGCTTTTCACTTCGCCGTTCGGATTCGGCATTAAACTGTAGGTCCCTTCCATTCATGTACAAATATAACACGCACAACATGAGTGGATGCGAAAAGCTCGGCCTAGGCCCTCCATGGGTGTCATGTTGTGCCATTAAAAGTAGAGTAAGTAAGTAAATGGTATGGTAGGCGTGGTAGTTGACCGATCACACCCATTTTCATAATTCTTCTATTCTTCGACCTAAAAGTGGCTCATGTTAAAATTTGTTAAGCTCTGAAAAATTGTAAATTTGTATGGGTGTGGCTGTTGACCAATCTGGCCAACTTTTGACATGTTGGGGTCAGCTATCAAAATGATTAAGTTTTTCTGTTGTATGGGAGATAGGCGTGGCATATTTGTTCTTTTCTACATCCTGCGAGTGTTTTATGTATACCGAAAATCGTTGTGCTAAGATGACTCCTTATATTTTTTCATGACTTTGAACAGAATTAAACAAGTTTGCGCCATACCCTTTCAACTTTTACCAACATACAAACAGGTATAATATATACATTAGGGTGGATCGAAATTGTAACACCTACTTAACTGCACTTTTTGAGCAGAGAGGGTAAATCCAAGATGATGTCAGACAATTAGTATTTGTTTTTTTAAACATAACTCCCCGCATTTTTATTTTTATATATTATTTTCTATCAGTTGGAATAGTTTCAAGTTGAAATCTTATCTCAAAATTTTCATATTTTTACGATACGTAGCTTAGGGGCAGCCCATTTCGATTGGTAGCTTACAAACGATTTTGTTAGGTTTTTGGGAAAAATTTGATGCGGAATAAAATATCTGACTTGGCAACCCTGGCATAGCGATACATATCAATCCTCACTCTCGCGCTCTCTCTTTCTTTCTCTCACTAGATATAATTAAATTTCACCAAAAACCTCAAAGAAATCAATTGTTTACACAACACACACACACGTCGTGACAACGTCAAATGCGATGAATGTCCAATACGCACGCATACCAACCTAATTGATTTAGCAGAAGATCAGACAATAGATAAATATAAAGTAGACGGCGAGCAACTAAAAACGGTAAAGAGCGAGAATCCATGATGTACGATGAATGCTTAAGGTTAGTGTATGTGTGTATGTGTAAGAACGAACATGGGCAGAGACAGGTGGACGGATGAATGAATGAATGAGTGGAAATGCTGATGGCTGATAGCTGCTTGCTGGTGGCTATTGGCAACATCAGCGCCAGCAGTAGGAGCAACACAATGACGCTGTGTGTGTGTGAGTGTGTTGATGAGCCTAGCAATGTATGCTTGGTTAATTTGAGTAATGAAAGTGATTAAGGGATGAATTTTAATCATTTCCAAAATCGATTAATTCTAAACAATCAGTAATTGGAAAGTTATTCACCCAGAAGCTGCAGAAGCAATAAAATGAAAAGAAATTTAAAGAAAAAAATTCGATTACAAATGATTTAACACATAAGTACGCGTAATTGAAGCATATACCATATTTACATATAAATTTTAAAATCTTTTAAAACAATGATGACAGCTGCGTTTAATTATTCTTTGAAGACAGCGGTTTACAAATATTCTCAATATTTGAACCTCTAGTGGATTGCAATCCAAGTTTCGTTGTATGAATTTCACGAAAGAGTTGAAAATTGCGGCTAAAAGGAATTTCCTACTGGGTTTTCAGACTTCCCCATTTGTGTTTTGCCTCTCCTAGGGGTCGTCAGATGTTATCACTTGAGCCTCCTGTTGTGGTATTATATCGAGAGAGCAAGAGTGAGAGAGAGAGAGCGAGACAGAGAGAGAGGCAGAAAATAGATGAGTAAGCAATGTATTGAAAAAGTCTTCATTTACATCTTTCAAGCATCTTTGAACTACAAGTTTTGCTACTCTACTTTTAATTTGCCTAACGTAATCTCTTTGTCTTGTCTACCCCTCTCTCCAACAAAGTCTAACGTTCAGGTCATGAAAGGTGTAAGTGGAGACCAAGAAAGGAGAGTACAAAATGGTATATTGGTAGCAACCGAAGAGCATTGGCTTAAGAGAGGGAAAGAACGAGAGAATGAAAATAAGAGTAAGTAATGGGAGAAAGAGTGTGATGGAAAGGGTGTAAAAAGCAAGAGAGGAAAAGAGGAGAAGATAAAAGAAAAACAAAACGTGAGTGTTTCAGAGAGGTGAGAAGGGGAGAGAGAAGAAAAAAGACAAATGGAGAGGAGACTTAAGCAGTTTGGAAAAGAACGAAAGATATAAAATAACGGAAAGACATTAAACGAAGTGAAAGGCAGCACAGAGAGAGTAAAGTGTACTAGAGGAAAGTAAGAGTAAATTGAGGATATGTTCTCATTTACATCTTTCATGATTTGATCGTAAATTTTTCTGTTTCTTGCAGAGAAGAGTGGACAAAAGAGTGGTTGGAGGCAAATTCAAATGAAAATAAGCAAAACTTGACGTTCAAGTCTAGATAGGCTTAAATGGGTGCGATAGAGCGGAGGAGATTAATGAGATTGCAGAGCGCCGAACAGAGGTCTGTTCTTATTTGTGAACCTCTTGTGTGTGCATGTTTTTCCCCCGCATTATTCGTATTGACCACAGTACTTAAACTATGTAAAAATCTCAACGGATAAGTTAAGAATACTAACTACAAATAGTTTAAAACTGATTGAATTAGCATAATTTAATCCTCACAACACATTTTATGTACAACTACAAATGTACATACTAAAAACTTAATAAAAAAAAATGACATAAATAATGACAACAACAACTACACCTACAACAACAACAACAACTGAAAACTTATATCATAAAGTTTCCTTGAAGCTTGTATTTTTTATTGTAATTTGATGACATTTCACAGTTTGTATCCTTTACATTATGACAAATTTAAATTGAATTTTTTTTATGGTTAGTTCAATTTGTTTTTTATTTCTATTTCGCGTGAATGTTTCGACCGGCGCTTGTGGAATGATGAAGCGAACCAGTGAAATTACTGGTTACCAACAAAACATGGAGCATTGCTGGTGCAGCGGAATACAAATAAACAAGTAATGACACGGCAATAGCAATAGCAATAGCAACAGCAACAGCAACACGGTGACAGTGACAGTGACAGTGACGTGGATGATGGCGACCCTCTTTTCAGCTTATGTAAGTTTACTGATTTTTATGTGGTTTTTATTATCAATCGTTGAAACTGAAACGAGCAGCAACAACAAAATTTACATTCCAATTGAATTTTACAAGGCAGCGAGCAGATTAAGTTTTGTCTGTGAATTTTATGGATGGCGCGTAGTTTGTGGTGGCGGATTAAGCTTAAACTTTTACATCTCTGAAGGAATTTCAAATTTTTTTCACCCAATGTGGAGATTTTAGAGATTTTAATTTGTGAAGACTTTGCGAAGGGGTAGGCTTTAATGGGGAAATAACTTAACATGGTAGAGCCTTGACATGGAAGAGCCTTGACTTTGGAAGTGCTTTGACATGGATGAGCCTTGTCATGGAATTGGTTTTGGGTCGCCGTGACGCAGTTGATTGTGCGCTGGTCTGCTACGCAGAGTGTCTGTGTTTCAAATCTTGGCACTGGCAAAATCAAAAAGTAGAAAATACAAGTTTTCTACGCGACACCACCTCTCGGTAGGTCATGGCAATCCTCTAAGAGCATAAATTGCCTAAGGAAAGCTTTTCACTTCAGTTCGGATTTGGTCCCCCATAGGCTGTTTTGCCATTAAACAGAAGAACAAGAAGGAAGGAACTTGCTACATGGAAGTGATTTGACATGTGCCTTGATATGAAAGTGCCTTGATATGAAAGTGCCTGGACATTGAAGTGCTTTGAAAATGTCTTGAGTTGATATGAAACTTCCTTGACATGGGAGAACTTTGCCATGGATGTGCCTTGAAATGGAAGTGCCATGATGGAAAGTGCCTAGAAATGGAAGTTGCTGGACATGAAAATGCTTTTGAAATGGAAGTCCATGGAATAGTTTCCACATGGAAGTGTCTTGACATTCTGTTATGTAAGTATGACATGGAGATTCTTGAAATGGAAGTACCTTGAAATGGAAGTGCCATGATTTGAAAGAAAGTGCCTAGAATGGGAGTGGCTGGACATGAAAATGATTTTGAAATGGAAGTGCCCTGACATGGAAGTGTCCTTGACATGCAATTATGTAAGTATGACGTGGAAGTTTCTTGAAATGAAAGTGCCTTGAATTGGAATTGCCTTGACATAGCAGTGAGTGCGTGCGCCATGATGTTAAAGTAAGGGCCTTGACATGGTAGTGCCTCCTAATGGAAGTGACTTGACATATAAGTGCCCTTGATATGAAAGTGCCTTGTCATTTGAATATGTCGGAAATGGACATGGAACTGCCATGGAACATGGCAAAGCCTTGTCATGGATGTGCCTTGAAATGGAAGTGCCACGATATGAAGGTAAGTGCCTAAAACTGGGAGTGACTTGACATGAAATGCCTTGACATGGAAGTGTCTATCACGGATGTTAGAGGTCATGTAAGTGATTTGAAGTGGTGTGCCTTGATAAGGAAGTACCTGGATATGGAAATGCCTTGTTTGCGTTTGAGCCTTGATGTGGACATCGAAGTGCTTTAACGTGGAAATAATTGCCGTGACACAGAAGTAAATGCTTTAACATAGAAAATAGTGCCTCAACATGGAAGTGACTGTGACATCGAAATGCCTTGACATGAAACTTTATACAGCACCTATGTCGTTCGTCCACAAGAACTTCTAATAATTATTTAAATGGTTTTTCATCTGGATAATTACGTAGCAAGAAATCCTGTTTGGAGTTTCAACATTTCAATGGAATCGCCCGTTTCATGCACCACTCATCATCAAGTGGATACTTTACAATAATGCGTTTGCATGCAAACAAAGTGTGGCAAAAGTAATCTCATAATGTTAATTGGCTGAAATTTTGTTAGAAATGCAAAAAATTAGTCTCTATTTTCACGATAAGTTTACTTGAAGGTGAAACGAAACTGATGAAATTAAGTTTCCATCGAAAAATGATATCGGTTAAATGACCACCTCCTGAATTGGTGCACATTTGTGTTTGATTTACAGCATTTTGAATTGTTGCTTGCCAAACATTTCTCCTTCAATGTTTCATGGCTTTCAAAACTTGCAAGGTTTGCCATTTATTTGTGGTAGAAGGCGAGATTTCAAAAAGCGCCAAAGGAGGAAGTCTGGCAACCTTTGTATTTATTCCGTTTAAAGAGAAACATTGAAGATTTCTCTTCACTGAGTACAGTGAGTACCAAATAATTATAATCTCATTAGATACAAGGCTTCATCAATGTCACAAAGTAGGCAGAAAAAAACAAAAACAATAGAAAAAAGAAGTTCTAGAAGAGAAATTGCCAGCATAAGCAACAGAAATGATTAATTGAATTTTAAATTGTATAAAATTGTGCATTAATGAATTAACATTTATAAGAAAGAGCCACAAAACCAAATAGGTCCACAAATTCAAAACAAATTCAAAAGAAAAAAAAGAAAAATAAAAGCGGCACAAAACACAAAGGACCTTAAACACTTCGGGTTTACTTCCTCACATTAATTTTCATATCATAAATAATTTCGTCATACAAATTGACGCACAGCGAATAGAAAGTTTAACTTTTTATTTTGGGTTCTCTTGTACCACATTTAAATTTTGGTAAGAGGAAAGTATGAAAAGGGTTTTTTTGTTGCCAGTGACATGAAATATTAAGTACATTAAAAATGGTTTCATGTATTCACATGTTGTTGTTGTTGGGTATAACCAAAAGAATATTAGTAGAAAGAAAACATGTGTCAAGTGCAGTTAGCACAGTAGTTTTCGCTTTATTAAGTCTCACCTTATTGATTTCGTTCGCTTATCCTTAAGCGAAGTTTTTGGCTCTTACTTAAGAAATAGCAAAATTCTACCAAATTCGCTTAAGGAGTATTCAAGAATGCTCTCTTGTGAAATTTTTGTTTGATCAGTTTTCAATTTCACTTAATATTGAATAGATTTTTGAGTGGCTTTTGGTAACACTGAAAATGAAAACTCGTTTAACTATTCTCAACAAATATAAGTAAAAGCAATCGAGATTTTTCCTTTATTACTTCATAAAAAATTTAATTAATTTGATTTGAAAATTATTATTATTAATATTTTGTGTTTTCTTTTTTCTTAAAGAACAATTGGGGTATTCACAAAGCATTTAATTTTGTTGCGTTATTAAAAAGTGGGAAATGAGAGAATTTACAGCAATTGAGAGGATGTGATACTGAATAAGATACCTTGTGAACAACACCCCAAATGAGTTTTTTTCTTGAGCACTTTCTCAAGAGGTGGAAACCCGCCTTTATTAGGATACAATTTTAAGCTATGTATGAAAAATTTCTTTATAAAATCTCTTTAATCATCCCCTTTTTTTTGTCGATATTAACTATTTCAGCCTTTTCACTTTTTTCTATTTTCGTTTATACTCTACACGCCTCTATCCTCTATCTTTCTTCTTCTTCACTTTTTACATAAGTCATCTCTCTGCACCACTTTTGCCTCTCTCATCCGCTCT
The DNA here is from genome assembly GCA_958295655.1 of Palloptera scutellata. NCBI lineage: Eukaryota > Metazoa > Arthropoda > Insecta > Diptera > Pallopteridae > Palloptera > Palloptera scutellata. Next base: position 52,915,545 of record OY282452.1, on the reverse strand, counting down.
ACATCCGCTCTTTCGTGAATATTGCTCTCTCTTCTTCGCACCGTTATTTCTGTCTTCTCTCTTTGGCTTTCTCAACACGCCACTCCACTATCTCTCTTCTTCTTCACTTTTGACATAAGTCATCTCTCTACACCACTTTTGTCTCTCTCATCCGCTCTGCATATGGCAGTTTCCTCTTTCTTAAATATTGCTCACTCTTCTTCCCACCGTACTTTCTATCTTCTTTCTTTGGTTTCCTCAACAAGCCACTCCTCTATCTTTCTTCTTCTTCACTTTTCACATAAGTCATCTCTCTGCTCCACTTTTGCCTCTCTCATCCGCTCTACATCCGCTCTTTCGTGAATATTGCTCTCTCTTCTTCGCACCGTTATTTCTGTCTTCTCTCTTTGGTTTCCTCAACAAGCCACTCCTCTATCTCTCTTCTTCTTCACTTTTCAGATAAGCCATCTCCTGCATCACTTTGGCCTTTCTCATCCGCTCTGCATTGGTAGTTTCCCCTCTCTTAAATATTGCTCACTCTTCTTCCCACCGACCTTTCTATCTTCTCCCTTTGGCTTGGTCAACACTCATCTACTCACCTCTCCTCTCCTCACTATTCGACTTCCACTACTCTCCGCGACTTAACCTAAAATGACGAATTATCAGTGATGCCACTCTGCATAAATTGTACTCACTATATAATCCAGTTTTGTCATATTAAGTAACTCAATTCATAAATTGTACGATTTCCTGAGCTGTGTGCTCGACTGTTGAAACTTTAAGATTTCTCCAATATGCAATAAATTTCCTACTATTTAAATAATACATACATATTTACAATATAAGTATACTTATGTTCATACTTGTATATGTAGATGTAGTGTAGCTCAGTAGAAATATTGTACTCGAATAAATAATTCAAAAATTCATTCATCATCAATAGGTTAAGTTATGGTGGTATGGTATGCATTGTTGTGTTTCTTCGATACACAGCGAGAGTGACACACCCTTTCAGTTCGCATTTCTCGTTCTCGTTGTAGCGCCACCGACCCACATCGCAACTACTACATAACCAATACATGGAAAGTTTTTACGTGTCAATGACATTTTTAGGTTTACATGGAACGGCTTCAATTCGTAATATAGTAACATAGTGGATATTGTATGTGTTTGTATTGTATGTTCATATTTACTTATTAAAGCAATAGAGATATGTGTTTAGCTATGGTGGCAAGTGCGGCGTGGCAAAAGGCAAGTGGAAGTTGACAGAAAGACAGTTACATAGGTACGAAGGTAGGTAGGTAAGTAGGGTGCCTACTAAGGAATGGTCTACCGTGTCCCCAAATCTCGAAATCCCGGGATCCCGGACCGTTCTTCTCTTTCCGAAATGTGAGGATAGAAATTCCGAGATCCTGAGATTTGGTACCTGAATTTTTATCATAAAATTTGAAGATATTCACACTTTATTTTTACCCGTTCATAATGCAACCCTGGATTTTTAGATATTGTTATTGTGTTTCATTTTACGAAATCACACTTAAATATCGTTACCTTAATGTAGAAATGCGATAACTAAAATATTCTTTGTACTAAAATTTGTGGCCAATTTGAATGGACCGTTCTCAACCGCATCAGAAACAGCCGAAACCATGATTAAAAATTTTTAGTTAGTTTGCCTTCACAAATGCAGTATTTTTAATTTGTCAAATATAAAAATTGAGATAAATACCGGGATTCCGGTATTAGGATTTCTAAATCTCGGGATTTCGAAAACTGCTCCGGGACGTCCATCCTTAGTGCCTAGCCCTCATCTTCAAGACGAACGTATACTCTTTAGGGGTTTTGTACATATTTACCCTCAATGGGAAAGTACACATAAAAAGGCGAAAATGAATGTGACTCCATGAAAACTCAATAGATTCTTCTTCTTCTACTTTTTGGGTGTTTTTGGTTTTTTTTTTTTGTTTTGGTTTTTGTTTAATTTTGGTTGTATTTTTTTTTTTTTTGTATTTGGTATTTGAATTGAATTGTTAATATTTGTCAACAATTGTTGCTTTTGCAATCCTGGTTGTCATCGTAGTCGTCATCATCATCATCATTATCATCATCGGTTTTGTAGCTTGCCGTTTCTCGTTTTGCCCGTTCAAGTGTTGTGCAAATGATGTCGTCACGTTCGTGTCCTTAAGTCAGTTTTTTTTTAATGGTACACACACTTTACACACTTAAGGCAAAGTTGATATGAAAAAAAGGAAAGAAAACGAAAATGAAATTGTCATTTGGTGTTTGTAGTTATTTTTACCTTTACTTTTTAGTTGTAAGAAATCGAATCTTTATAGGAATATTCTATCCACTATGTCTTCCTTTCGCCGCAACTGTAAATTATTGAGTAGATTGCTCAAATACTTTTCACTCAAAAATCAATTTACCTCTATAAAGCACACAGTTCGAATTCGAATTAAGAGAAGCAAGTTTAAAGATTGCAGCAGAAACTGATATAGATCTAAAGATTTAACAGTTTTTATATATCCAAGGATTACCAAGGGGTTAGAAAGATAAGATTTTCTTTAAACTGAAACTTCTTATGGGAGGGTACTCGGTAACCTCTTGTGTGGCGATTTATTTTTTTGGCTCTCTATGCACACATCAAGAAATTAAAACAAATTCATTACTCTCACTCTCTTTATTGCTGAATAAATTATGAATGTTACGTTGTAAAACACGAAGAGTGGTGGTGAGTTGAAATGGAGCAACCAAAAGTGAGAGTAAACAAAATCCACTACTGCAAGAACAACACTGCATTCACATAACAGCACTCTCACTCTCCCTCTTATTTATATATTTGTACTAGAGGCATTTCTCGCAAAAACAAAAAAACCACTAACAATAATAGTTAATTTCTCTGAAGTCAATCACTCGCTAATATTTATGTAAATTACTCGATTGTTCCCAGTCGACCGCGTGTGTATGTACACATGAGGTGACATGACATGATTGAGAGAGCCGACGTCTCTGCTTGGTACTGCATAGGCTCTATCCATATACTTACTTAGTATGAAGAAAGTCCGATTACAATATCGGATCTCACTGTCTCTCTTCATGTACTCAATGATACTCTCTCTCATATTAGAAAGGAATGAAAGGAATCTCATCTGAGAATTCTGCGTTGAAATTATTATTATTTTTCATTTGAATTGATTTGTCCAACAAGTTATTTTATACTTTTTTCATTGCATTGAGACAAATAGAAGGAACATCGAAATACGAGTAAGAGGACGTGAGTAAACATAGAAAACGAAGAAAACAGTATACACGGCTCGGCGATTGAACTGTTACCTATTCAACGACCATATTTTTTTGTGCGAAATTATTGTTTATTGATTCAAATTACAAAAATGTGTGGAAATAAGGAACATTTCGGAATCCATTCACTTTAGCTCGATGTCGCCACCTTTTGCCTTGACTATGGCCTTCAAACGGTTAAAAAGTCTCTTAGATGCATCTCTTGGTATACGCTTGTTTTTCTCTCTCTCTCCTGACATTGGAGAACTCGAGTTAATTGGAGTATTTGATAGATTTTTATCTTGAAAAATGTAATGATTTTGATAATATGAATAACACCGTTCGAAACAGCTTTGCATACATGGGAAAATCCAATATATCCTAAAAGATAGGCTCAAAATAAAGTAGCGTGTCTCCCACGTTTTGCAGGCCCATTCGTATTCTCATTTAAATTACAAATTATACTAAATAAAAAATTATACGAGTAATATTTAATTAAAATTCCTCATACCACCCGTACTCCATATGATGATTTTTTTGTTTATTTTTATTTAAAAATTTATATTTTGGAATGAACTCTCCTTAGATCGGAGGGAAGAAATCCAAATGATTGTTGAGAAAATGGATTTTAAGCGACATGTTAATTCCCAACGCATAATATGAAGCATCATGAAAAACGCGAGTGTTTTCACTTTGCGCGCTCATTTAGATCATATCGATATGATTTAAATGATTTGGACTGTGCGGTCTTATTAATAAATATTTTAAATAGATTCATCATAAGTACTACGGGTGGTATGAGTGATTTCAATTATGTAAATTTTAATTTGCATTTTAAATGAAAACACAAATTGATCTGAGAAAAACTTGCAGGCACTTGGGTCTTATTTTGAACCAATCTTTAAGCATATATTGGATTTTCTCATATGTACCCCCAAAAAATTTAATTTGGTCGAACGGTGTAATATGACGAATGTTTTTGTAGTATTAACAAACGACTTCGTAGTATTATAATTAATTAATTAATTAATAATAATTAATGCGTTTATAGTATTGATGAATGTTTTCGTACTATCGCTGAATTTGAAGGAGTTTATTCGTAGAATTGATAAATCTCTCCGAAATGTTGATGAATCTCTTCTTAGTATCAATTAATGTCTTCGTAGCATCGATTAATGTTTTCGTAGTATTGATTATTGTTTTCGTAGTATCAATTAATGTCTTCGTAGTATCGATTATTAATGTCTTCGTAGTATCGATTATTGTTTTCGTAGTATTAATTATTGTCTTCGTAATATCGATTAATGTTTTCCTAGTATCAATTAATGTCTTCGTAGTATCGATTATTAATGTCTTCGTAGTATCGATTAATATCTTCGTAGTATCGATTAATGTGTTCGTAGTATCGATTATTGTTTTCGTAGTATCGATTAATGTCTTCGTAGTATCGATTATTAATGTCTTCGTAGTATCGATTATTGTTTTCGTGGTATTAATTATTGTCTTCGTAATATCGATTAATGTTTTACTTACTTACTTACTTACTTTTAATGGCACAACAGCCCATGGAGGGCCTAGGCCGAGCTTTTTCACATCCACTCATGTTGTGCTTGTTATATTTGTACATGAATGGAAGGGACCTACAGTTTAATGCCGAATCCGAACGGCGAAGTGAAAAGCTTTTCATAGCAATTTTTACTCTTGTAGGTTTGCCATTGCCTGCCAAGAGGTGGTGCCGTGTAGAAGAATTATTTTTCTACTTTTTGATTTTGCCTGTACCGAGATTCGAACCCCGGACATTCTGCGTAGCAGCCCAACGCACTACCACTACGCCACAGCGACCACTTAATTATTAATGTTTTCCTAGTATCAATTAATGTCTTCGTAGTATCGATTATTGGTTTCGTAGTATCGATTAATGTCTTCGTAGTATCGATTATTGTTTTCGTAGTATTAATTATTGTCTTCGGAATATCGATTAATGTTTTCGTAGTATCAATTATTGTCTTCGTAGTATCGATTAATGTCTTCCTAGTATCGATTATTGTTTTCGTAGTATCAATTAATGTTTTCGTAGTATCGATTAATGTCTTCGCAATATCGATTAATGTCTTCGTAGTATATACGAAAATGTTCACATCACTTTCTCCCTAGTATTACTGCATGTATTCTTAATATCCTTCAAAGAAGTTTTCGTAGTATTAATGTACGAATGTTTTCTTAGAAGTGATGACTGCCTTCGTAGTATCAATGCATCTCATCGCCGTTTCGATTAATACATTCGTATTATCTTTGTAATGTTAATGGAAGGTCTTCGATCGAAGTTTCGATTAATGCCTTCGTCGTAGGTGTTGATAAATGCCTACATAATATTGATGAACGTGTTCACGAAAAGCTCAACCTAGGCGCCATTAAAAGACAACAAGAAAGTATTAATAGTGGTAATGTCATTGTAGTTTCCATTAATATTTTCGTATATTGAAGAATGTCTCTTTGTAGCATCGATTAATGTTTTCGTATTATTGGTGAACAGTTTTGCATCAATACTACGGAAGTTCAAATTTTTGGTATACAAATTTAATTAAACAAAAACTGAAAAAAAAAATATACCAAAACTTGTTCATTCATTTTAAAGAGTAAATGAATTTTTTCTTCCTTTTTCCTTCTTTATTTTTTTTTATTTTATTTATTTTTTTTTTTTTTGTGTGCTCGTTTAATGGGCTTGACATTTTCGTTTAGTTTCGTTTTTCGCAAATTTATACAATTTCATCGAAAAGTAAACGAAACGAACCGAAATGAAGCTTGAAAGCAGAACTTCTTGTATTTTCAATTGATTGTTTGTAAAGGAGAAATATTTGTTTTTGTTGCTGCTGTTGCTGTTTTTCTTCATTTGTGAAATTCACTGTTTTTTTTTTTCTTATACATAAAAAACTTCTTCACCGCTGCCATTTTAGTGAAAACCTCTACGAAATTGACTTCTTTGTATATAACTTCTTTGTTGATATTGTTAGCTGAGAAAGCAAATAATATTATTGCTGCTGTTGATGCATAAAGCCAAGGCAAAAGCAGCAACAAAAGCGACAAAACGGAAAAGGAGAAAATAAAAGATATTTGCTTACATTCACATTTTCACTTCAAATTTACTTAAGATCCTGGCAAAATACACAATCACAACGACCCACATTCACATACACAGATGCATATAATACACATACGCACACTAACACTTAGGCACACACACACTCACATGCACACATTCACATACACAGATGCATATAATACACATACGCACACTAACACTTAGGCACACACACACTCACATGCACACATTTACAATCATAGTAAAAAGTTTCGCATCATTAGCTTGAGGCGCGCATGCTACCACTTCAATATAATATCCTTGACAGCTGAGAGTTTTTTATTTAAGTTGTACATAAGTAGATGTAGGTGTATTGTACAGTAAGTAAGTAGTTATATGTATATGTTTGGGTGTGTGTGTGCGTGTGTGTGTGTGTTTGCGTGTGTTTAATATGTTATTGCTTGTTGTTGTCTTTGCATTCGTTATTTCTCTTCTCTTCTCTCTTCTCCTCTCTTTATTTTTGTATTTATTTCTCTTCTACTATATGCACTCACAACTCTTAACATCAACTTGAACATTATGAAGCACACTTGTTGGCTTAAACATATACAAAATATGCATAAAAGCATGCACACACACACAGCCTCACACGCATGCATACATGCATTCTCACATATGTTCCTTTATTTGTATATACATATGAATGTTGTTTAGTTTCATTGTTCCTCTTCTGCTTCATATTTTGTTTAGTGCTTGTATACATTGAATTCGTCGAAGATGAAATACTTTCAACAGAAAACTTAATCTCAAATTGATTTCATTCATTCATTCTATGTATGCGTGTAGTTCGAGAATTGTGAGAACTGTGTGAAATGATCAGGTAATCGAAATCCGTTTAATTCATTTCTTTGTTTATGTAATTTCTGTTGTTCTCTCTCTGTGTGCTTAAAAAAAAGTAAGTAAAAGGTGGGTATGGTGGGTAGTAATGCTCAATCGGGGTAGGTATGGTGAGTATTTATGCTCGTGAGTAGGTAATTACCCACACGGCAAATGCTTTCACTAAAATATGTTCTCTGTATGCTGCAAAAAAAGAGAGCAAGTAAAAGGTGGGTATGTTGAGTATGTTGAGTATGGCGGGTATTTATACCCGCTCAGAATATCGTGGGTGGGTAATTAGCCACACGACAAATGCTTTCGTAATTTACCATAATTTACTTCAGTTTGATTTAGCAATTGATCTTCATCTAATTCACCAATTATAATTTGATTTTTCTCTTTAATGAGGCAACTAACTATTTATTTTTTTTTCGAACTATTTATTTTGGTTCGCAAACAACTTCACCTGTCAGCTGACTTAAATTTTCTGTCGGTTTCTTTAGTTTTCCAGCAGAAATTAGCAGTTAGAAGAAGAATAGTGATAATTATTCGTACGGGAAACAGACTCGGCAGTGACTTATAAAATATCAATCATTTCAATCTTATCGCTACTGCCAGCAGGAACCCGGTTTGGTGTTGTAAAATCTTTGAAGAGGGTTGAAATAATATCGATAAGTGTTGGATAAATTTTGTGGCAAGGAAAAAACGAGCAAATGTTGAGAGTGCAGACGACGCTGTTAGACAGCAAAGTTTCAAAAAAAAGGACATTTCCATTGAGAAATGTAAAAAAACTGAATTTAAACATGTTACTTAATCGATTTACAACAAAATGCTCAAAGATGAGTGCAGCTTTTACTTTCGGCAAATAATTACAATAACACCAATAAACATAGAAAGTTTGGTGTATAATTAATTAGTGGCACGGGCTTTATGTTACGATAAAACTGTCATTATTAACTAAAATGTTTAGTACATACCATAAAGTTCTTATATGATACTTGGCAAGTGTGCCTCTCACGAGAGAGACAATTTGATGACATTGTGAGAAAATAGATTAGATACTATTAAAGCTGACGCAGCGGCGAACGTCATACAAATTCATAAAATAATTTTTTTTTTTATTATTGACGTCGAGGTTGTGCGCTTTGGTTGTGTTTAATGCATAAAGAAGTTTCATGTTTCGAGCCTTTCATGAGCTGTTGTGCAATTAAAAGAACAAAAGAGGAATGCTTGTTCAGAGCACTAGCTCTCTCTAACGGTTTTCTTATTAACATATGTATATATGGTAAATACATTTTATCTAACTCCTCCCACTCTAATTTGAACTTATCTAATTCTCTCTACCTCTAATTCAGATTCTCTCACTACTGTTCAGTTTACATTGTAATTTCAAATTTCATGAATAAATCACTTGCATTTCGTAAGGCAACCGGGAAAGGTGTTTTTATCTCTCCCCAGTGGCTTTCTTCAGCGATTCTTATTTTGCATGCGAAATGTATATGAAGCTCACTGTGGCATTTTCCTTATTGAATAATTTCATACCAAACTATTAGCTTTGGCGAAATACAACAATTGGCAGCACTGGTTCAACTCATGGTGAAAACAAGGAGGCCAATCAATCAAATGATGGCTCTCTTTTCCCACTACATTTGTCGCTCAGAAGAATGCACAGTTGCATTTTCCATTACTGCTTAAGGAACTAACTTCCATTTTGTATAATTTATGTACAACATCCGATAATTCATTTTTATTACAACATTTTTTGCGTTTAATTTCTTTTGCAAAGAAACATAAAATCTTTTCCTTTTGGCCACTGACTTAATAATATTACAAAAGAAAATAATAATAATAATAATAGAAAAAAGAATCACAAAGAAAGAATACGAAAAAACAAAGACATTGAAAAAACAAATAAAAGTCAAAACAACGACTAAAGAAGTTAAAAAAGAAAACAATGGAGAATATAAAAAACAACAATTTTAATTATACAGCGGCAGTGGTAATTTCTGTGATAAGGTTCTTGCGGCGTTGGACCAAAGTTTCGTAAAGAAAGAGAATATATGAAAAAAAAAACATACAAAATTAAATGCCGCGCTTGTTTTTTTTTTTTTTTTTTTTGGTATTGTCTGTTTGTTGCATGCAACTTTAATTGTTATTGTTGCATCAACAGTAAAACAAAATTCAGTTTCATTTCTGGGTATTTCTTGTTTTTTTGTTTTCTTGTTTTTTTTTTTGGTATGGAGCCCATTGTTCCTCACACTTTTGAACCACGTGAATAAGTAAAGAGCTTGAGGCGTGGCACTGTATTATCGCTGATAAAGTAACAAAAATACATTCAAGCAAAAGTAAATAAGTTTTACTAAACAGAAACAGAAAGAAAACATTACATCCACGTGCACTGAAAATTAATCCATTCTCGCCCACCATTTCATTCATTCGGTTGGCGCCAAGTGTGATTTGCTGCCCTTTGTCGTTGTCTACGGTTGCGGTGTAAATAAAGATAGCAATCGCAATCACAATAAGTTTCGTGCGGCTGTGGATGCGCGGTTAGGGAGACGCAGGCACTAGTCCTGGCATAAGGGTTGGAGGTAGGCAGCAGTTGGCGCGTGTGCTTAAATTATGTTTTTTTATGTTTTTCATATTCAACGACGCTCTATGCTCATAGGCCGTAATCTCATTTTATGTTGCATATAAATATTAAAAATTTTCTGTTTTTTTGTTGTTAGTTGAAAATAAACTTTGAAGTTCTTTCTGCGTTTTATCTGTACACAAGCTTAAAAATTGAGAGCATGTTGTGAGGACGCGCAACTAACAAGCAAATTTTCGTTTTAGAAAATATTGAGGGGAAACTTCTTTTATTTAAGTAGTAGCTACACTTAGAGAAAATACTTTTCTGAATACTTAATTGCTCTGAAGTTCTGAGTTGTTGATTGTGATATCAAGAGAAGGAACTCGGTATCAAATGATAAAGAAAGTTTGTATTGTATTTAAAAATTTATAATGAACTTGATTGCATTATATGGGATTGGATTGAATTTAAAATTGTATTGAATTGTATTGAATTGTAATGAATTGCATTGAATTGTATTGAATTGTATTCAATTGTATTCAATTGTATTGAATTTTATTGAATTGTATTGAATTGTATTGAATTGGATTGAGTTGGATTGAATTGGATTGAATTGGATTGAATTGGATTGAATTGGATTGAATTGGATTGAATTGGATTGAATTGGATTGAATTGGATTGAATTCGATTGAATTGGATTGAATTGTATTGAATTGTATTGAATTGTATTGAAATATATTGAATTGTATTGAATTGTATTGAATTGTATTGAATTGTATTGAATTGTATTGAATTGTATTGAATTGTATTGAATTTTATTGAATTGTATTGAATTGTATTGAATTGGATTGAATTGGATTGGATTGGATTGAATTGTATTGAATTGTGTTGAATTGTATTCAATTGTATTCAATTGTATTGAATTGTATTGAATTGTATTGAATTGTATTGAATTGTATTGAATTGTATTGAATTGTATTGAATTGGATTGAATTGTATTGAATTGTATTGAATTGTATTGAATTGTATTGAATTGTATTGAATTGTATTGAATTGGATTGAATTGTATTGAATTGTATTGAATTGTATTGAATTGTATTGAATTGTATTGAATTGTATTGAATTGTATTGAATTGTATTGAATTGTATTGAATTGTATTGAATTGTATTGAATTGTATTGAATTGTATTGAATTGTATTGAATTGTATTGAATTGTATTGAATTGTATTGAATTGTATTGAATTGTATTGAATAGTATTGAATTGTATTGAGTGGATTGAATTGGATTGAGTTGGATTGAATTGTATTGAATTGTATTGAGTGGATTGAATTGGATTGAATTGGATTGAATTGGATTGAATTGGATTGAATTGGATTGAATTGGATTGAATTGGACTGAATTGAATTTAATTGGATTGAATTAAATTGAATCGAAACTGATTGCTCTACCCATCGAGTACGATTCGTACGCGGCGCCCCCTATCCACCAAGTTTGAATCATACGCTCATCAGCGCCCTCTATCAATCGAGTTTCATTCATATTAGTGGATACATGTGGATGCATATGTGCCGATCATCATTTATGTGTATGGGTATATGCATATGCATCGTCATTTTTTCATACTTGATTGATAGAGGGCTCTGCTCTGCCCTTCATTTCCGTGACAATTTCCGTTTCGCCACGATCATCTTTTACCCCCTCATACATATAAAAACGATTCTCAAGAAGTAGTCTTCAAGAACTCAGTCCAAAAGTATTCCCCCAACCAAATTTTGCCCTTCAATTTTCTTCAGTGTATCTACACTAATCTTTACTTTTGGAGCATGTCCTCGTAAGTACAATATTTTATAATGTCTGGCTTTGTTTTGGCCAAACATATTTTCTTGTTGTTTGCTTTATTTTAGGGTTTTCTTGTTATTGTTGTTGTTGTTGAAAGTAATCAGCTTGTTGTAGTAGCAATTCAGCGAGACGATATTTTTGTTGCTTCTATTTTAAGATGCATATAATTAAATGCCAGAGGGCAACAGTAAATTTGTTGAGCGGAAAGTGTGAGAGTGTGCATAATTTTTACCGGAGGCTGGTAAAAAAATACTTTCAAAAACATTTTGAAGAGGTGGGAGGGGAGAGCGGGCGGCAGAAAGGTTTTCGGTTGACCACATGAGTTATGGTGGGTATGACGCACTAACTCTGCGATTTTCTTGGCAACGAAATCAATTACGTACATTAGTGCAGAGTTGCATGGTTGGAGAAAGTTTTCGACTTTAGTTGAAGTGAACTTTCTAATTTGACTAATTTTGCTAGGAGCAGTAGTTCGTTGAATTCGACATTTACTGTATTTGATCTTTCTGGTTTTCATTCTACATTATTAGTCATCAATAATATGAATTTATTGTTACTATTTTGTCGTATTGCCACAATGTCGTAACATTTTATATGAGAAATAAGGGAACTCACGACAATGGCGAGGATACGACACTGAATAAGTGACACCAGGTGAACGAACGCCTCGCATACTTGACCCTTTTGACTTCCTCTGTTCAATTCAGTGAGCAAATTCCAATTTCGAACTATTAACTTTATTTCAAAATAGAAAATTACAAAACATCATTTGCTCGTTCTAAAATTGTAAATATTCAATCTGTATTTTTTGTTTGCTTTTATTTTGGGTTTTTGTTTTTTTTTTAAGCAAATTGTTACGGAAAACAACTTTTTAACCTTATTAACACCTTCACAACAGCAGATATTGTACATTCGTACCTAGTTACGCATGTAAGGAGCAGCCACACACACACACACACACACACACACAATTTCCATGCAACATACATAAATCAAACTAACAACTTTTTAAACTTGTTTCTTGTTTCTTTCAGTTTTTCATTTGTTTCTGTTCGCTCATTTTGCTAAGGTTTTAATGTTTTCGTAGCATTTTTCGTACAAATTGAAGGAAAATATTTTAGATGAGTTTGAAATTGTTTAGAAATTGAAAACTCAATTTGTTGAAACGAGCAAACGAGAAACGTGTGCAACAGACATTGTGGTGGTATGTGTGTGTACTCGCATGTGTATGTGCTCGTGTATCAATTGGAGCCGCTCGTTGTCTACAATAGAAAGTAAATCTTTGTTGAGCATCTAAAGCGCATCTAAAGCACATCAAAAGCGCATCTAAAGCACATCAAAAGCGCATCATTTCAAGGCAGTTTGGATGCAATTGAAGTTTACCATTTGCGATTAAACGAAACTAAATAGAGTAATGTGTTTTTTGTATACATAAATGGATGATGATAAAAGGCAGCACAAACAACATTTTATTGTCACTTTGAAGTAATTTCGATAGGAGCAAGCAAAATCCAATTCAGTCTCGTGTGCATAAAAATGCAGCACAGTGCAGTGAACTTATAAAGTACGAGTTATTTTATTACATCAAAGAATTTATTTTCCCTGAAAGTGATTAAAGATTAAAAAAATACAGAATTAGTTTATGCAAACTAAAGTTGATTTAAAAATAAGCTTCTAGCGTCCTCAATTCTCCTGCTGAGCTTGTGTCCTCCATTGTGTAGAGGCAAGTTGCACGTATGTTAAAATTATAAACGAAAAAGTTTTACGAACATAAGGAATTTCAGCTAATTCAATTGTTTTAATATTTAACTTGAAAAACTCGCAATGTGGCTGCGTGAAATCAGTACATCTCCTTCAACATTTACTACTTCAGGTTGGATGAAGTCACTGCATCTGTATGTTGTAGAAAAGTAAACTAAAGTTTAATCTAAGTATCTACAATAAGTATGTCGAGTTCAGGCAAGTTACTGGCAAGTTGGTTTCGAACAAATTAATGGAGTTTTTGAAGTGAATGTAGCAAAATATAAGAAATTTTTGGTCAAACAAGTTTTCCTACCTAGTTTTGACTGTAACCCGCTGTGGGGTTTTATTCATTCAATGATGCTGCAGCTTCGTAAGCTGATCCTTCTTGCAAAGCTATGTGTGGCTACCGCTGATTTTTAAGCTATGCTGTTTAACCGACGACATTTCATCCTATTCTTCTCTAGAATGTGCTTTCTCTGGACCAAGTGAAGCACGTGACGAGTGAATGAATGCGTATGGATGAAAATCTGGATAAGTGAAGCTGCTAACGATTGAAGTTGCTGACGAGTAAAGCTTCCGGTGAGTAAAGCTCCTGATGAGTGGAATTTCTGTCGAGTGAAATATCAGTTGATGAATTTATATTTATTTATTTTATTTAAAAAATGGTGTAGATGGTAATTTTTGACCACCCAAGCTATTGGCGAAAGTACCTGCTAACGAGTGAATCAACTGGCGAGTGATTGCAACGACGAGTGATTTCAATGGCGAGTGATTTCAATGGCGAGTCATTTCAATGACGAGTCATTTCAATGGCGAGTCATTTCAATGGCAAGTGATTTCAATATCGAGTGATTTTGAAGGCGAGTAAATTCAATGACGAGTAATTTCACTAACGGGTCAACCTGCTGGTGAGTGCAGCTTATAACGTGTAGAAATCCCGAAGAAATTCCAAAGAATAAAGCTGTTCCTGATTAGTCAGTCTTCTGACTAGTGAAACTTCCCGTGAGTGAAGAATCTCCCGACGAATGAAGTTGCGGACACATGAGAAAAGCCATCAGACGAACGGAAAAGTTTATGAACAAAGTTCCTGACGAGTTAAGATTAGGGTAAGTTAAGCTACTCCCCAGTGAAACTGTTAACAAGTGAACACCCCGACGAATCAAAATTCTTGACTCCTAACGGATCAATAATGTTCCAAGAACAGTTGTTGGCAAGTAAAGTTACCGTCGAGTGAAGATTGCAAACAAAAAAAATGAATCTGCTGCCGAGTGGGAACATCAACGAATGAAACAACTGAGCTAGTTAGCAGTGAAGCTCGAACGAGCGAAGCTACTTATGAGTAAAGCTCCTGACGAGTCAAGTTTGTGACAAGTGTAACTGCCTACAACTAACGATATTTCCGAGTACAGTGAAGTGGCAAGTGAAAATCGTGACGAGAGGAGATGACTATAGATGAAGCTCTGGATATATGAAGCTGCTAACGATTGAAGTTGCTGACGAGTAAAGCTTCTGATGAGTAAAGCTCCTGATGAGTGGAATTTCTGTCGAGTGAAGCTGTTTACGACTTTTGGCTACTGACTACTGAAGCTACCGAGTGAACATACTTTTGAGTGAAACTTCTAACGAGTAATGATTTTGATGAGTGAATCTGCAGGCAGATGAAGCCGTTAGCGGCTACGGGTACTGAGGAGTGAAGCTTTTAATGAGTGAATTTTCTAACAAGTGAAGTTATCGACGAGTGAAATTGTTGACAACTCAAGCTGCTTTTGAGTGAAGCTTCTGACGAGTGAAGACAAGTGAAACTATTGACAGGTAAAGCTTTTGATGAGTTAATCTGCTGGCGAGTGAATCCATAACGAGTTATGGTGTTCACGAGTGAAGCTACGGGAAAGTGAATCTTCGGACAAGTCAAGCTCATGACGGAAGCTGTTTGCGGATGAAAATATTATGAATATTATAACGAGTGAATCTAACAACGAGTAACGAGTATATGTACGCACTCGTTTCTCGGTAAACCAAAGCGTTTAAGACAGTGTTTAAAAGCGCAATCCAAATAAATAAACCTTTCTGCTTTGGAAAGATCTGACAAGAGTGTCTGATCTAACTAAGTCAAATCTAACTAAACCGCCGAATGAATTGTTTAAGCTTAATGGAAAGAATACGCAAAAGTGTGTGCCCTGTCCTGCATTCTGCCTGCACTTGGAATCATTACCAAATACGCACGTAATAAAATTAATTTGTAAATTTGACTAATAACAGAAAGAAGCGCACGGAAAAAGAAGAAGGAGAAATGTACGCAAATTAAGGCGAATAATTAGCATTAATTTTATGCACGCTCTGTGTGTGTGGGGGGGGGAGGGGGGAGGGGGGGGTGTGTGTGGGGGTGTGTGTGTGGGGGTGTGCGTGCGTGCTGTAACTCTGGCAGCTTTAGCGTTTGGTTAGCCAAGTCGTATTAATTCAGTTAACGCATTTGTGTTAATTAAATTTGCAGAAAAACAAGAAAACAAAACCAACATGGCCTCCACTTGGAGATTGTCCAATTGATGGTGTTGTCGTTGTCGTTGTTGTTGTTGTTGTTGTTGTTGTTGTTGTTGTTGTTGTTGTTGTTGCTTACTGTTTACTGCTTACTGCTTACTGCTATTACTGATGATGATATTCAGCAGCAAGAACAATTCAACTTATGATATCTCACTCACCAATGAAGATGTTGTTTTGTAAATTGTTAATATTGCCACGATGACGACGACGGCGAAATGCTTTCACTTTTGCTTTTATTGCATTTCTGGTTTTTGTTTTATTTTTGGTTTTTTGGAGTGTTTGCTCTTTTTCCGGAGTAAAGTTTTTGATTTCGTTTAGTTAACTCTCACATAATTAGCTGGAAAGAGTATTTATGTAGTATGTTTATTTGTGTATGTATTTGCTTGTATGGGTAAGGGTGTAGTGAAATAGAAGCAAATAAATAATAAAGAAATTATGAGATTCGTTCATTCATTTAGTGACAAGGCGAAGAGAAAAATAAAGAAAATACTTTCCGAGTTTATTTCTACACAGATCCTTAAAAGGTACTCTGTAGTTTTTCAAATCAATTTCTCCCTGAATTCAAAAAAACTGCTGACTGTCTTTTATTTTTCTTCTGAATGCCCGTCCGTAATGACACCTCATACCCTATATTAGAAATATGCAATACAATCGACCGCGATTTACTGATCCGTCAAGAAAATGCTAGGAGAGAGCTGGATGACGAATGCTGGATGCTTATAAAATACATGAAGAGAGCCGATTGTGCCGCTCTTAGTTTCATATTATGTCCTCTATGGTTTGTAGGTGCTAATGAGAGCACCGGTTTTTGCTACTACGCTCTCTCCAATACACATCAAAGCTTACTTACTCTCTGACTCTAACACTAGCTCTTAATTCCTTTCATTATGGCATTAAGTACCTACAACCACAACAATCTCTACCTTATATGCTACGAGTATATTGAAAGAGAGAGGAAAATTAACTGGATAATGTTTTTTTTTTTTTGTAAATGCCTCTTCTTTAAACTGTATGATATTGTTTCTGTATTCTTCTTCGTATTTTTTTTTATTAATTTGCAAAATAGCTAAAAATTTTAAATGTTTATAAACTTTTTGTTATTGAACTAAATCTTAAATTTTGTATGCATCTCGGATTAGTTCCGACCTTCGAAATCAAATTCCGTAGCAAAAGATGAAAAAAAAAAATAGTAGTAAACTCAAAACTATCCTAAAGTTAAAATTTTCAATAAAATAAAATTAAATTGTATATCTAATGTAGTTAAACAGGCTTAATGAACGTTAGTCTAAACTCCTTGTTATGGGTTTTTATAGCTTTTGATTCCCTCCAAATTTTTCTGATTTCTTTTAACAGCCTTTTATTAGCTCTAGTTACCGGTCACAAACGCTTACGTGTCATGACTGCAATTTAGAACTTACCAACTGTTTGTTATTGTTACTAACTAGCACTTACAAACCTATTCGATCAATCATTTTTCTTTTAATGGCACAACAGTCCCCATTGGAGGGCCTAGGCCGAGCTTATCGCAATCATCGCTCTTTATTAATCTCATCTGTCTCGAACTACTTTTCACTGAATCCTTCTAAGATCGGTTTAGAGCTTCTTCTGCCTGCCAGTCATTGCCACTGAATGCCGTTCACAGCACCTCCTGTAAGCTTTTACATTTCCCGGTACTTTTTAGTTGCGTCTAACTGCCGCCAACATTTCTTTATAACCTTTGTTTTTAAATTATTTTCCCTGGCGGCCTTAACTGGTGATCTCTGAATGCCTCTGATAGACCCGTAGAGGTTCTGACTGCCCTTTATTACTTACAACTGACCCTTACAACTTTTCTAACCCTACCATTTGACTATATTTTACTGATTTTGACTATTTATGGCTTACTCTTAGCCTGAAGCTGTATCAGACAACTACCTAAGGAGTGAGATCGAAAAAATCGGAAAACTTTAAATTGTCCTAGCATTAGAAATCCCTTATGCAAACAAAAAAATGTAAACAGTTTTAACAGTGGTCGCTGTGGCGTAGTGGTAGTACGTTGGATTGCTGCGCAGAATGTCCGGGGTTCGAATCTCGGCACAGGCACAATCAAAAAGTAGAAAAAATAATTTTTTTACACGGCACCCACCACCACCTCTTGGCAGGCAATGGCAAACCTACAAGAGTAAAATTGCTATGAAAAGCTTTTCACTTCGCCGTTCGGATTCGGCTTCAAACTATAGGTCGCTTCCATTCATGTACAAATATAATACGCACAACATGAGTGGATGCGAAAAGCTCGGCCTAGGCCCTAGGCCCATGGGCTGTTGTGCCATTAAAAGTAAAGTAAAAGTAAACAGTTTTAAAAAGAAAATTTAATTTATGATAAAAAGATCAATAAAACTAATTTGTTTGTGGTTTTTTACAGAATTCTGACATCTTTTCCGGTGTGCCTGCCATTAGCGCCTTTACTGTCATTTCTGAGACTCTCTTGCCGGCAGCATTCCACTTATTTCTAAAATCTTCCATGGATTTAGCTTCTTTGTTTGTTGCCTTTAATGTTCTACTCACTAGAGCCCAATATCTCTCGATAGGCCGAAGTTCTGGGCAATTTGGTGGGTTGGCGATTTTTGGTACCAATTTGATGTTTTAGTCTTCGAACCAGTTCAGGGTTACTTTACCGTAGTGGCAGGAGGCTAGATTAGGCCAAAAGAAAGTACAGATACATTGTGCTTTCTAATGAAGGGCAGCAATCTCTTCTGGAGGTACTCCTTCACATAAATTTCGGCGTTAACAACGCTACTTGTTATGAAACTTTTACTCCTTAGCCCGCAACTGCAAATCGGTTGCCATACCAGAAACTTCTTCGGGAACTTGGACTTAAGTTTTGTCCGACAGCTTTCCTCAACTCCTCCTCGTTCCTTTGCGGTGTAAAACTCTTGACCAGGCAATTGAGAAAATGTACACAACACGTATGTTTCATCGTCCATAACACAGCAATCGAATTTTTGGAAAAAAAATTTGTCTCCAACTTTTTAGCTCTGCTCTGGGCTACCAAATTCTTAGTAGCGTTCGTGTCGGGTACTGACTGCACTTTGTACGTTTTAAGGCCCGCTTTACTTAACTTACTTTAGTTTTAATAGCACAACAGCCCATGGAGGGCCTAGGCCGAGCTTTTCGCATCCACTCATGTTGTGCGTGTTATATTTGTACATGAATGGAAGGGACCTACAGTTAAATGCCGAATCCGAACGGCGAAGTGAGAAGCTTTTCATAGAAATTTTTACTCTTGTAGGTTTGCCATTGCCTGCCAAGAGGTGGTGGTGGGTGCCGTGTAGAAAAATTATTTTTTCTACTTTTTTTGATTTTGCCTGTGCCGAGATTCGAACCCCGGACACTCGGCGTAGCAGTCCAACGCACTACCACTACGCCACAACGACCACCCGCATCTTTTTTAATTTTACGAACTAAAAACTCACTGCAACTCGCTTTTTCCGCCAATTTTCGATTAGACAACGCTGAATTCTTCTCTAAGAGAGCAAGCAACGACTTTCTTCGCCTTTTGTGGAGACACGAAACCGCATTTCCTTCCAGAATCATATTTTCTAGCAACTGTTAAGTCGGTATTAAATTTTTTAAGAATCATCGAGGCAGTGTTTTGTGCAACTTTCGCCTTATTTGCAATGGTTTTCTGGCTCCACTGCGGATTTTCTCGAAATAATTCAACAACTAAATCGCGTCTTTCCACTTCCGATGCCATGACCCAGCTGAAAGTTCACAAGTCAAAAAACATGTGATTGTATTCCATCAGAATTTCTCCAACGCAAAGCCTACTATATGAATTTTTTCATTCAAATGAAGAGTTTCAAAGCAGTGGTCTTGCAAAGTTATCCGATTTTTTCGATCTCACTCCTTACTTATATGTTTCTAGATGTCTCTAAATTCATATTGAAGAGCTTTATATGGCTTTTGAATGCTTTTTATTGGCTTTTAAGTGCTTTTAATGACTTCCTACTGTTTTGAACTCATATAAATGCATCTTTTTGCCGTCCTCAGAATGAAACTTAAGGCTTTCAAGTTCTGATCAAGGCCTTTTATAGCTTTAGGTTGCATCTGTTGGCTTGTGTCTTCGCATTATTTTATGTATTTATTGTTCTTTATTGCACTTGATGACTTTTGACTTTTGTTGTATAACCCTTTAATGACTAGCAATGTGTGTAATTTCTTCGGACGGTCTGCAAAAGCACTTCATTACTTCGGGTTACCTTCACCACCTTGCTATATATACATATCTTCTCATGCTCTTCGATCTCAAGTCTTCACATGTGATGACCAACTTCCTTTCATAGTCTGCAACAAATATTCTCCTGGAGCAAGTACTCTTCTTTGCCTCTGGTTGCCAATTACAAAAATCATTTGACTTTTTGCTACACCCCAATTTTGTATACACGAGCAATGTGAGTTTAAATATCAAACAAATTACACAAAACAGATTCGCATTTTCACTTGCACCGAAATATTTCGGTTGTTTTGTTTTGTTTTTTTTTTTTTTTTTTGGCTTAAATAATTTTGTTTTAATGTTTTTTCTTGTTGTTGTTATGGTGAACTTTTAATTTTTAATAACGTGCGAGAATGTAACAATGTATACTTTTTGTTGTTGTTGTTGTTGTTGTTGTTGTTGCTGCTGATTTTGTTAACTGTGCGACAAATGCGAAGCTGCTACCGCAATGCGGAATTTGTTTTATTATTTGTTGAATTACACTTATTTTTATTATATTTTCTTGATATACATACAGACATATGTACATATGTAGAAAAGTATGAATGCGTGTGTTGCTGTTTGTTTGTGTGGGTAATAGTATTGTGTAGGCATGTGGACAAAAATATTTTAAATTTTCAGTTTTTCTTTTTGTTCTATTTCAAACTTTTAGACAACTTTTATATGTACGAGTATATCAGGAGGGGGAAGGTCGGAATTCATGTCATAAACTATGAGACTAACATGGCCAGTACTGCCATAAAACGCGCTCATGCAGCAGAAGTGAGTGCATGCGATTAATAAATGTTGAGACTTTTGTTTTCCGGCCCCTCCCCCCTCCCCACCCCCACCCCCATACTCTTTTAAACATTTAAATTCTTTTTGAGAGTGTGATTTTTAGTTAAAATTGGCATGAAAATGAGAAATCGGTATGTCTTCGTACCTGTGCGCATTTGTGGATTAAGAGAATTTCGATATAGATCATATTTTGTTGGTGTACAGTAATAGACCGAAAAGAAGAGAGAGATAGAGAGAAAGAAATTGCAAGCATATTAAATAATTTCATTATTGGTCGTGCTGTTGTTGGTGTTACATTTTATTTGAGCACGGAGCGAAAAAAAGAGAGAGAGAGAGAGCGAAAGCTCACATGAATTGCAAGTGTCTACATTTTTACACCAGAGAAAGTTTGCAAGCATATCAACTAAATCCACATTTGCAACTTTCAAGACTTGAACGTAAATTTTTGATGTTATTGGAGAGTAAGATAGACAAAGGTGTTACGGGTAGCAAGTTCAAGTTTTGAATGGTGTAAATGGGGGCTAACTGCATTCTGTAAAGAGTAGAAAGGAGAGAGAGAAAGTAAGAAATCGTATCGAGAGCTCAAAGGTTTACACATCATAAAAAAAAAACAAGTAGAGTTCAGAATGGCAAAAAATTTTAAGTGAATAAAGTCAAATTGATTTCCAGATAGCCAAATTTGAATTCAGAAGGCGTCGTTTAATTGAATTCATCATAGAGGGTGTCCCAGAAGTTAAAGTCATCTAATATGCCAGCTCATAACTGACGAGAATATCAAAATATAGCCTTAGAAAAAATTAGTTAGTTTTTGAATTTTTTATGAATTTCAGGAAAATCGATACCTTTTATCAGTTTTTCGAGTGCCACAGTTACAAAATTCCATATTTTATGATTCCAATTTTTGTTACTGAACGCTGAAGCTGTGATTTTGATCAAAATAGTATAAAAATAAAAGTTAATACTTGTCATATCTTTTGGGGGGGAAAAAAGTCGTAAGTCTTTCGATATTGTTCGTGAGCTGGTTCATGAGTTTAGATGAAAATCACGAAAAATTGTATCTGAAAAACTAAAAATTTGTTTACTTAGGTAATATTCCGATATTCTGGTTGGTTATAAGCTGGACTATCAGCCTTTCAAGGGATGATTTTAACTTTTGGAACACGCTGTTGATGACAGTTTAAAATCCAATAAAACCGAGTTAAACTGCTAGCGATTTAAGCTGCGGAGGCAACAAAGTAAAAATTTCTTGACTATCTAATACGGAATTTACATCTGGTAGGTAATTTCTGCAAGTTCCTCTCACAAATTTTTTCTTGATTCTGTGTGCTAACAAACACACCAAATCTTTCTGAAACACACTTGCCGCTGATTTCTAGCGCATGTAAATTCCGCTTAAAATTTGTAATATCTAACCCAAATTGAATTCTTATTGAGACTACAGATTTGACTTATTTATTAATATTATATTGCACACATGTCGGCCAGAACGTTGGCAATTTCGCTATCATTGTTATTCCTGAGCTGTTCTGACGTTGTTGACTTGTAGGCATAAACCAATGACTTAACGTAACCCCATAAAACGAAATCCAACGTCATTAAATCGCATGAGCGAGGTGGTCATTCGACCGGATACTTTCACGAGATTACACGATTAATAAACTTCACCTTCTAAAGATCAATTGTTTGACCAGCTGTGTGGCATGTGGCAGCATTTTGTTGGAACCATCCAATTCAGGCCAAAAATAGTCTTCCAAATACAATATTATTAAGTCCCTATTGAAAACCACTTTACTTGCAATATGAATTTGATTGCATTTCTTGTTTATTCTAGTCGAAACTTAATGAACTTTTGTGGTAACTAAATTAAATACATACCTAAAAGTATGCACTGATATATACAGTGAACTTAAGCTTATATGGTACAACTCTTTTTATTTCAACACAATCTCAAAACCATTTTCTATTAATTATAAATGTTTTTCCTTTCCTCATCAGTACCGATCTGGAAATATTTCTATGAAGTTTTTCACTACTTCTGCGCGAGTATATCTATATGAACTTTTGTGTTAACTAAATTAAATACATGCCTAAAAGTATGCACTGATATATACAGTGAACTTAAGCTTATATGGTACAGCTCTTTGTATTTCAACACAATCTCAACACCATTTTCTATTAATTATAAATGTTTTTCCTTTCCTCATCAGTACCGATCTGGAAATATTTCTATGAAGTTTTTCACTACTTCTGCGCGAGTATATCTATATGAACTTTTGTGTTAACTAAATTAAATACATGCCTAAAAGTATGCACTGATATATACAGTGAACTTAAGCTTATATGGTACAACTCTTTTTATTTCAACACAATCTCAACACCATTTTCTATTAATTATAAATGTTTTTCCTTTCCTCATCAGTACCGATCTGGAAATATTTCTATGAAGTTTTTCACTACTTCTGCGCGAGTATATCTATTCATGTTGGATTTCTTTACTTCACTATACTCCTAAATTAGTATGTAGAGACTTTATTAGACATGCTGGGCTATTGAAAAGTAACACAATACATACATACATACCATATATGTTTGTATGTGTTGCCGCATGTGTTGTTGTATATGTAATTTTATATGTAAATGTTTTTACTTAAGTGCTACTTTGAAAAGTCTGTAAGAAACTTGAAAAGTTTCATCCGAAAAGGCAAACATCAGCTAAGTACGTACGCCCATGCATAGAACAATGGTGGACAAGTTTCGAATTTTAACTTTTGCAATGAACAATGTATGTACATACTATGTTTGTATGTAGTTCATGTATAATGAATGGATAGTATCAACTACCAGATACGAGTAAGTATACACACATTCGAAGTTTCTATTCATCTTCACCACCTGAAAGTTTCCGAAAATAAGTTCAAATCAAAACAAGAACACAAATACAAACCCCAGTGGATGTATGTACGTGCGTATGTACTCGTATGTATGTGTGTGTGCAGTAATAAGTAACACAAGTACGTACCAAGTTCAATCAATCAACTGACAACCGAGCAATGATGGCTTACCCTAGGCTTACCATTGCTTTGCTTATTGCCTTAACATTGCCTTGCTATTGACTTATCCTTACCTAATAGACCCGATACACTGCGTGATGGTTGTTAATTAACTATTGCCGAACAATGATGTACTACGATATTTTGTGTGAATGTAATGAAGTCTCTTTTTTGGAAGTGAATTATTTGTTGAAAATATGTGAAACTTTGACCGCTGACTGTGCACCGCAAAGCATTCGTTTATACCAGTGATGTGCAAAGAGCATAGACATTTTCTCTCTTTCAATGTATTCGATAACAGATACGCAAAAACCGTTATGTTCGTGTGCTAGAGAGTGCCCAGCAATGGTTTATACTTGTGGCAGTATGTGTGAGAATTTGTGCCTTTGTCTGTTTTTTGTTTTCTTGTTGGATTTAAGGAACAACACTGCAATGTAAATAATGCGAGCATTGGCGAGAGAGAAAGCAAGAGAGGGAAATAGGAGAAGCACATTAACCAGCTGTATTCTCGGAAGTGTTGTTATTGTTGTACTTATATACAAATGGCGTAAGAGCAAAGAGCCAAAACGAAAGAGTTTGTCATACTAAGTCTACATTTAAACCTTTTAAGGCTTGATTTCCAAGCTTCGCTATTCTCCTTTAAACTTGCAGCACGCAATCCTTGTTGCTGCCGTTCTCTCCTGCAAACTCAAAAATTGACGTTCAAGTGTAAAACTCACTCAATTTTTCTTGTTGTAGGCTTTGTACACGAAGCCTCTCGATAGATTCACGCTCACATATAAGTATGTACGTACCAGTGTTACCAGTATTGTGCGGGATTTAGCACATATTTTGGGCATTTTTTTTGTCATGAAAAGATTTATTTGAAGTTGTAAAAACCAGTATTTATCAAAAACTGTAAATATTTTAATGTTTTTGCCTTTGAACCCTGAATACTCTGCGTACCCGGCCAGTGTACTATCAACTACGCCACTGCGACTAGACATTTTCATTTTTGTTCGACTTAAAGACTCTGTTTCATTTGGAGGCGGTGATTTTTTTCGGGATTTCGAGCATACTTTTTGGGGTTTTGTCAAGAAAATAGTTATTTTAAGTTATTGAAAACCAGTATTTATCAATAACTGTAAATATTTTAATGTTTTTGCCTTTGCCGAAATTTGAACCCTGAATACTCTGCGTACCCGGCCAGCGTACTATCAACTACGCCACGGCGACTAGACATTTTAATTTTTGTTCGACTTAAAGACTCTGTTTCATTTGGAGGCGGTGATTTTTTTCGGGATTTCGAGCATACTTTTTGTCAAGGGGTTTTGTCAAGAAAATAGTTATTTTAAGTTATTGAAAACCAGTATTTATCAATAACTGTAAATATTTTATTAGTCTGCAACGTTGTTAATAATTAGCTAATATTTTATGTTCTTTATGTTTATTGAAAAACGAATTTATTTTTCTGAATTGTTATACTGTGAGCACCGATTCGGCCATCTAGGAAATATAATTTTAATTTCTCTACTTCTTTTGCTAGGTCATTGGCGTTCAGTTTTCATCCGGTTCAAGTTATATGAGTTTTTATCAGAATATAAATTAACGAAAAAAATTAATTTGTTTTTTTGCAAAATTTCACTTCTAAGTGCTGTCAAGTTTTGACTAAGAAATTATATGTGACTATCATTATTCTGGTCGTTGTGGCGTAGTGGTAGTGCGTTTGACTGCTACGCAGAGTGTCCGGGGTTCGAATCTCGGCACAGGCAAAATTCAAAAGTAGAAAATAATTTTTCTACACGGCACCACCTCTTGGCAGGCAATGGCAAACCTACAAGAGTAAAAATTGCTATGAAAAAGCTTTTCACTTCGCCGTTCGGATTCGGCTTTAAACTGTAGGTCCCTTTCATGCATGTACATATATAACACGCACAACATGAGTGGATGCGAAAAAGCTCGGCCTAGGCCCTCCATGGGTTGTTGTGCCATTAAAAGTAAAGTAAAGTAAATCATTATTCTTTCAAGTAAGGGGTTAATTTCCTTTCTATCAGTTTTAGTTGCCAGGATATGGGCGAAAATCATTAATTTAACCGAAGAAAAATGGGTCTCGAAACATGTTTATTAACTCGGGATACTTCCTATACTTCTAGCCAGTGACTTTCCATTTTGAAAAGCTTATCTTAAAATCCAAATATTAAGTTGCTCCATGCAGCATCTACATACTTACTTTGCTTTACACTACAACTGATGATCGGTCTTGGCCGCCTCGATAAAGCTTCGCGAGTCGCCTCTGTTATGCGCCAAGTGCAGTCAAGTACCTGGTCCTTCCAACGGAGATTAGGACGTTCTCTTATGCGTGTTCCTCCATCGAGGCTCGAATAAAGCACGCCTTCTTCCATTCGCTCAACATGACCCAGCCAGCGAAGCCGCTGGATTTTTACACACATGACTACCATATGTTAGTGTCGGCGTACAGCTCATACAGCTCATATCATCTTATTCGATACCCGTCGTTCACGCATATTGGACCATAGATCTTACGAAGTATCTTCCCCTTGAACGCTCCTTGCAGCCTCTCATCATTGGTGCTCAATGTTCACTTATCTGCGCCATACATTAGGACGGGAAGGATGAGCTACTTATAGAGAGTTATTTTCGTCGGTCGAGAGGAGGCTCTACTTCTTAATCACCTACGGAGCCCCTAGTAACACCTGTTGGCAAGAGTTAATCTCCGCTTGATCTCAAGGCTGACATTATTGTTGGTATTAACGCTGGATCCTACCATACTTACTTTTAATGGCACAACAACCCATGGAGGGCCTAGGCCGAGCTCTTCGCATCCACTCATGTTGTGCGTGTTATATTTGTACATGAATGGAAGGGACCTACAGTTTAATGCTGAATCCGAACGGCGAAGTGAAAAGCTGTTCATAGAAATTTTTACTCTTGTAGGTTTGCCATTGCCTGCCAAGAGGTGGTGCCGTGTAGAAAAATTATCTTTTCTACTTTTCGATTTTGCCTGTGCCGAGATTCGAACCACGGACACTCTGCGTAGCAGTCCAATGCACTACCACTACACCACAGCGACCACCATAGTCCTACCATAGTTAAACGAAATCCTTGACGACTTCAAAAGTGTACTACTGTGGGCAAAAAGTAGTAAGACTTTTTAATTTAAATTTCGCGCGGAAACCCATTCATCAAAATCTTATTTTTTTTAAGGTTGGTATGACTTTCGGTGTTATCTGTGCCAAATGTCACATCAAAATAATCATTAGTGTTTAGTATACGCTTGTCTTTCTGAAGTACAAAAAGTGCATTCGGCGATTTTCACAATGAGTGAAATTATTCAACAAAGAAGTTCCATTAAATTTTGTGTGGGGAATCAAATTTCTGGTGCCGAAACGTTCAGAATATTGCAAAAGGCCTTCGGTGATAATTGTATGTCGCGAGCAAGTGTTTTTGATTGGTACAAATTGTTCAAAGATGGTCGAGGTCGAGAACGCGTTGACGACGAACCACGTCCAGGACGGCCATCAACATCAACTTATGATCATCTTACTTTACTTTTGATGGCACAACAGCCCATGGAGGGCCTAGGCCGAGCTTTTCGCATCCACTCATGTTGTGCGTGTTATATTTGTACATGAATGGAAGGGACCTACAGTTTAAAGCCGAATCCGAACGGCGAAGGAAAAGCTTTTCATAGCAATTTTTACTCTTGTAGGTTTGCCATTGCCTGACAAGAGGTGGTGCCGTGTAGAAAAATTATTTTTTCTACTTTTTTTTTTGATTTTGCCTGTGCCGAGATTCGAACCCCGCACACTCTGCGTAGCAGTCCAACGCACTACCACTACGCCACAGCGACCACACTTATGATCATCACGTCAATAAAATCAAGGAATTGGTGCTCGAGAATCGACGATTAACAGTCGGAGACCTTACTGGCATCGTTGGAATATCGGAAGGATCAGTGAAAACCATCATCCATCATAAAACATCATTTGGGCCTAAGAAGAGTGAATGCACGATTGGTTCCAAAATCACTGCATTGGTTTTACGAGACCATTTTGCCAAAAATTCGACTGATATCGTTCCGCAACCACCCTATTCGCCTGACTTAGCACCGTGTGACTTTTGGCTATTTTCTAAACTTAAAAAACCCCTTCGTGGACACCGTTTTGAGTCAATTGTCAATTGAAGACATTAAACATGAATCGCTAAGCGCATTGAAGGCTATTCCGGAAATTCACTTTAACAACTGTTTCGAGAATTGGAAAAAACGTTGGCACAAGTGTATTGTGGAAGATTTGGAAGAATGAATAAAAAAATTTGAAATTATGAACAAAGTCTTACTACTTTTTGCCCACAGTAGTAGTTGTCAACAGTGACATTTTGTCCAAGACGTCGTGACTCTTTGTTTGTTGACACAAGGTATTTCGTTTTGTCCTCGTTCACCACTAGACCCACTCGACTAGACTCCCTTTCCAGATTGGAGAATGCTACACTGATTGCTTGAACGTTGGTGCCAATGATAACAATATCATCAGCGTATGCTAGCAGCATGACAATAGTACCAGAGATGTCGATGTTCGCAGCGTTATCTACTTGAAGAATTATTTGCTTGCGAATTCAAAATTTCAGATTTTACTGATTGCCTCTTGAACCGAATGAAAATGCTTGGACTGGCATGCCGGGATTTCGGGACTTTTTATGTTTAAAAAGGGTTAAAGATTGCGTTTTGGGGAAAAGAATGTGATCTTTGAAGCTATCTGGCAATACTGATACGCACATGTCTACAGAGCGAGAGAGAGAGAGCGTAAGCTATTATATTTGTTATTGCGTTGAGAGTATAACTAGTGTAATGGAATTTTCGTTTAACTCTCTCACTATAAGCAAATATTTGTACCCTACCGCAAGCAAAGTGGTTTAAGTACAAAAACAAGATTTCTTGCTGCTTTCTAGAACAGCTTAACCTAAGCTAACTCCAATTTAATGCAAATTTCTTGCATCAAAATCTCTACAAATGCAGCTACGTTATACCAACCACAAAATCCAATCTCAAGTTGAATAAAGCAAACTTGAATATATGCTGTGTGTGTGTGTGTGTGTGTGTGTGTGTATGCACTTACAAATGTTTGTAATATATTTTCACTGATACAAGTACCTTGCAAAATAATTTAAAGCACTTATAAATAATAATTTAAGAAGACACAAGCGTCTTCCATGTAAGAGGTACATACATGCATACCTATTACGAGTACCTTTTGCTGCTTGCTATTCCCAGTTGCTGCTTCTCTTTCCTTTTACTACTACTACTGCTACTACTACTACTACTACTACTGCAAATTCTCAACACACACACACACAAAGCCCAGAATCCGCATACACAGTCTAATGATATATTCCACACATTTTACATTTATTTCAGAAAATTTCAACTTGAGTATGATATTAAAATGCAGTTTAGGTTTATATTATATGTTACGACTATACATACTTACATAAGTGTGTATGTGAGGGCGAGTTTGTGGGTGGGTGGGTGTGTGTGTGTGTGTGTGTGTGTGTATGCACTACACACGGGAGTGTGTAACCTAAGCCTAGTGGTAGTAATTGCGTGTGGAATTGCAGAAGCGCATCATTTTTTCACTATATAACATTTCTGTTTCTTTCTCCAATTATATTAACATGTCCGGGAAATGATGCGCATATTTTGTGCTTTCGAAAGATAAACAATTTCAATATAACGTTTTATGTGAGTTGTCTGTAAGAGAATAAAAAAAACAAAAAAACAAAAAAAAATGAATCGGAATGTCGAAAAATTTTTTTAAATTTTTAACCCTAAAGTAGCCAAACAATCAAATGAGAAAACAATGAAAATTCATTACTTTCCAACTATTTTGTGCTGTCTTTTAAGCAATTAACTAAACCGCACTACCGAACTATTCAGAATAGTTTATTATGTTAAGCTCAAACTGCTTCCAAACTGCCGGATGAAAAAGAAGCGCATTAAATGTGCATCATTTTAAATCGTTTACAGCAAGCTTAATATGTATAGTACATATGTATAAGCGATGCTACAGTGTATTTGGAGTGTAAGCTTTTATGTGCAGATGAGAAGATTTTATAGTGCCACATACCACACGTTCATGTAGTAGGTATGTACATACTTACACATTACAGAAAAGTAATGATGTACATTTCAAGTTTCATTTCAGTTTTAGCATTCAAAACACCAAACTAAAATAATATGAGAGCGTAGTGTAATAAAAATTACTACCTACGCATAAGTTGTTTCCAGTAGATTTCTTCAGTTTTGATTTTCTGAAAAGAAATCAAGGCTTTTATATAATTTCCTTTTCTTATGACTTCTCAAAAAAATGTAAATAATTCAATAGCCTTCAAAGCTTCAATAATATTGAGAAATAACAGTTGAAAACTTTAAGAACTTTAATTATAAAATAAATTATCATGAAAGTTGCATTCATTTTAGCGATTTAAAAATCTGTTCCTTAAAATAGTGAAATTATTCTTTTTATTTCAATTCAGTTGTAAGTGAAGTGAATGCTAAAAAATCGCATTGTGTCCACTGATCCGTTTAACTCATTTGTCTTTGTCTAAATACATACTTATATACGTACATTTAACTACAGTCAACCACAGTATAAACAATGAATAATCCTTTGCCAACCAACCAATAATGCTACCTGTCAATTAGTCACACAGCGTAAGCGAAAAGTTGTGCTGAGCTAAATTTCTTCTGTTGTTCTTCTTCACTCCTTTTCCTTTTGCTCTTCAGCTTCTTCTTCTGCCTTCCTTCCTGGTTTTATGCTGGTTTTCCATGTCCTGCTTCTTTAAACTCTTCACTTTAATGACTTAAAAGCTTCCTGGACTTTGTTTACTTTGCCTTTGTACGGTTCGGTTCAATTTAACACCGCATGCCACAGTTGCACAAATAACCAAATGACTTTGTACTTTGAGCTTCATTTTCAAATTGTTTCAGTATTTACTTACATAATAATGGTACGTAAATAATTTAAAAGCTTTAAAGTTGGACCACTTCATAGAGTAGCAGAGTATTGTGGTACTGTCGTACATCAGTGACGATCATAGAGATACTTTAATCAAGGGATGTGCACTTGGGATCAAACAGACTGAACGTAGGGTATTGATGCCTGTATATAGTGAGAAGACTAGTTTTGTATTGAATTCCAGAGAGAGAGAGAGAGAGAGAGAGACAGAGAGAGAAAAGCAGAAGAGCGCCTGAGTGGCTGGTAGTGTTGCCAAATCAGCACCTTACCCACTAAATCTGATAGATTTTTAAAAATAAAGCATGAGCAAATTTTAGTTTACTTTCTTTCTTTCTTTTAATGGCACAACAGCCGATGGATGGCCTAGGCCGAGCTTTTCGCATCCACTCATGATGTGCTTGTTTTTTTAATACATAGATAGAAGGGCCCTACAGCTTTCCACAGACAATTTTTACAATTGTAGGTTGGCTTCATTGCCTGCCAAGAGGTGGTGCCGTGTATTTTTTGTACTTTTTGATTTTGCCTGTGCCGAATCATTTTGAACCCAGGGCTCTCTGGGTACCAGACCAGCGCATTATCAACTACCCCACGGCGACCAGACATTTTTGGGCTTTTACGCCTTGATTTTCTTATCTTCTTTTCTTCTTTTAATGGCACAACAGCCCATGGAGGGCCTAGGCCGAGTTTTTCACATCCACTCGTGTCGTGCGTGTTATTCTTGTACATAAATGGAAGGGGCCTACAGTTTTTATGCCGAATCCGAATGGCGAAGTTGTTTTCCTTATGATGTATTAAAAACATTAAAATGTCAGCGTATAAAAGATGATCAGCGCTAAACAAGATAGAGTGTGCGAGGGAGATAACTTCATTACTTTTCTACCTATCTCTCTCGCACAGTCTTTCATGCTTGTACCACTGTAAACAGCCAGTTGAAACATTTTTTTTAAACTAATCATTTTATTCAAATTGTAATATATTTATAAAACAAATAGTTTTTTAAGAGTTTTGGTGGTTTTTGAAATCCAAGGTTTGGCAACACTGTTCTGTGGTCTATAATTTGTATCGTTTGTATCATTGAGCACATGAGTTGAGTTATGTGGAGTTAGTGGAGACAAGCAGAGACGTCGGCGTCGGTTCTCTCATTTTCCTCTCTTTGATTGACAGCCGAAGTGTTTATTATTATGGTAGACATGCTCTCAATTCAACCTTCGGGTGAAACTTAAATCGAAACAGTACAATTCACATACGGCAATTTCAATTTCACTCGAAATTGAAATACATAAAGTAGCCCTATATCCGTATTTCCTTCTTTCAAGACTTGAACGTCTATTTGCTATTCTTCTTTCAACCTGCCATCCGCAACTATTTTGTCTACCCTCAAAACACAAACCTGTCAAACGTTAAAGCCTTGAAAGGCACTTCAAGGCACTAAATTGGGACTATGTGTAGTGTAACGACGGCACGAGCAATTTCGAGTAAATGTAGTCCTTTTTTCTTACTTGCTGCTAATGTTTTTTGTAGAGTTGTAAAATGAAAAATTTTTCAATATTATTTGTTAGAAGTTTTCATCAAGTTTTTCGATACAAAACCCAATCATTTCTGAGCATATCTTATTATTATTTGTGTAACATCGATATTTTCGCTCGATACTTTTAATGAGTACTATCATGGTAATACTACCGCTCCATACGCATTGACGACGACAGCTACACGACCGCATCTATCAAATTATAAAAAACACACGTTCTTACGATTATATTGGCGACAACACGACAACGTTGACCTCCGACCACAAAATCGTGGCTGTTTAAATGGCCAATTTAAATCTATTTCCAATTTGATAAGCAAGAAGAGAAAGAAGAAGAAGAGAGAGAGAGTGAAAAGAAATGTGTTTGTTCTGCTGCTGGCTGTTGCTTTCATTGTTATCAAGTAGCCGAATACACGGCGATAGTTGAAGCCGACGTCAATTCATGGTCAATTGTTCGTGTAGCTGCTGTCGTCAATGTGTATAGAGCATAACTATGTGATGAAATGATATGTACTATCCTTTTGATAACGGTATTCTCTCTCTTTCTCTTTTTCTCTCTCTCTCTCTCTCTCTCTCTCTCTCTCTCTCTCTCTCTCTCTCTCTCTCTCTCTCTCTCTCTCTCTCTCTCTCTCTCTCTCTCTCTCTCTCTCTCTCTCTCTCTCTCTCTCTCTCTCTCTCTCTCTCTCTCTCTCTCTCTCTCTCTCTCTCTCTCTCTCTCTCTCTCTCTCTCTCTCTTTTATACAGAAAACGACAAGAGCATAACTATGTGATGATATGATATGTGCTCCTTTTTATAACGGTATTCTCTTTCTCTCTCTTTCTATATATATTTTATAAAGACAAAGCCCACTAGACTTTCACCCAGATGGTTGGTGGTTTGATTCTCATAAACTTGTTATAAAGGGTGTTTTTTTTAGAAGTGTGATTTTCACGAAGAAATAAAACGCATATAATTTAATGTTATGACCAAGAATTTAGCTTTATTATAAAGTTAAGGATTTGCCATGATGTTTTAAAAAACGATTTTCGACCACTTTTTGCAGCAATTGTAATAACGCGTATGTCAGTAATAACGTGCCGAATATTCTCTTCCAAGGCGTCAATCGTCTCGGGCTTATCTGCGTAGACAAGCGACTTCACATGGGTATTAACGTACCCATTCAACCAATAGTGAGCTTCATCGCTGAACAAAATTTTCTTGTGAAAATCGGGATCGGTGGCCATCTCGATTTGGGTCCATTCACCGAACGTGCGACGCGCTTGATGGTCGTTCGGCTTCAATTCTTGCACGAAATGTGAAATGGCAAACCAAACAAAGCATAAATCAAGTGACAGCTGTCAAAAAGACCAACTCCGAAAAATGTATTGCCAGATTGAAAACCACACTTCTGAGAAAACACCCTTTATTTCTACTGATATGAAGTGAATGAGAATTATAAGAAAATGTAAAGTATACCACTTGACAGGCAATGGCAAAACCACCGAGTGAAAACAAATTGCCACACCGTCGTTCGGAACCGGCTTTAAACCATAGATCCAAACCATGAGGCCATTCTGGCCTAAGTGTGTCCTCCCTGACAGCCACCCAACCAACCGACGACAATACAACTTCGCTCCTACCTAACCCTACTCCTTGACTATCATTCTCTTATATCATGTTGTCGCCAGTTGAAGTTGTCTCATATGCGTTGATAATTTGGTTTAATATTTTAATAATATATATAATGAAATACTTATAATATCTAAGTATTTGCTTATTGTATTACGAGTACTATATTGTTTTATGCCGGCATTAGTGACGTCACTAACGTTCAAAATTAAGAAACACAATGAATGCACTTGAACTGTGCTAAAGTACCATAACTTTCATGTGTCAAACGAAAAATTTCTGTGGCCTTGTCACATTCTGTACTTCCGTCATACAGACATTGTTGAATGTTGCTGCCGCTGTTAGGGAGAATTTATTTGTCAACAACATATTTCCGCAATGAACGGGACGACCAAGTGCACTGGCTACTTACCGGGTATGAAAGACAGCGCGCGAGACAAACAGTCAGGCACCAGCGAGCAACACAATGCAGTGAGTGCATGCATGATTACACACGAACATATTTCATTTCACATGCATCACTTTCTGCGTCCGATTCATGTACACGGAGGAAAGAGGATCCACCACAGAGGTATGGACGATGTACGTATGTATGTATGTACGTATGTAGTTAGGTAGACATTTCTGCACCCAAAAGTTCATGTTAACATTGTATGCATTCTCAGCTTCCGCTCACTCTCTTCCGATTGCACTCTCACTCTCTCCCTCACTCTCTTTGTGTGTGTGTGTGGCTGTGCTTGTGCATGTGTGTGTGTCTCTGCATTTGTTGTCTCTCTAATTTGTAACCGCGTCGTTTGTTTGCTATTTCCTCCCATGTGACATTTTATGTGATTTTTGTGTTTTGTTGAGTTTCATTCGTAGTTAGTCTGCTGCAGCGGTATTAATTTTACATACAATGTCGACATCGTTGTCGTTGTTGTCGACGTTGCCATTGTTTTTTCTTCGCCATCTTCTCTTTCTTTTTATTATTATTGTTACTGTTGTTTTTGTTGTTGTTGGACACATCGTTGTCATTGTAAATTACTGAAATTGTTGTCGTCGTGTGAAATATTTATAAAAATAAAGAGAAGGAAAGAGTGTGAGAGACAGAGAGAAAGAGTGGAGAGAGATATAGAGAGGGGAAAAAGCGAAAAAAGAAGAAGTACATTATTTCGAGTATGCACTTTATTATCATACAATTCAAGCAGATATACATACACACATACATACATACATACATACATACATACATACATACATACATACATACCTACATACATATAAATATGTTGCTTCTGTTTAGTGACGTTATTCGTTTTCATTGCAGGAAAACCTTAAACAAGTGTGTGTAATTTAAATAAATAGTAGAATTAATGCAAAAGTGCTGTGTATTGCACTTGAGCTCTTGCGGGCTGAGCGTAAGACATCGTTGTAGTGAGAAGAAGAAGAAGAATTACTATTGTGAGAGACAGTGTTGCCAGATGAAGTTACTCGAATTCCTCGTATTTTGTCGAGAACAGAGTTGATTTAAAAGTGAAGCGGCCTTTTATATTTTAACGATTATGTTTGCCAGATTAGGTTAGAGATAGTGGCGAATCCCTCACATAGACCCAAAAGATCCATAGTGTTAGCACAAGTCTCTTAAGTAAAAGATAACTAAGATAGCCTCAGTATTGTACAGTAATACAGTAATATAGCCTCAGAGAACCCCTAGATAATGCAAAGATTCTTAAATGTCCCTGATTCAAACTACTTAGTACCTTCATTTAGGGAAAGAAAGAATGCATTCTCATACGTTTTCAATCTAATCCTATCTAAAAAGCCATTAACACTAAGCTCAATTGGAGAGCCAACAAAGAACTTAGGTTCAGGAAAGCCTGTGCATACTTAAAAAAGGATGCTCCGAAAGAGGAACAGCTAAAAGAGTAACAAATTTCCTAAGAAAAGCTATTCACTTCGCCTACATAAAACTTTAGGTCCCCTACATTCATGTTCAAACATGAGTGGATGCGCTAAGCTCATCCGAGGCCCTCCTAGATATCGTGCATTAAAAAAAAATAAATAAATTCAACGCTGACTACACACAACCTGAACTTCAAGCAGGGATTTGAAACTTTTTTCCCCAACAAGGAAAGGGTGACTTCGATCTAGAACCCTACAAAATAAAATTTGATCGTCTAAGGGTCCGCTGATGGACTGCGGCATTGGTGTGGGAGTCTAGTCAGAAAATGTCAATACTGTCGAGTCTCTCTCTTAAACTCCCGGATGAAGCCAGTGTTTTCCAGGACGCCACACTTTTTGGGCGCCAAGAGAAGCCTGTAAAGTACAGGGCCCAAGGTTCAAAAGGATGGCTAAAATGGCAATCTCACACAGATAGGCAGTCGAGCGGTTGGCAAACCTCAAGGTTCAGACTTAGTGCCCCTTAAATTTGTTAAACAATATAGGGAGTTATTCGCTGCTCTAAGTTATATGCCTTGTCTGGGTTCCAGGTCACATGAATTAGCATGAATTAGAAGTCCGATGAATTAGTGAGGCAGGTCGCTGTGGCGTAGTGGTAGTGCGTTGGACTGCTACGCAGAGTGTCCGGGGTTCGAATCTCGGCACAGGCAAAATCAAAAAAAAAAAGTAGAAAAAATAATTTTTCTACACGGCACCACCTCTTGGCAGGCAATGGCAAACCTACAAGAATAAAATTAGCTATGAAAAGCTTTTCACTTCGCCGTTCGGATTCGGCATTAAACTGTAGGTCCCTTCCATTCATGTACAAATATAATACGCACAACATGAGTGGATGCGAAAAGCGAAAAACGAAAAGCTCGGCCTAGGCCCTCCATGGGCTGTTGTGCCATTAAAAGTAAAGTAAAGTAAGTGAATTAGCGAGGCAAGGATCAGCTCTGGATTTATCTCACGTAATTTCCCTGAACAAAATTACAGCTGTTACACTCTCTCACTTTCTTACCCTTGCAGATAGAGGAATATCAACTATAGAGCACATAAGATGAAAATAAGAGAGCCGACTCAGAGTTGTTGTTTTTTTTTTCATATGAACATGGTGATATTGGCTGCATACAATGCAAGCAGAAGCTTCGCCGTCGGCGTCGTCTCTCTCAGTTTCATCGCATGTGCTCAATAATACCAACTCAGTTCGTCGTTTAGTTTACACACCATTTCCATATATAACAAGATATGGCAACCTTCAATATCAACAAATTTTTGCTTCAACTGCGTGTACGTTTAATTTGATCCACAACACGATCCACAAACACATTTTGATTTTCGCCAATCATATCATCAATGGGTACATGTGATGCATACACATTTATTTTACACTACTACCGCATACAATATTGATTGAAACAAAAATTTGATCGTCTAAGGGCAACTTTAAACTTAACAGCTTTTAGTTCATTAGCTTAGCAAGCGATTATTGAACCCATTTTTACGAGTTGCTCTCTAACAAAAAATTATCCGAAATTCTATTATTCTTTAATCAATTAAACTGAGGCAGCATCATAAAATCGATACCTATTATAAAGGGTGTTTTTTTCAGAAGTGTGGTTTTCAATCTGGCAATACTTTTTTCGGAGTTGGTCTTTTTGACAGCTGTCACTTGATTTATGCTCAGTTTGGTTTGCCATTTCAAGAATTGAAGCCGAACGACCATCAAGCGCGTCGCACGTTTGGTGAATGGGCCCAAAACCAGATGGCCACCGATTCCGATTATCACAAGAAAATTTTGTTCAGCGATGAAGCTCACTTGTGGTTGAATGGGTACGTTAAAAAGCAAAATTGTCGCATTTGGAGTGATCATAATCCACAAGCCATTGTTGAGACGCCGTTACATCCTCAAAAAGTCACTGTTAGTTGTGCTCTATGGCCAGAGGGAAGCATTGGTCCATATTTCTTCAAAGATGAAGCCGGTCATAATGTCACAATGTAACAGTCAATGGGGAAAGCTAAACGCTATAGAGCCATGATTAATGACTTTTTCGTGCCTGAATTGGAGGATGTTGATGTGGATGACCTTTGGTCTTTGGTTCCAACAAGACGGCGCTACATGCCATACAGCCAACGAAACAGTCACAATCAATTTAGTGAAGGAAACTTTTGGCGAGCGCATTATCTCGCGTCGTGGGCCTGTGGCGTGGCCTCCACGATCGTGCGATTTAACAGCGCTGGACTATTTGTTGTGGGGTTATGTGAAGTAGCTTGTCTACGCAGATAAGCCCGAGACGATTGACTTCTTGGAAGAGAATATTCGGCGCGTTATTACTGACATACAGCCCCCAATTGCTGCAAAAAGTGGTAGAAAATTAGGCCTCTCGGCTGGAATTTATTCGAACCAGCTGCGGCGCGGCGGCCACTTGCCTGAAATCGTTTTTAAAACATCATGGCAAATCCTTATCTTTATAATAAAACTAAATTCTTGGCCATAACATTAAATTATATGCGTTTTTATTTCTTCTTGAAAAATACACTGCTAAAAAAAAAAAACAACATTGAACATAGTAAATATAAAAACTACAGCACCATTTATCAAGTACGGGAAATCAAATGAAATAGAAAGTAAAATTTCCCAAAAAATTTGTCATCAATATATATGAAAATTGTACAATCTCAGTATTATAATTTTCCCTGAATAAAAAATGATTAAAATTTTCATTTTTATTCCATTCAATTTGATGGCAAAATATGCAAGAATATTGCGCGTCTTCCGGAAATTATAATAAAAAAGGAAAGAAATCTGCCTGAGCTTTTAGCCATTACCGGTGCAGACGACTCGTTTGGCGACACTTTACGCGTACAAGTGTGGGTATGTGCAAGAGAGAATGTGTGTGTGTGCCTGTGTATGGGTGAGTGTGAGAATGTGCTTAAGTGTGCGTATAAGTGGTGAGCGTATGATGCTTGCTCTTGTTTTGTTTTTTCGTGCGCTCTTTATGTTTTGTGTACGTGTTTAGAAAATTAAAAAATCCCTACTGGATGTTGTTGTTGTTGTTGTTGTTTTCAGTAGAGTTAAGTTTTTTTCCCTTTCTGGTAAGGAATTTTATCGTGTTGTTGTCATTTTTGTTTGTTTATTTTTAATGTGTGTGTGTGTGTGTTTCTTGGTATATGTTGAACTTATGCAAGGAGTTTTGTTTTGATATTGCTGAAAAGTTTCCTTTTTGGGGGAATTGCCGACATTGTAAGTGAAATGAGTAAATATAAATTCAAGTTAATGGCTTGCAATTTTAGTTTCTAAGAAAACGAATTTTTTTTTTCTAAAATCGAGAAATCAGCTTTAAACACCGGCATTTAATGCTTAATGCAATATTTTTAACTTGAAATCATTTCACTAAATTTGTGTGCACCATAACAAGAAGAAAGCATCATTAATTCTGTTCTTTTTACATCCACATTTATTATTTCTCCCTCTTGTGATTTTCGTGTTTGTGTTCTTTCTGCTTCTCCCAATTGTTAACGGTAATGACGTCGAATCTAAAAGCAATTAGAAGAGAATAAAACGTAAATTACGAGATTCCGTTTAAATCCTAGTAGAAAAATACTTACATACATAACAAAACAACAATAAATCCAGCTCCAGCTCCAGCTGCAGCTGCAGCTGCAGCTTCAACTCTCTAGCGAGCGAACCAACGAGCGAAACATTTCATTAATGCGAAGCGAATTAAAAACTAAATACAAAAGATAAATACGAAAAACAATTACCGAAGACGATGAAGTGGAAACGGCAAATAGATCGGCAACGGGGAAGGAGTGAGCGAGTAAGTAATACTAAAGAAGTCAAATGGAAGACAGGGTGAAAGAAAAAAAGAGCAAGAAAGCAAGAAAGCAAGAAAGCAAGAAAGAGAGAGAAAGAAACATTTAAATTTGTATTTTCTACTTACTTGAGTAAAAAAAATCTGTCGATTTTCTTGCGTGATTTTCTAAAGAGGTGTTTTTTTCTCCTTCTTTCGCTGAATGAGTTTAATTGCTGTCGATGTGTCATTATTTATGCTCCATTTTACGCATTTGATTTTAAGTTGAATGCATTCACTTACTGGGGCGTAGCCAGTGACAGTTCAAACGGGGGAGAGGAGGGGGTTGGGTGTAGTGGGGGGTAGATTAGCGGAGGTGTCTACATAGCTTTACCTAGTAAACGAGTCTTTTCGTAATCTTTTACTAATTTCTATTTCTATTTCTTACTACTATTTTTTGGTACGTACTCTTTTCAATAAAAATTGTCTACTACTTACTTAATCAAGCGATTGAAAGTTCAGGCAATCAAGAAGTCAAACTGTATTTTCGACCAGCAACATCATTTTAGAGCTAGGCCTTGACCATTCGTGATCTTCAGAACTGCTAAGTCCTTCGATGGTGGTCAAGAATAGGACTGACTAACTTCTCTTTCATCGAAAAAAGATGGTATTGAAAAAAAAATGCCTTACACATTCTGGACCACCGAAAAAATTCATCAAGTTAGTTCAGAGCATGGACTATGTCATTGATGAACGTCTTCGCTTACGGACCTTCAGAAACGCATTAGAACAATTCTTGATTATTGGTGAGAAGCGGTAAAAATCACCAGGAATTTGTGATCTACCCTTTGTACCTCGAAATAAGTTTGGAGTAAACGACGTATTCACTCATTAAATGTCTTCCAAAAATCGATGCAGTTCTTAGTCAGTAGCTGTAGAATAGTTTAGGTACTTAAAATCACTGTCTGACATCTGATCGGAATTAATTCTATCAAAGACTGCACTCATTTTAAATCTTCCCAAAATCTTTTCCGTTCTCGGTCGATAGTTGCTGACTACTTGTCCCTCAAAGTAAGTACAGAAGAGTACACCCTTTCACTCATTCGAAACCTTACGATGATCGTTTCAGTTTTTGGTCAGTGCATTGAAAAATTACATTGTTAGATCGTAATCAGCTCAATCCAAGAATTTGCTGATTCAAGAACTTACGAGGAACTTGTCACCTTTGGGTTGGTTTTCTTGATAAAAAGTTTGCAAAAAAACGATTTGCTCATTCGGAACTTCGCGAAGAACCTTCATGCTTATTCGCAAACTTGGGGAAAACTTGTACGTAATAAGTACTTGAAATCAAAAATTTTGTCTGTCTTCTTGACCAGCGCACTCAATTCACAATAACACCTAACTTATTCAAGATAGTCCGAGAAATTGCTATGCTTTTTATTTTATAACCTCGTAAGAACTTTTTAATTTTTGGTGGATAGCGGTAATGAGATTCTGAAATCAAACAGAAAGAACAACTTTCCGTCCCTTGAAAAACAAGTTCCGAGCTAATTCTTTCCAACCTTCCTAAGATTGATTCGGTCTTCGGTCACTAGCTCCCCTCCGTGATAATCAGCTAAAGCCAAAGGTTTCCTTGTTCTAGTACCTTCCAAGAAAGTTTTCAGTTCTCAGTCGGTTGCGGTAAAAAGTTCAGGGTATTAGGAAAACTGAGAACTTTTCGTCTCGCGAAATCTGTGCAGAGCTAAAACTTGCTCTTTCGAGACTTTCCGGAGAACCTTTGGTATTTTCTTGTTGGGTAAGGGTAGAAAGTTTCTCGAATCAAGAGTCTGACTGTCTTTAAGTCCATCGTAATAAGTTAACGGTAAAAAGTTCAAGAATTAAAAGATTTGTACTTATTTCTATTTAAAACAAATTAGTTTAGAGTAAAGACTTCTCCATTTGAGGCGTTGAAAATAATTTTTTTTAGCTATGTTTTTCCACCCGCTACTTTCCTAGAACTCTATCGGTGAGCACGATTTAAAGAGACCTCAGAGGGAATGGTTTGGTTTCAAAATCCTTCCAGACTCTCTCTTAGAGCCTTTAAGGGACAGCATTTTCATCGGGGGCAACTTTTTCTTTGGGAATCGTATTTCCTCAGAGACAGCATTTTCATCGCGGTCAGTTTTCTCCTTGGAGGACAGCA
Organism: Palloptera scutellata; assembly: GCA_958295655.1. Classification (NCBI taxonomy): domain Eukaryota; kingdom Metazoa; phylum Arthropoda; class Insecta; order Diptera; family Pallopteridae; genus Palloptera; species Palloptera scutellata. The sequence goes on along the minus strand of OY282452.1, from coordinate 52,873,516 downwards.
TTTCCACTAGGAACAGCCTTTTCCTTAGAGATAGTATTTTCTGCAGGGAGCGCAGTTTCTTTTGGCAAGCACTTCCACTTGGGAAACGAAGTTCCCGGGTCAAAGTCTAGTCGGTGGCGATGTATTGGCGAATCAAAAGTTCATTTTTTCGCCCCTGCGATTGATACAGTGGTTCGGCCATTGGGAGTCTAGCACCGTAAACCGTTTTTCAATTGCGTACACTCCTCGTAAGCTGAATAGCCTAGAAATATGTGTGTTTATTTTTGGTTTACTGGTAATGAAAGGGTCAAACATCGAATAGATCTGAGACTGAGACCTTCCAAGTGAGCCCTTATTAAACGAAAACATGTTGGAAAATTGTCAGCTATACGAGTACGAATGATTGTAGTATACACTAGAGTTAAGTTCACCCCAAAAATATATATATATATTTAATTGGCTTGCAGCTCCGTTTTTGAAAACCGATATTTTTCGATGCTCTTTCATGATGCTCACCTTTTGATGCTGTTTTACTTGAAATCTTGATCGGCAACCTTTTGTATGATGAATTATTTTATTTTGTTTGGTTCTCTGTGAACACATCAAAAAATTGCAACAAACTCATTTCTCTTACTCTCTTTATTGAGAAATAAAATCTAAATGTTACGTTATAAAACGCAAAGAGTGGTGAGTAAACAAAATCCACAACAATTCACACAACATTACTCTCTCTCTCTCCCTTTATATTGGTTTTTTTTTTGCTGATACATTCAACATACAGGGTTACCCCCATGAATGCAGAGCATTGTGTTGAATGGAAGGAATATTGATATGTAGGTGGGAGAAAGAAGGAGGATATGCAATCACACAATGTATTTGTACTAAAGGAATTTCTCACAAAAACAACACAACTAACTAACAATAATAGTTAATTTCTCTGAGGTCAATCACTCGCTAATATTTATGGAAATTACTCGATTGTTCGTAGTCGACTGCGTGTGTATGAGACACACGTGATGACATTGAGAGAGCCGACGTCTCTGCTTGCACTGCATGTGTCCGATCCACGGTACTTAGTAAGAAAAAAGGCTGATCACAATACCGGCTCTCATTCATATCTGTTCATGTTTTATATGATACTCTCTCTCATATTTAAAATGAGCTAAAGAGAGAATTTTGCGTTGAAATTATTACTATTTTCCATTTGAATTGATTTTTCCCAACAATTTGATTTTACATTTGAGCATTGCTTGAGTCAAATAGAAACAACATTGAAATGAGAGGACGTGAGGAAATATAGAAAACGTAAAAACACATTGATATATTATAGGTATAAGTATGTAAGTACATATACCATATATATATATATATACATACATATATAAAAGTGAAACAAGTTGGTCGTGATAAGTTTCACTTCTTACATTTTTCTTTTTCGCTTTTTTCAGTATACAGGGCTAGGCGATTGAACTGTTACCTAATCAAACGGACCATATCTTTTTTGTGTGAAATTATTTTGTATTTATTCAAATTACAAAAATGTGTGGAAATCATAAAAATTTTATAATCCATTCACTTTAGCTCGATATGGCCACCTTTTGCCTTGACTATGGCCTTCAAACGGTTAAAAAATGAGTTGCATGCCGCACGAATACGATCTTTCGGTATTTTGGCTCATTCCCGTACAATGGCTTTCTTTTTTTAGTCCTCATCTTACTCTCCAAAATGGCCCAGATGGAATAGTCCATCGGACTTGCATCTGGCGAATTCGAAAGCCATTGTGTGGACTAAATGAAGTGTGGAACTTAATTTTTAACCATTCTTGGTTCCCACGAGCTTTATGAGACGGTGTCGAGTCTTGTTGGAACGTCCATGGTGTACGACCGAAATGTTTGCTTGCCCACGGCTTTAAAACAGCTTCCAAAACATTTTCCCGATAATAAGTCGCATTGACTTTGACACCCGGCTCGATGAAAATGATCGGCGGTCACAGCTGCCCATACCATTACTTGTGATGGAAAATTACTTCGGTTGGTCGTTCGTAGGCTCAAGTTCTTAGGCTCAGGGCTCAGTTAAGTAAACACGATCATTTTGAGAGTTTATGAACTGCTCAATGGAGGATTCTTTCTCTTCAGAGAACATAATGTTTGGAAATTCGCCACTTTCGTGCAAGCGTAACAACTCCTTTGCTCGTTCGAGTCTAACTTTTTTTTGCTTTGGTGTAAGATCATGTGGCTTTTGAAACTTGTAAGGCTTTACCTTGAGCTCATTTTTGAATATACGTCGGATGCTTCGCTGTGATATTTTCAGTTCTTTAGCCATTTGATTACCACTACGACGTGGATTTCGTTCAAGTTGAGCCTTCACTTTCCGAACTATTTCAGGTGATGTTGCTGTTTTTCTCCCCCACCATACCTTTTGGCAATGCTGCCTGTTACAGTATAACAATTTATGGTACGATACACAAACATTTTATTCACTTTGAGATGCCTGAGCTCACGAACAATAGCTGGTTGTGATTTTCCACTCAAATATAATGCAATCACACTATTACGTTTGAATTCCATTTCGAATAACTTTTGTTCTATAAAACTTAGACGCAAATGCTTGCGGTAGCTTATAAACAATATAAACAGCTGTCATTGGTGTGAATTTGAGAATAGTTGGCAATATCGCGTTGCCAGATATACCGTTGTGAAGTTGGTAACACTTCAATCGCTTACGCCTGTAGTTTTTCAGACCAACCAGCTCACGACGAGAGTTCGCAGTCGAAAAACGGTTGATGGCGCTAGACTGCCAATGACCCCATCGAACAATCGTCGGCGTGAAAACATGAACTTTTATTTCCAGCCCATTGAAATAGGATGTAAGTACTCGTACTCGCACTTTTTTTTTATAACATTATTGTTCCCAAAAATTGTCCAATCATTTTAAAGTAAACTACTTATTTCTCACATACTATAAGTATTTAAAGCTTCATGTGAGTAAAAAGTATTAAAGTCGATTTAAAGTGTATGCATACACCGACCGTAGAGGTAAACTTAAGCCGAGTTAATGTTATGAAATTAAAAAGTGTAATTACAAATAAGGATTCAAATATAAAACTTCCACTTACCATGTCTGTGCACATACCTTCACCTTCATTCATTCTCTAAAACTTAAAACCCGACAATTAAGCTTACCATACTTACCTAAATATATAAATACATACATACATAATTAGCAAATTCAACCATCATTAGTGTTGAAATAAAAGTTTGGATTCAAAATATATTCAAAATAAAGTAAATAAACGAAAAACGTGCATGGGAAAACTGTTACAAAGAGTGGGTAAGGTTTATGGCAATAAGGAATGGGAGTGCAGGGTGTAGTTCGTTTTTTTTTATTCATACAACACAAAATACAGAAGACACATATTTACCTATACATACATACATTTACTACATGGTCTAACATCGTTATCTCATGTTGTTGTAGAAGGGACAAAAATGCATAGTCGCATATAAACGGTGATTTTTTTGCTACTTGGTTTATATTTCTGACAAATTACGCGTGATTCTTGACATGTGTCAAAGTAAAAAATGCTCAGTTAGGTTTGCCATTTCATCATGAATAGACTTACGCCTGAAAAATGTGCAAATTACCGAAATTTATTATCAAAATTTATTATCGTACTCTGTGAAAAATGTGTTACGGAAGTTACGTCCATTTTATGACCAAATTTCGCACCAGTTTAATTTCACTTTATTGGACATCAATCCAATCCACCAAATCTTGTCCATAGAGTGCGTACCGAAGAGAATATTGCTTCTGCATCTGCCAGTGTTGAAGAAGATCGCGATATCGCATCCATCCGGCGCCGATCGCAGCAATTGGGTTTGTGTTATTCGGCCACCTGGAAGATTTTACGCAAAGATCTCGGATTAATGCCATGCAAAATACAGCTGGTGCTAGAACTGAAGCCAGGCGACCTACGACAATGTCGAATTTTTGGAGAATGGGCCCTTCGAAAAGCGGGATGAGGATCCGTTCTTTTAATCTCAAAATTGTCATGACGAGGCTCATTTTTGGCTCAATGGATACGTGAATAAGCAGAATTGCCCAGTGAAGACCAGCCTGAGGCAATGCAGCAGCTACCAATGCATCACGAAAAATGCACTGTTTGGTGCGACGACATGTTATGGGTAGGCGGCATCATTGGGCCGTAACACTTCATAGACGATGAAGACCGCAACGTTACGGTCAATGCAGAAAAGTACCGTTCGATGAGAACAGTTTTTTTTTGCGGAAAATGCAAGAATTGGATTCGACCGACATTTGGTTCCAACAGGACGGTGCCACGTGCCACTGCACCCGAAACCATGCATCAATTGTGAGGCGAATTTGGTGAGCAGATAATCTCACGTTTTGCTGCAGTCAATTGGCCATTGGCTACCAAGATCATGTGATTTGACCCTGTCACACTATTTTTTGTGGGGCTATGTTAAGTCCCTGGTGGATAGGGACAAGCCAAACACGATTGGTGCCTTGGAAGCCAAAATTGAACGCGTCATTGGTGAGATTCCGAGATTACGGCCGAAATGTATGCAAAAGTCTACCCAAATTGGACCTTCAGAATGGACCACTTGAAGCGTAGTCGCGGGCAACATTTAAGTGAAATTATCTTTAAAAAGTAAATGGCAGGAATTGATTTATCGATCCAAATAAAAATTACATTTACTTTTGTAAAATATCTGGGTTTTTTTTTTTTTTTGATTTTCAATAACTAAGCTCCTAAAAACTCACCCTTTACTTGCCCTGTGGCAATATCAAAGTTGAGATTGCTCTTTGCAGTGCTTCTGAAGAACACTTCTTTTCAAAGCAGCTCGGAAGCACTTTTGCTTTTGCCATATATGAGTAAATAAAATCTAATTCCAATTCATTCCTTTACTATACAGAAACGTATGATAAAGTAGTACAGAAGAAGGAGAATTTGTTACTTGCAACTTGTGTCATTATTTTGCTCTTCGATGAATTGTAAATGTTGATTTTTTCCCGGACATGTCTGATAGAAAAATAAAGAGGGCTTCGAATTGCAGTACAGAGTATAGTAGAAGGATGCGCTCCAATGCTCCCACAGATGAGCATCAGAAGGAAGCTCAACACTATTGGCTATTTACAACAATGTCAGTTACTGCATTCTAGAAATTTCCTAAAATGTGTACGATATATGAATGTAAGTATGTCCCAGTCTGTATACTCGTATGGTTGGTATGCTTCTCTGTTTTGATTTTTCTATGTTAAATTCTTCTTTATGACAGTGACAGTTCTCTAGATTTGTGGTATGCAGCAAAATTCTGAAAGTTTTCAATTGTCGATAAAACAATGTGGAAAGCAAAAGCTCCCCTTTGAAAAATGTTGTCTCGTGACTGAAGTGTGTTTGACCATAAACGAAATTCTGGAGGCTTTCCAAGTGAATTGAAATCGCAAAGACAGAAAATGAATCGTTTGGGTAAAATATGCTAATCGACAAATCGATCTGAGTTTAGTTTATGCAACTGGTCCTAAATGATAGGTACTGCTTCTTTTGGTCCAATAAAACTTTTCTCTAGTACAGATTTTGATATTTGCAGTTATGCGGCAGTAGGTTTTATCCGCAATTGTCTTCAGCATTTTATCTTCTTCTTTTTCCGGTTCAGAAAAATTTAAATTTTTTTATATTTTTCCATATTTTTACTATGCCAAGACTGGAACCCGGGCACCCTGCGTCCAGCACACTACCAACAACGACACAGTGACCACAGCATTCCATCACACGATTTTAATCTCAAACGAGCATTAAAGAATATCGACGCGCACGGTTTATACATCTTCAATACTCACGAATGTTCCTACGCCCGCTTAAATAAATTTTCTGTTTAATTTAGTCAGAAGCTCACTTGTTGATCCCTCGCGAACACCTTACTCGTTCAAGGAGAGCGAAGACACTCTTATTGTTATTCTCTATTCAATCTCTCTGTCAAACTAAGTGACAAACTATTTGTCTTACTCGCTACTGAACTTAGGCTAACCGACGCACCAATTCGCGATCTAACAAACGACAGATCTGGCGAGCTAACTAAGCTGGCGAGCTAACTAGCTGCACGGCTGTCTTTAATAGTCAGCTGAAATTGGCATATTGATGAGCTAACTGAGAAACTAACTCGTAAACCAGCTGAGATAACTAATTGATGAGCCAAAGTATTGGTTACCTTTTTGGTTAACTGACAGACTGACGGAAGTTTTAACAGAGACAAACGATCGATATAGCTGTTGAACTAACTAATCAACTATAGCTGATGAACTGAATCGCTGATGGTCAAGCTGATGAGCCAACGAATCGATTAACTAACTCACGAGGTCGCTGATGGATTAGCTGTTGGAAAAACTAAAAATTTCATTGTCAGGCTAACTCAAAAACTAGCTGCGGGAGCCAACTGACAAGCATGTTGACGCTAGCTAGCTGACAAATGAATTAAACGGCAAGTTGTCTCACGAGTTAACTGTCCGACTAACAAAGGAACAGACCGAAGATTTTGCTAACAGGCTAATGAGAAATAAGTGACGAGCTCATTAATGGACTAACTGGACTAACGTACACAAATTAACTGGCGAACTTGCTAACGAACTAGCGATAAGCTTTCTGAATAACTGACCAACTGAATGGCAAGCTAACTGATGGATTAACTATTGGAATAACTAACGAACTAACTGAATATTTTGCTAGGGGACTGCGGTATTAAAATGCTGACGAACTGATTCACTGACTAATTAAACAACTAACCTGTGAACTAACTCTCAAACTAGCGGACAGCCGATCCGATTAGCTAGTGGACGAAGTAAACGATGACTTAACTGTGAGCCGCCGGAATACTTACAAGATAACTAATAACAATGTAATCGATTAAGTAATTAACTCGCCAACTGACTGATGAACTGCCAGAATTATGCATGCAACTTCTGACGAGCTCATTGGCGGATCAACTGAAAAATATACTCGTAGAGAGACTAAACAAATAAAATTACTTACTAACACAAGCAATTTTAAAACTTACGAAGTAGTTAACGAACGGATTAACGAGCTAGTTATCATCTTAAAGGATGAATTAACTGACGAGCTGACTGATGGATTAACTGTCGGACCAACTGACGAACACAAATAATTGGCGAACTAACTGACAAGCTAACTGGCGAACTACTGGACCAACTGACAGCGAGCTGTTTGTAAATCGAACACAAACGAATTTTTAAACAAGGTTTTTTTCACTCGGCGAACCAATCAATCCAAAATAACGTACTTCTATCGATTGCGACTTAAAATGAAGTTTTAAATATTCGGAGGCGATTTTTGTCTGCCTGTAGTAGTTAAAAGATTTATCGAGTAGCCAAGACTTAAGTTAGGAATTCAATTCAGGTTTCGCTGTTTCGAATCATCTGAATTTTCTCTTCTAGGAGGGAAAAACGGGAAACGAAACCTTTGCGAAACTCCTCATAAAATCCGAAACCTCTTTTACAGATAGAAAATTTGAAATTTGAAACTTTAGCAGCATCTCTCACGCAACGAATCCTTCTGTTGAGTAGCATTCTGAGCTGCAAAATGCAAGGCACTAATAATTTGGAAAAGTATAAGCTCAAGTATGTGAAAAATGCGATATCTGCCATGAGAATAAACACATCAATCATCTGGAGGAATTTATGCATACAAAATAGAATAAAAATAATAACAGCGAATCACGTCGTCAAAGTGAATGAAACTAGGCAAATTTGATGGTTTGAATGACAAAGTTGCTATTTTATTTTATTTTATTTTTTTTTTTTTTTGAATAGAATTGCAAAGAAAATTTATCCTTTTACTACACATTTCACTTATCGCTAGAGCGCATGCATGCAAATTGTTGAAAGTGAAAAAGTTCCAACGATGCAGCGCTAAAAACTGAAAATATCTGTGAGCAGGAGAAAATGCGTTTTGCGATTTATGGAAATGTAAATATTTCAACAAAAAAAAACAACAAAAAATTTCCCTGAAATTGCAGCGTTGTAGTGTGAAAAGGAAGTGTGGTTGAAATGTTGGCAATACTGGATCAAGGAAACTACAAAAAGCGGAAATTGCGGAAATGTATTTTTACTCACGAATTTATTGTCGCGCAAATGCTATCCGCTTAACCCTTTTCTAGGAACGAGTTAACTGATGAATTGTGAACACCCAATTTGATGATATACTCGTATACGCGCAGTGGACGCACATTTCCCGCTCAATGCGTACGGCTGCCGAAGAGGTGCTAGGCTACCACCGTCGACAGAGAACTATGTGGTACGACGAAGAGTATCGCGATGCTACAGAAGCGAAAAACGCAGTTTACAGAGCCACCCTGCAGTCAGTTGCAACGCGAGCTGCTAAGAATCGATACAGAAAGTTGAGAAGGGAGGAGAAACGTCTATTCAGGCGCAAAAAAAGAGATGCAGAAAGATGCGAGTTCAATGCTATCGAAATGTTGCCGGACAGGAACGAGGTTCGAAAATTCTATGAAAGAATAAGACGCTTGACTGATGGTTTGAAGAACGGGGCCTCTTCCTGTAAGGATGAAGACGGAAATCTGGTGATAGATGATCAGGACATAATGAAATTACGGAGTAAGTACTTATCGGAACTGCTTAATGTCGATGACGACAATAATCCTGCCACTACGGAATCTACTTCGAAAACCCCAATCACTGACGGCGTTGAAGTACCGCCGCCTGACTATGAAGAGGTCTTAACAGCCATTGCTCGGCTGAAAAACAATAATGCTGCAGGCGCAGATGGCCTGCCTGCTGAGTTGTTTAAGACCGGAGGCGAAGAGCTCAAAAAACGCATGCATAAGCTTCTATGCAGAATATGGTCAGATGAAAGCATGCCAAGTGATTGAAACCTCAGCGTACTCTGCCCAATCCATAAGAAAAATGATTCCACGATCTGCGCCAACTACCGTGGGATAAGCCTTCTTAATATTGCATATAAGGTTCTATCGAGCGTACTGTGCGAAAGACTGAAGCCCATCATCAACAAACTGATTGGACCTTATCAGTGTGGCTTCAAGCCTGGTAAATCCACCATCGACCAGATATTCACACTACGCCAAATCCTGGAAAAGACCCGAGAAAAACAGATCGACACCCATCATCTATTTGTCGATTATAAAGCCGCTGCCGCCTTCGACAGCACGATTAGGGATCACTTGTACGCCGCAATGTCCGATTTTGGTATCCCTGCAAAGCTCATTCATCTTTGCAAAATGTCAGTGACCAACACCACCAGCGCAGTGAAAATTGGGACAGATCTCTCCGCACCATTTGATACCAAAAGAAATTTCAGACAAGGTGACTCCCTATCGTGCGACTTCTTTAACCTTATGCTGGAGAAAATAATTCGAGCTGCGAACATCGACATCTCTGGCACTATCTTCTACAAGAGTGTCATGCTGCTAGCATACGCTGATGATATTGACATCATTGGCAAAAACGCTCGAGCAGTCAGTGCAGCATTCTCCAACCTGGAAAGGGAGTCTCGTCGTGTGGGTCTAGTGGTGAACGAGGACAAAACGAAATACCTTGTGTCAACAAACAAAGAGTCATGGCGTCTTGGACAAAATGTCACTGTTGACAACTACACTTTTGAAGTCGTCAAGGATTTCGTATATCTAGGATCCAACATAAACACCAACAATAATGTCAGCCTTGAGATCAAGCGGAGACTAACTCTTGCCAACAGGTGTTACTACGGGCTCAGTAGGCAATTGAGAAGTAGAGCCCTCTCTCGACCGACGAAAATAACGCTCTATAAGTGCCTCATCCTTCCCGTCCTTATGTATGGCGCAGAGTCGTGGACATTGACCATCAATGATGAGAGGCTGTTAGGAGCGTTCGAGAGGAAGATACTCCGTAAGATCTACGGTCCAGTATGCGTGGACGACGTGTATCGAATAAGATGGAACGATGAGCTGTATGAGCTGTACGCCGACACTGACATAGTCCAGCGGCTTCGCTGGCTGGGTCATGTTGAGAGAATGGAAGAAAGCGCTCCGGCTAGAAGGGTGTTTTATTCGAACCACGGTGGAGGAACACGGAACGCAGAAGGGGACGTCCTAATCTCCGTTGGAAAGACCAGGTGCAGGGCAACCTGACTGCACTTGGCCTTATCAACTGGCGCCAGCGCGCGCATAACAGAGGTGACTGGCGAAGCTTTGTAGAGGCGGCCAAGATCGATCATCGGTTGTAGTGCCAGCTAAGTAAGTAAGTAAGTAGGAATATTGAAGATGTATAAACCGTGCGCGTCGATATTCTTTAATGCTCGTTTGAGATTAAAATCATGTGATGGAATGCTGTGGTCACTGTGTCGTTGTTGGTAGTGTGCTGGACGCAGAGTGCCCGGGTTCCAGTCTTGGCATAGTAAAAATATGGAAAAATATAAATATAGAACAGAAAATAGCTAATTATTGAATAGTCTCGAGTGTAAAACTCTTTGGTTTTCCGTTTTTTGTGGATTCTCCAAGGAAACTGAATACTTGGAGATCATTTGGCGGAGTACTCGCTTTTAAATCCGTTAATTGCATTCTACGGTTAAATGAACCAGAAATTGTACATTTGATATTGATGCAATTCAACAGAGATGAAAACATCGAACTTCTCAGTGAAATAACCTGGAATTTGTAAGCTTTGGCAATGAAAGGTTTAATGTTTTCGTCGCCCCATTTGTTGTTGTTGTTAATACCCTGAATACTCGCTGTCGTTTACCTGCGCTTTCCTCTACTTACCGTTGACTCACCTTCATATTTTGTATATTTATATGCACATAAATGTGCAACTACCCAAAATTCGGAAATGTGAAATTAAAAAATATTTATAGATTACCATACGACTACAGTAATCCCTGTTTAATTGCGTCGATATGAAAGTTTGCAGCAATTAACCGAGGAATTTCAGAAGATTTTGAGCTTGAAATGCAAAATTTCTGACTCAAATAAACGCAAAGAAACGCCATTAAGCGAGGACCGAGTGAGCAGGGACTACTGTGTGGAGCAGCATACCTGCAAGTCTGCATGTATGAATGGATTGGATATTTTCGGCACCAATAAAATTTATTGGTTATGGCAACGCATTAAATAGCAATGGCAGTGCGTGTGTATGTGGTTGACTTAGTGTGAGTGTGTGTGTGTGTGTGAGTGTGTGTGTGTGTGTGTGTGTGTGTGTGTGTGAGTGTTCGTGCCACAAACATGTGTGATATTGAAAATTTATTGATTTATCGGACCGAGCACAGGTAAAAGAAACAAAAAAAAAGAAACAAAAAATCGAAACGAGTTGAAATGTTATTTTAGATTTATGAAGGACGACGGACGGGATTGCGTTATCGATTTTAAATTAATCGTAACTCTTTCTCTCTCTCTCTCCCTCTCACTTTCTCTACGAAGAAAGGAAGACGGATTTTTGTTGTATAACCATGAAAATTCGTAGATACAATTTACAAAATACTCTGGTGAAAATTTAAAACAGCAAATAAAAGTGTTAACTTGTCGATGCTTCAAAAAACAGTTTTACCTGTTCTATTACTAATTTGCACTACTGTGGTCGGTAATAATCGCTTAAAATCATTCAGAAATTATCGAAGGATTTGCGGAGCGACTGCCGCTCTCTCGATTTAAATGATTATGTAATACAAGCTTGGCTTCGCTGACTGACCCTGGCACAGTTTGGGTAAAACGTAAATTCTCATATGCAAAATACTTAATTTAAGTAAAATGGTAAAAACGTTTTCAACTTTTCCAATTAATTTCAATTTATTTCACTTACTAACAAAACTAGACTGATTAGTTGCACACGTGATCGGCAATGTATATCATATGCTTGTTTCCGAAGTTGCAAGTTTCTTAGACACAGAAGTTTCACTTTAATAACTTTTATATTTTCCTATTATGTAGTACTTACCTCATTTAAACCAAATTTTCATTTAAACGACCCTGAAACAAAAATATGCTCAACTTTTTGGTGATAAAAAAATTTTTAAATAAATACTTTTAGTAAACAAACCACATTTTTAGGCTTAAGATGAAAATTTGTTGCTGTCACTTTTTCGTTTCAAAAATTTATAATTCACAATCTCGTTAAAGAAATTTTATTAAATAAATAGTACTGGCAAATAGTAGTAAAACAGTGGTAGAAAATAGTTGTGGAAAAATAGTAGCAGAAAAGTAATAAAAGATAGTAGTAGAAAATTAGTAGTAGAAAATTAGTAGTAGAAAATTAGTGGTAAAAAATTAGTAGAAAAACTAGTAGGCAATAGTAGTAGAGAAGTGAAATTAAAAAATGATCATCTTTTTGATGAAAAAAAAAAATTTTAAATAAATATATCCATACTTAAAAATCCACCTTTTGTTGAAAAATTTTAACCGTCACTTTCGCAACCTCGATACAGAAGTTTCACTAAATAAATAGTAGTGAAAAATGGTAGTCAGAAAGTGGTAGAAAATAGTATTAGAAAAATTGTAGCAGAAGAGTAGTAAAAAATAGTAACAGAAATTAGTAGTAGAAAATTTTAAAAAGAAAAGTAGTAAAAAATAGTAGGAGAAAAACTAGTAAACAATAATAGTAGAAAAGTTAAACAAAAATACTACTGTGGACAAAAAGTAGTAAGACTTTGTTCATAATTTCAAATTTTTTTATTCAGTCTTCCAAATCTATTTCGTCCCCTTCAAAGTAATCCCCCCCGCCCCCAATACACTTGTGCCAACGTTTTTTCCAATTCTCGAAACAGTTGTTAAAGTCAATTTCCGGAATAGCCTTCAATGCGCTTAGCGATTCATGTTTAATGTCTTCAATTGACAATTGACTCAAAACGGTGTCCACGAAGCGGTTTTTTGAGTTTAGAAAATAGCCAAAAGTCACACGGTGCTAAGTCAGGAGAATAGGGTGGTTGCGGAACGATATCAGTCGAATTTTTGGCAAAATGGTCTCGTAAAACCAATGCAGTGATTTTGGAACCAATCGTGCATTCACTCTTCTTAGGCCCAAATGATGTTTTATGATGTATGATGGTTTTCACTGATCCTTCTGATATTTCAACGATGCCAGTAAGGTCTCTGACTGTTAATCGTCGATTCTCGAGCACCAATTCCTTCATTTTATTGACCAGACGTGTTGATCATCAGTGGATGTTGATGGCCGTCCTGGACTGGACGTGGGTTTCCGCGCGAAATTTAAATTAAAAAGTCTTACTACTTATTGCCTACAGTAGTATGCTCAACTTTTTGATGATAAAAAAAATTAGTAATCAATACTTTTAGGCTTTTGATGAAAATTTGCCACCATCCCTTTTTTGTTTGAAATATTTTTAATTCACAACCTCGGTTAAGAACTTTTTTTAAATAAGTAGTAGTAGAAAAGTGGTGGAAAATAAAAGTGGAAAAATAGTAGTAGAAAATTGTAAAAAGAAAATTAGTAGAAAATAGAAGTAGAAAAAAGTAGCAGAAAAACTAAAGTAGTAGATAAGTGAAACAAAAACGTGCTCAACTTATTAATTATAAAAAATTAGAAATATATACAAATTAGTCTTTTGAAAACAAATTTTTAGTCTTTTTTTTGTAACAAAAATTTTTAAAGAAGCTTTACTGAGTAATAATTGTGGAAACTAGTAGTAGAAAAGAGTGGTGGAAAAATAGTGACAGGAAAGAAGTAAAAAATCGGAGCAGAAATTAGTAGTTGAAAAACTAGTAGCAAATAGTAGTAGAAAAAGTAAAGAAAGTAGTAGCAATAGTAGTAAAAAAGTATTACAAAAGTAAAAAGGAAAAGTAGCAGAGAATAAAAAAGTATTACAAAAGTAAAAAGGAAAAGTAGCTTAGAATGGCAGTGAAAAAGTACTAGAAAATGGTAGTAGTGGAATAGTAAATTTCCCCCCTCCTTCATACCTTAAAATCACCATCCCTTAATGGAAATTCGGAATTTAGGATTTGTATATGCTGAACTCTTAATTTTATGAGGTTTGATGAAAAAATGAGTAAGACTAAAAATTACATTAATTTTTAATGGCCAACAGTTTTTCCCAATATATTTTCTTACCCTCCACCTGTGATGGACGCCATAAAATTGTTCAAACTTAAGATTTTTATATACACACACACATTTGTTCAGATTTATTTATATCGTGTCAGAAGGGGGGAAAAAAATAAAAACTTGTGTTAGTCGTAATGAATGCTGAGTGAAAGTGTTAATTATTCCGAATTACTCCGAAGAACTGTAAATTCTTACACTCGTATACTCAATAGTATGTATAACAATTAATTTGAGATAGCGGAACCTAAGAAGAATCCTGAGAATCAAAACTTTTTCTTTTTGCTGTGAACATCAAACCGAATGGTACATATACACCATAATAGCTCAGTGGATTTTTCTGAAGAGTCAAACCACGTGGTTAGTTAAATTCATTAATTGTGTTCAGGATTAAACATCAGAAATAGAAGATAAAATTTTGCGGATCTTGAAATAAAATTTTGTGGATCTGGGCATTGGTGGACAATATCCGCACAAGCAAGAACAGCGGAGCACCACTACAGTGTGAACTCCACTCTACGTGGAGGCATGCGTGCAGTGCGGGCGTCTTAGCTTGCACCAGCTTACAGCATACATTTTCGCGCATTTGGGTTTTAGTCTTCAAAAGCAGAAACCACACATACACCTTTACCCGGACCTATTCCCGCATTATCATCACGTGCAATACACCTAACTAGTATGACTATAGGGTCTTCCAACACGGTTGCCTGAGTCTTAAGGTTCATGACGTGATTGCACGCATACCAATAATAGTCCCACATTTTTAAGTTTAAAGTTTAAGAATTCATAAATAAGTTAAAGAAGAAAAAAAAAAGACAAAAGAATTAAATGTAAATAATTTCTAGAATTTTCCATAATAATTTGCATTAAATCAAAATGTGTAAAAGAATAAGTAATTAATCAGAAAGATGCACCTAGGTTAATTGAATTTTCACCCTGTGCCACTATAAATTTAATGGAACCCTAATATTAAGAGTACTTATCTAAACATATTTTGAAACAATATTCGTAACCAGTCCTGGTAGCGCTAACATCGATGGATACACGCAAAACATGTAAGTGAAAGTAAAATTATTTTCTTTTCTATTAATTACATCGCAATTTTAATATTTAGTTGGTTAAATTCCGTTTAATTTTATTTATATATATTCTTTTTCAAGTTTTAATTACTTATTCTTAAAATTCTTGCAAGGTAATAATTAATTTAAAAATTAATGATAAACCTTAAATAATGTTCAGAATATTTATCGAATACCCCTAATTGCTAGTGGGAGGAGTTTAAGGGATCGTAACCTTAAATCTCTTTTCAAAAATGTTAGAGATAGTGCTAAGTACTGTAAATAAGAAAAAACTACAACAACACATAGATAATGAATAAAGAGTAGTTAAGCAAATATAGCGAATTTGTTGATGGACCGTTAGTTGTATTTGGTTGGGTTGGAGAGAGTAACTCTACTCTGATGGTTGGGAAAGGGAGAGTAGCGAAGCATTAACAGCTGTGCTTCTGCATTGATCGCGTTCTAGTAGTAAGTCGATTTGCTACACTAATATCATCTACATATGTTGACCACTTACATCTTTCATTTTCCCCTTCTTTTTACTGGCAAAATTGTACGTGCATGAAAATCTTGTATATAGATAGCTCTTATGTGCAACAGCTCGACAGTTGACTGCAAGTACCCACCCCTCCGGCGAGCACAGTACCAGGATAAAGCAAGCATGCACACTAGCTAAATCAACCGACATAAGGCAAGGTCTATTACACACCTCCAACCCTTAAGACTTTACTTACTTATTTTTAATGGCGCAACAGCCCATGGAGGGCGTAGGCCGGAGTTTTCGCTTTTCGCATCCACTCATGTTGTGCGTGTTATATTTGTACATGAATGGAAGGGACCTACAGTTTGATGCCGAATCCGAAAGGTGAAGTGAAAAGCTTTTCATAGCAATTTTTACTCTTGTAGATTTGCCACTGCCTGCCAAGAGGTGGTGCCGTGTAGGAAAATTATTTTTTCTACTACTTTTGTTTTTAACTGTGTCGAGATTCGAACCCCGGACACTCTGCGTAGCAGTCCAACGCACCACCACTACGCCACAGCACCACAGCGACCAACCCTTAAGACGACTCCTATGAAATATTTGATGAAATATATTCGTCGTGTGTCTAAATTGATTCTAAAGGGGATAAATGTAACGTTGACTTCTATTATTTTTCAGTCTACAAAATTTTACTGCATTTACCTTATTATCCTTTAAGGTGCTTCCATACAAAGTTGACATAAACTTTATGATAATTATGAAGAGTTGCTGCTAGAGTGTTAAAATGTAAGACCGATCTCAATTATTTTTCACTCTCCAATATTTTCCCCGAACAAACTTACTCCTCATCTCCAACTCTCCCATACAAAAATATCTTTTTTTTTATGAAATGGGCAACCTCCGCTCCGAAAGTGATCTTAAATGGTTGAAATATAAGACTGAGTCCCAACAATTTGGCTCCTTCAACATTTTTCCCGATCGTATTTATCACCAATTTCCAACACTTTGGGGGGCTCTCATACAAAAATAACGTAAACTGAAAACTAATTTAATTTCATTTTATGCATGTATACACACTTAGGAACCTTCCTAAGGGTTGGAGTTGAGGAGAGCTTGTTTAATTTCGAATCTAGTATATTTTTTTTTCCAAATCTACCACCGTCGAAGGATTTTAGAAACCAAAACTGTCCCAACACCAACTTTTTGAAAAGAGAAACTTTCTTCACTATTAAGGCAGATTCACAAACCACTCTCCGAATTTTTTCAACCTTTTCACACTCCCTTCTCATATTTTTGATATGAATTTCCCCCCAGATTTAAATGTGCAAGTGAACAGCTGCAAGGTGAGAATACGAGAACGTACTTATATTATATTCGAAAATTTCGAAATCTAGCTGCTAGTAGCAGATGTGTGAGTGTATTAGGGAAAAAGTTTGATTCCACATATTGAGTTTTTAGAACTTGCACTGGTATGTGTAAACGCTGGGTTAGTTTTTACTGAGAGAGCAGAAAAACTTAATTAACAAACAAAGAAAAAAAAGAGAGAAGAATGAATTCGCCTTTGAAGGTAACCACCTCGAATAATGTCAATTCACCTTACGCTGAAGGTAACCACCTCAAATAATGTCAATTCACCTTTCTTTGCAGTTTATTAACTTCATATCATTTACTGCTAATTTATCATTTTATTTATAAATAATTGGAATTTACTACACGAGCGCACTTTAAAATCTTAAGTAATCAAAGTTAAGCGTACAAATTCACATTTTTCGTGTCATGACAACCGACGGCATCTACTTACAAAGTAAAACTTAATTTAATGCATGAGAACATTTTCATTTTAGCGTTAAGTTAAGTAAGAAAAAGTTCAGCTTTTTTTCTTTTGTACTACAAGTAAGTAAGTAAGTAAGTAGCTACAATTAGAAGAAGAAGTTTGCAGCAGAATCAGATCTAATTATTCAACACTATGGTATCTAATTACAATGAAATTTAAGGAAGCCAGTAGGTGAGAATGTGCGTGAAATATAGGGTGTCCCAATAAGAGTGCACGATTTAAATTTTGTGCCATATTTTTGTACAGTGCATGTGGCAGCTCTGAAATTTAACAGCGGTCGTCTACGATTGTTCTGATTATTAAAAATGGAGCGCTACACAAAGGAGCAATGCGGTGGTATCATTGTGAAAGTGAGGCCGGTAATGCAGTAACTGTAAATGGTGTTCATTAAGGAATTAAGAACGAAAATTAAAGAAAAATGCTACCATATTCAATATCGATATCGAAAATCAAAAGTTATATTAAAAGTCAGAACAAAAGTCAGATAAAAATCAGAGCAGAATTGAGAACGAAAATTAAATCAAAATTCAAACCGAAAATAAAAAGCCAGATCAAAAGTTAGATCAAAGTTCAGATCAAAAGTCAGGTCAAAACTCAGATCCAAAGTCAGATCAAAATTCATATCAAAAACTAGATAAAGATGAGATCAGAATTCTGAACGAAAATTAAATCAGAATTCAGACCGATAATAAAAATCCAAACCAAAAGTCAGATCAAAGGTCATCAAAAGTCAGATCAAAAGTCGAATCAAAAACTAGATAAAGATGAGATCAGAATGCTGAATCAAAATTAAATCAAAATTCAGACCGAAAATAAAAATCTAGATCTAAAGCCAGATCAAAAGTCAGATCAAAAGTCAGATCAAAGGTCAGATCAAAGGTCAGATCAAAAGGCAGATCAAAAGTCGGATCAAAAACTAGATAAAGATGAGACTAGAATTGTGAATGAAAATTAAATCAAAATTTAGACCGAAAATAAAAAGCCAGATCAAAAGTTAGATCAAAGTTCAGATCAAAAGTCAGGTCAAAACTCAGATCCAAAGTCAGATCAAAATTCATATCAAAAACTAGATAAAGATGAGATCAGAATTCTGAACGAAAATTAAATCAGAATTTAGACTGGTAATAAAAATCCAGACCAAAAGTCAGATCAAAGGTCAGATCAAAAGGCAGATCAAAAGTCGGATCAAAAACTAGATAAAGATGAGATCAGAATGCTGAATCAAAATTAAATCAAAATTCAGACCGGAAATAAAAATCTAGATCTAAAGCCAGATCAAAAATCAGATCAAAAGTCAGATCAAAGGTCAGATCAAAGGTCAGATCAAAAGGCAGATCAAAAGTCGGATGAAAAACTAGATAAAGATGAGACCAGCATTTTGAATGAAAATTAAATCAGAATTTAGACCGAAAATATAAAGCCAGATCAAAAGTAAGATCACAAGTCAGATCAAAAGTCGGATGAAAAATTTTATAAAGATGAGATCAGAATTCTGAACAAAAATTAAATCAGAACTCAGACCGAAAATAAAAATCCAGACCAAAAGTCAGATCAAAGGTCAGATCAAAAGTCGGATCAAAGGTCAGATCAAAGGTCAGATCAAAAGGCAGATCAAAAGTCGGATCAAAAACTAGATAAAGATGAGATCAGAATGCTGAACGAAAATTAAATCAAAATTCAGACCGAAAATATAAAGCCAGAACAAAAGTAAGATCAAAAGGCACATCAAAAGTCGGATCAAAAACTAGATAAAGATGAGATCAGAATGCTGAGCGAAAATTAAATCAAAATTCAGACCGAAAATAAAAATCTAGATCAAAAGCCAGATCAAAAGCCAGATCAAAAGTCAGATCAAAGGTCAGATTAAAGGTCAGATCAAAAGGCAGATCAAAAGTCGGATCAAAAACTAGATAAAGATGAGACCAGAATTGTGAATGAAAATTAAATCAAAATTTAGACCGAAAATATAAAGCCAGATCAAAAGTAAGATCACAAGTCAGATCAAAAGTCGGATGAAAAATTTGATAAAGATGAGACCAGAATTGTGAATGAAAATTAAATCAAAATTCAGACTGAAAATATAAAACCAGATCAGAAGACACATCAAAAATCGATGAAGATGAAACCAGAATTAAGAACGAAAGCGAAACCAAAATTAAGTCCAAAATCCAGCCGGCAAATCAAAAGTAAGCTCTAAATCAGAAGTTGCAGTGACTTAATTGAATTAAATTCATTACAGGCACATGATAACGGAGTTTTTGTGGCCTTAACCGGACGGTATGGATCTAGACGTCATGTGGTTTGAGCAGGACGGCGCCACCTACCACAGCGTGCATGAATCAATCGATTTCAGAAATTCCGATGTCAACTGACCACCACAAGATCGTGTGATTTAACGCCGTGCGATATCTTTCTTTGGGGTGTTGTGAAATCCCAAATCTATGCGCAGCATAAACCAGAAACAATTCCTCAAGCTTATAGCCGAGATCTAACAACTCATCGGTGAGATAGAGTCACTTCTTTCTCAAAATGTCTTTGAAAATTTCATTCAAAGAGCAATGGTCTGTGATCAGAGCAGCGGGGGCCCTTTGCCGGATAATTTATTTATAGAATTCATCGAAAAATGTTTACTTTACAATGCAACCGCTTGCTCAAAAATAATGCGTTTTACTTTTTTTTGGGACACCCTTTATATTGAAATTCCTTTTTTCAGATGCAATAAGCAATAAATGCTTTATAAATTGAAAAGTTGTATATGCTTTTTGATTCTTGTTCTATGCTTGATGAACCTCGTCGAGTATGAATGCATGCAAATTGTACATAATTTAATTTTAAGTACATATAATAAAGTTAAATGATTTTTTTTTCTACTTACACACGAGTACATTTTAAATTCAATTTACTTTTTACCGACACTGGGCACTGGTCATCGTGTTTAATTGCATCCACGTTGTAAATTTTGTATTTTGCCAATAAATTTTCTTGTTGTTGGTTTTTTTTTTTGCGTGTGTGTGTAACTATGAAGTTATTATTTTCAATAAATTTACTATAAAGTGCTCATAAATTGTACTCAAATAGGTATTTATACCCTCGTACCTACATTGTAGATACATATGATAGCTATTGTATGTATGGATGTGTGGAAGCATACATTTATATTCACGCACACACACACACACACACACACGCACACACCCACACGAGTATGTACATATTAAAAAATCCATTACATTTCATTTCATTACGATTTGTTTGTTCTTATCTGCCAGAGTTCATGCATACTTGCATACCTGCAAAATGAGATTTTACAACATGCCACAAATCAATAATGAACATTTACATATTCATACACAAACACCCACACACACACACACACACACACACACGCACACACACGCACACACACACACACACACACACACACACACACACACACATACACACACACACACACACACACACACACACACACACACACACACACCCACACACACACACACACACACCCACACCAACACCCACATCCACACCCACACACACACCCCTACATAATCTATATAGTTACATGTGTGCATTGCCTTCATATAGTATTTATGCACTACAGTTTTAACTCCTCTGTATTATTATTACTATTATTTGAAATTCAATGTATTGGAAGGATAATTACAGACATGCTCGTGTACTCGAATTTTTGCAGTTGGCAGCGTATTTTATTTTATCGTTTAATTTTAATTTGTTTATGTTTAAAGAACTTACAAACTTGGCATTACTTCTGTGTGTGTGTGTGTGTGTGTGTGGATAGAGTTAAAAATGGGTCACACCTCCGATAATAACGGCATTCTTTGAATGTAAAAAAGTGGTGAATAAAAGGTGAAAAATTTAATTACATTCACTACTTTGGATAAGAGCAGGGGGAATATGCCCCCTTACCTTATTTAACGAAATTCTCTTGAATCAGAAGCTCTAGTAAATATAAAGCGCATGGTGACAGAGATTGAGAGAGAAGTCTTTAGAGGTGAATTCAATGATCTAGGGTTGCATTACTTAGCTCATTTTTTTGTGTGAAGATTTGTTTTCTCTTGAAGTCAATGCCGCACTCTCTTTTATTGATGACCGCTCGTTTACTGCAAGACTGTTATAAATATAAAAAAATAAAAATATTTTTCAGCTACAGACATACTACTGTGGGCAAAAAGTAGTAAGACTTTGTTCATAATTTCAAATTTTTTTATTCATTCTTCCAAATCTATTTCGTCCCCTTCAAAGTAATCCCCTCCGGCCCCAATACACTTGTGCCAACGTTTTTTCCAATTCTCGAAACAGTTGTTAAAGTCAATTTCCGGAATAGCCTTCAATGCGCTTAGCGATTCATGTTTAATGTCTTAAATTTTTTGAGTTTAGAAAATAGCCAAAAGTCACACGGTGCTGAGTCAGGCGAATAGGGTGGTTGCGGAACGATATCAGTCGAATTTTTGGCAAAATGGTCTCGTAAAACCAATGCAGTGATTTTGGAACCAATCGTGCATTCACTCTTCTTAGGCCCAAATGATGTTTTAAAATGGATGATGGTTTTCACTGATCCTTCAGATATTCCAACGATGCCAGTAAGGTCTCTGACTGTTAATCGTCGATTCTCGAGCACCAATTCCTGGATTTTATTGACCAGACGTGTTGATCATCAGTTGATGTTGATGGCCGTCCTGGACGTGGTTCGTCGTCAACGCGTTCTCGACCATCTTTGAACAATTTGTACCAATCAAAAACACTTGCTCGCGACATACAATTATCACCGAAGGCCTTTTGCAGCATTTTGAACGTTTCGGCACCAGAAATTTGATTCCGCACACAAAATTTAATGGAACTTCTTTGTTGAATAATTTCACTCATTGTGAAAATCGCCGAATGCACTTTTTGTGCAGAAACTTCAGAAAGACAAGCGTATACTAAACACTAATGATTATTTTGATGTGACATTTGGCACAGATGTCACCACCGACAGTCATACCAACCTTAAAAAAATAATATTTTGATGAATGGGTTTCCGCGCGAAATTTAAATAAAAAAGTCTTACTAACTTTTGCCCACAGAGTATGAATTATTTAGGTTCGTTTGCATTCACATTTTTTTTATTTTTTTTTAATAATCTCTTTCAAAAAGATGATAAAAAATGTGTTCCTCTTCAAATATTATCAAATAACTATTTTTATTATTATTAGAAAAAGTTATTGAATTATTTCCTACCTTTAGAAATATATAAAATATGTTTTGGGCCCTTTTTTTTTTTAAATAAATTGAAGGTTTTAAAAATCCAAAAGATGTATTTTTTTTCAAAGTAGCCTCACAGGCGACCGTTAGTATTAAGGGGGGGGGGGGAGGGGGGGGGGAAATAAGGTTAGTACTCTAGGGTTAAAAGTTAGTAAGTAAATGTTGTTAACATTAACTATTTCAACATTAATTTTCCTGTCTGGGAAGTATTTTTGATGGCTGTGTGAACAAATAAAATACTAAACCGAAAAGTTTAATTGCGTTTTTTGTTTTGTTGTTTTTTGGGCGATGCAAGTGTAGCAGAGGATGAGCGATGAGTTGTCGATATCACGCAAAATTCTTGCTTCATGAGTTTTAGTTACCAAAACACAGTGTGAGGTCGCAGAGAGAGAGATAGAGAGACATAAATACTTAAAGCGATTTCACATATCAGTTTTTGCTCTATTTCCTGATATTTTTAAATGAAGTTTTCCGATCCTGTGAAATCTAAGTCGCTCTCTCCTATTTAAATTAATCATTGAGCGTTTCTCTTTATTCAATAGCCCTAGTAAATATAGCGTATGATATTAGAGATAGAGAAAGAGAGGTAAGTCTTTAAAGGCGAATTCACCAGCTGAGTGTCGCTCTACTTTCTAGTTTTTTCTTATACTAGTATGCAGGCAGTGTTGCCAAATCTGTGCTTTTTCCAACAGAAATGGTGAATTTTTGAAATGTTGTGTTTTTCAGTGCCTCCTTTTCCGACTTGAAGGCATTGTTTCATTTGGTGGCAGTGTTTTTTTTTTCGAATTGCTAGCACTATTCACTTAGCTCAGTAATAATTTTCTCTTATGCTGCGCGTTCATTTTCTCGTTTGCTCAGTGTTCATTTTCACATAATTTTGTCAATTTCATTTGACTAACACTCAAATTTCAACGTGTAAATATCCCCAATTCATTAATTATGGAATTACATTTGACTTTTAAATAAATACTTACTTAATCTAGTTGATTTTTTTTTAAATAATCATGTTTTTCATATTCAAATTGTTTACATACAAGTTGGTATAAAAATCGAAAAACCAGAAATAATATTCAATAACAATAAATTATTTTTATAATCAACACATTCACCCAGCCACACACCAGCGAGAATTCCACAGCATGCTAATAATTGTTTACACGCGTTCACGCAAGAAAACAACTCAACGACGTCCTCGAAACAAACAAAAAAAAAAAAAAAACAACAACACTCTCTCTCTAGTACGAAGTATTTATGTACGTGTATGCGAGCGGAGAACCCTTCAGTGGTAACAGTTGGCAAGCACCCTACAAAAACGCTGCCATTTGCAGGAAAATTGCATTTTGCTGGCGGCTGAGAGGCAGGCAATCGCGGCAAATATCGATAAGTACCTACTGCATACACATATATGTATGTATGTATGTAATGCGAAAAAGAAAAACCAACAAAAACAAATCAATCAGTTTAACAAAGCTACTCCAAGCATGTACCACATTTTTCGCCGTGTGCTCTAATTGTTGTTGTTGCTGCTGCTGTCGTTAGTTGTAGGTACTGTTACATATTTATTATAAATTTTTTGTGTTTGCATAAACCTGACATCAAAAAACGTTTTGTATATGGTATAAGTATGTACTATGCACGTAAAAGAGAGTAATGAGGTGGGAGGAGAAGGAGAAGGAGTTGAAGTAGAAGTTGTTAACATGAAAAACTTTCTTCTATTCATACGAGTATATGTGTAGTATGTGTACCCAATCTCTCTCTCTCTCCCTATTTTTAGTATGTGTGTGTGTGTGTGTGTTTGTGTAAATACCTACTCGTGTTCTCATTCAAATATTGTTGTTGTGGTCGAGGTTTTCTCCATATGCATAAACCACACGCACAGCGATCAATTTCATGCCATACAAGCAGAGCCGCTGACGCCGACAGAACGCACAAGTAATGAATTATACAATTGGAGTGTTCACAATTTGTTTTATTCACCATATGCCGTATCCTCTCAATGGTCGTAAATTCTCTCATTTCTCATACAACATCTTACAACTACAAAATACGACACCTTATTAACTTAATACTTAATTGTAAAAAATTATCTTCATTCATCTAATATATTGTTTTTTTTTTTGAGGAGCTTTATATGAAAAGGCTTTGAAAGTACGAGTACACTTACCTCTCCCCTACCCTCTCTCTTTGAATTATACCCATAAAACATCAGGTAAACACACAAGTAAGGATTTAATAGCATACCTTCTAATGTATTCAGACAGGGCAGTGGAGCAAAAATATGGGACCGGGGGAAAAAATAAATGTGCAACTTTTTTTTTGAAATGTGCATAACGTCGTAGTTTTCAGGCTTTTTACTTTTTACCCATTTTTGACATATACATTGAAAATTTTTAACATTTTGACAGGGACCGAACAATATAAAAAAATAAAAATTTAATAATTATCCTTTGATTTAAATGTGTTTTGATCAACGATAACAATTATCCTGTGTGATTGCATTCCCTCTCCAATCTTCCTCCCACCTATCAATCTTATTTCCATTCAACACAATGCTCTGCATTCATAGGGGTACACCCTGTGTGTTGAATGAATCAAAAAATAAAAACTAAAAAAAATTTGGATTTTTATTATTTTAATCTGATATTAAAATTATTATACTTACGATTCAAGTAGTTCATTCTTACTTTACTTACTTTTAATGACACAACATCCCATGGAGGGCCTAGGCCGAACATTTCGGCCGGAATCGCACAAATGAAGCATTCACTGTTGGCTTTCAAAGCAGCAATCGTGTTTGGCTTGTCCCTGTAGACAAGAGACTTAACATAGCTCCTCAAAAAATAGTCTAACGGGGTCAAATCATACAATCTTGTTGGCCAATTGACTACACAAAAACGTGAGATTAACTGCTCACCAAATTCGCCTCTCAATTGATGCATGGTTTCGCGTGCAGTGTGGCATGTGGTACCGTTCTTTTGGAACCACATTGACCATAACGTTGCGGCCTTCATCGTCTTTGAAGAAGTACAGCCCAATGATGCCGCCTGCCCATAACATGCCGCCGCACCAAACAGTTCATTTTTCGGGATGCATTGGAGCTTCTGAATTGCCTCTGGCTGGTCTTCACTCTAAATACGGCAATTCAGCTTATTCTCGTATCTATTTGGCCAAAAATGAGCCTCGTCGCTAAATGGACGTTATGTGTTACTACTACTTCTACTACTATTTTCTATAAGATTTCTACTACTATTTCCAGTACTATTTTCTATTACTGATCTGCTACTATTTCTACGACTACTGTCTAATACCTTTTCTACTACTTTACTTTACTTTTAATGGCACAACAGCCTAGGCCGAGCTTTTCGCTTTTCGCATCCACTCATGTTGTGCGTGTTATATTTGTACATGAATGGAAGGGGCCTACAGTTTAATGCCGAATCCGAACGGCGAAGTGAAAAGCTTTTCATAGGCAATTTTTACTCTTGTAGGTTTGCCATTGCCTGCCAAGAGGTGGTGCCGTGCAGAAAAATTATTTTTTTCTACTTTTTGATTTTGCCTGTGCCGAAATTCGAACCCCGGACATTCTGCGTAGCAGCCCAACACACTACCACTACGCCACAGCGACCACACCTTTTCTACTACTTTTTGATAAAATATTATTAATCTTAATATAGAAGTTATATCCCCATATATACAGTAGCGGCCAGAAATAATGCAACACCCAATTTTGTTTACCTTAAAGCTGTGCCACTCGAAAACCATGAAAGCTTTTACAAACCCAAACCACAAAATTTATTACTTATTCTAAGAGAAATATTTTCGCACAATAAAATTTCAGCTAAATTTTGTACTTATATTTTTAATATTTTTCTAAGTCAAACAACCCATAGGCTAAAAAAAAAATCACCTAACATATTATTTATTTTTCTAATTCAATTAAACTTTTCTTTTAATGATAAATTCAATATACAAGCCATGGTTAGCCTTTTGCAGTAATAACAGTAGCGCCAAGCTTCATTAATCGTTCTAAGGGGGTCTCCTGCCAAGCTTTGTCTATTCCATCCATAAGTTCGTTGAGTTTTGTTTATTTTCATTTGCGAATAGAAGGGTCAAGCTCTTCCCACGAATGTTCTATCGGATTAAGGTCACGTAACTAAGCCGGCCAGCTTAAAATTCTAATATGTTAACTTCCTTAGCCCACACCATCACGTTTCCTCCACACCGTGCTTTATAGTTGGAACCTGGTATTTGGTATTAAAACGCTGTCCTATTGGTCTGCGCTCATAATAACTTCCATCAGACGATCAAAGTTTGAATTTGCTTTCACTAGACCACAGCACTTTTGCCCAGTCTACCCTTTGTCCACTGCTGGTTCTGTCTACCGAATGCTAACCGTGCTTTTCTATTCTTTTCTGATATGAAGGGTTTCGTGCAGGTCTTCGTGCAAGCAGCTGCACTGAATGGAGACGACGGCGAGCAGTACGGATACTCATATCGAGGCACAAATGCTCACTGGGCAAACTTTTTCACATCAGTAGCAGTTTTCCTGGGATCATCTTTCACTACGTTTACCATGGCCCGGTCTTGACATTCGATAGAAAATCTTTTCCGGCCACAACCCAATTTTCGCTCAATCATTTTATTAGATACTAAACTAACGGTCGATTGATTAATATCGAATTACAAAGCCACTTCACGATTGGATTTTCCGGAATCCTTTGCCGTAACAATAGCTTCTTTGCAAACACTACTTAATTGCTTTTCAATCGAAGCCATTTTCACTCCAAATTAAGAAATTAAATTATAATCTATCGGGATTCAAAAAATAAAAAGAAGTGTTGTACCTATATTAGAAAAAAAAATTTTTTCTACACGGCACCACCTCTTGGCAGGCAATGGCAAACCTACATGAGTAAAAATTGCCTATGAAAAGCTTTTCACTTCGCCGTTCGGATTCGGCATCAAACTGTAGGTCCCTTACATTCATGTACAAATATAACACGCACAACATGAATGGATGCGAAAAGCGAAAAGCTCGGCCTAGGCCCTCCATGGGCTGTTGTGCCATTAAAAGAAAAAGTAAAAGTTTCTCTTAGAACAAGTCACAAAAAACCGGAGGGGGGGGGGGGCTGTTTCTGAAAACCTTTTTTGGTTTGAGAGTCTCATAGTTTTAAAATAATAAAAGATTGAATGTTACATTTTTTTCTGGCCGCCACTGTATTTCTGACCAATCCTTTGAAAAAATTATTTAAAAATTTCGAAAAAATTTAACTTTTGGATACCCAAAAACACTGGTCCCCCATAGGTAACTCCGTTTTTCGTCAGGCCGGTCTTCAGATTTATATTTATTTTCGGGAAGAAAACTGAAATATCAACTAAAAGAATTAGGAAGACGAGAGCGCTGTCTAAGCTTTCCAGAAGCACTAAAAGGGCAAGCACAAAAAGAACGCTTGTAAGCAGAGCAAAAGAGCATATCCGTTAGGAGCACAGAAAGTAAACTTTCATCTTAGTTCCCATTTACATCTTTCCAGACTTGAGCATCAACTTCTGAGTTTGATGGCGAGAAGGCTAGGCGGAAGGGTTGCGGGCGGCTAATTCAAAGGGGAATTAGCAAAACTTGACGTTCTAGTCTTGAAAGTGGTAAAAATTATTATCATTTGTTTTCTGATTTCAATTTTGTGTAAAGAAATGTTGTTCAGTCTCTGAAAGTTAATGAGTGCTTCTAAAAGCATCACAAAGTCAGCGCTCCCAAAGTGCATCTTAGGGAAGCGCTTAAAATTTAACCGTTCAGCATGGGTCTTAAAGACAGTTTTACTTTTATTTTCGATGTTTTTGTTTGTAGATGTTTGTAGCCGGCGCCGGGTACATTCACTCTTTCATAATTGTCGTTGTTTCATGTTGGTGGGGCCCAGTTTACACCGGCGTACATTCTAAACGCAAAAAGACTCTTTCGTAGTTGTTGTTGCTCTCGTTGTGTGCGTCACAGTGTAATGGGCTATATGTATGACGGGGGGGAAGGGAGGCTGGGGTGCGGGGCTTGTTACAGAAATTGTATGTGCCCCAACAGCAACAGCAACAGCAACAAATTTTCCAACCGAAAGTTTTTTGTTTAACACAAAATTTATTGAAACACAAAAAACTTTGTTAATAGAATGTCAGTTTGCAACGGAAATGACAGTGACGTTTGTTTTGGTTATTCGTTGCCAATATGAAAACAACAATAACAGCAACAACAACAACAACAACAACAACAACAACTAATAAAACAAACAAACAAATATCAAAGGATACTATAAAACAGAAAAGTAAGAGAATATTTGCCAGAATTTCCTCTAACCAAAAAAGGAAAACAAGTAGAAGAAAACGTTGAAAGTAGAAGAAGTAAGAAAAGTAAATATTTCGTAATACTTATTAATTAAAATTCAATTGTAACTTTAATGTTCTTAAGCTTTAATTTTTTCGTTAAAAGCTTAAAAACTTCTGCGAGAAGTTGTGAAGTAAAATCGAAATTGAAAGTCAAGTTCCACTAAAACTTGAACGACATAAATTGTTGATCAATAAACTGGCCTGGTTTCAAACGAAGGAAGACTATGCCTCGATTTAGTTAGCCTCTTTAAACATTTTTCTGCAATTTTCTTCATTCTTGTATTGTTCTACGTAATCGATAGTACTTACTTACTTACTTAGCTGTCACTAGAGTCGATGATCAGTATTGGCCGCCTCGTGGATTCATTGGGGGGAATATTTCAACGTGGTGGCTTCCAAGCCCGACGCCCAATGATCGAACATGGACGTACTTGCGACTGTCACGAATTTTACCTTGTGTCCTACGCCCCAGGCTCCCCAAGAGTATATCTGATTTAATTTTTGTGTGGTCTAGATTTCATTTAGTTATTTATTTTACGTCGGTCAACTATTATAAGATTGTATCAGCCTCCGCATTGCTCGTCCGTTAGTTTCTCGTGCAGTTAAACTTTTTCAGGAGCTAGGTCATGAAGGTGATCGTCTAGGAACAGGGAGAAAACCCACCATCAATACTCCCTTCTTTTTTCCTCTTTTAATGGCACAACAGCTCATGGAGGTCCTACTTATAGGCAGAATAATTCAATGAGGGCCTAGGCCGAGCTTTTCGCATCCATTCATGTTGTGCGTGTTATATTTGTACATGAATGAAAGGGACCTACAGTTTTTTGCCGAATCCGAACGGCGAAGTGAAAAGCTTTTCATAGCAATTTTTACTCTTGTGGTTTGCCATTGCCTGCCGCCAAGAGGTGGTACCGTGTAGAAAAAATGTAATTTTTTTTTTCTTTTTTTTAAAGTATTTTGCCTGTGCTGAAATTTGAATATCAGACACTCTGCGTAACAGGCCCAATACCAACTTAGTATCGCAATGAATCGCAAAATCGTTCAAAAGCGGCTGCAGCGTAATTCAACAATTTCCATGAAAAAAGTTGCTCACGAAACTGGCATCAATCGTGAATCCGTTGGACTCATATCAAAAACCGAAATATGTAAGAATCAATGCTCAGAAGCTCCAAAAAGGCCAGTTACTTACGGTTGAAAGCAAGCGCGTACAACTCCACAAGAGACCCTTGATATTTGTAGAACAGGGATTACAAATCGGCCAAGAAGTATACCGCTGCGAAATTTTGGAGGCTGTAGTACTCCCTTTGGGCAAGACAGCACTCTTGCGATAATGATTATTCGTTCCAGCAAGACTCTGCGCCAGGTCACAGAGCCTAAACGACACCAGAATGGTGTAGGTAGGGCTCATTTTCCTGATTTTATTACATCTCAAGAATGGTCACCATATTTGCCGGATCTCAATCCGGATAGATTACTGCGCGTATGTTCCATTTTAGAGACCTGCGGTCTGTGCTAAACGTCATTAAAATTTGCACACCCTGTAACAGTCGTTGCGTTGTGAATGGGTCCGAATGACGGTGGAGGAGCTGCGACCCATAGCCAAAAATGTTTCCAGGCATTTGAAGCGTTTGTATATTCATGCTAAGGGTGGCTGAATATATTGGGTCATATAAAAAGTATCGGCGGTTGGTACCCACAAATCTGTCATGTGATTGATATTTAGTGCCTCCGCTATTGCCTGACAGCTTGCGGATCGATCTTGCTTCACATGTTGCTAAATTTCATCGGCTTTTTCAGAGAGTGGCCGACCAGAGCATCTTTGATTTTGATGACAATATTTCTGGAATGAAATCGAGCTGACCACTCCTGGGTCCGGCGTTTTCTCACAGTATACTCACCTCACCGTAAACCGTACCCATTTTTCGACTGGTTTTTAAAGCGGTTTTACCTTTTCTATAGTAATAAAATATCTTCTTTCTTCTTTTAATGGCACAACAACCCATGGAGAGCCTAGACCGAGCTTTTCGCATCCACTCATGTTATGCTTGTTATATTTGTACATAAATGGAAGGGACCTATAGTTATATGCCGAATCCGCACGGTGAAGTGATAAGCTCTTCAAAAGCAATTTTTACTCTTGTGCCTGCCAAGAGTTGGTGGCGTGTAGAAAAATTGTATTTTCTACTTTTTGATTTGCCTGTGCCGAGATTCAAATACCGGACACTCTGCGTAGCAGTCCAATGCACTACCACTAAGCTGCAGCGACCACAGCAATAAAGCATCACATCAGAGCGTATTTCTTCAGATATATCACTCATTTTCAAATCAATGTAACTTTTTACACTAGCGACGAATTTCACTACAAAATGTCGCCTGAAATGTTATCTTTCAAACATGTGTGTTTCCTTGACATAACCGGACTAGTGTTGCCAGATTTGTGGGTATCAACACAAAAAACCGCGGATACTTTTTATATGACCCAATATTTTTACTCATTCATTAATTACAAAAATTTTTATTTATGTACAAAACTGTTGTATTTCACTTATTAATTGTCACCCTGTATATCAATTGGAATGCTCTCCCTTTCCACTTATTAATTTGCCACCCTGTATAACAAGTGGGACTCTCTCCCTTTCCACTTATTTATTGTCACCCTGTATATCAAGTGGGACTCTCTCCATTTCCACCTATTAATGTGGAACGCACTCCCTTTCCACTTATTAAATGTCACCCTGTATATCAAGTGAAACTTTCTCCCTTTGCACCTATTAATTGTCACCCTGTATATCAAGTGGAACGCTCTCCCTTTGCACCTATTAATTGTCACCCTGTTTATCAAGTGGGACTCCTCTTCTTTTCCGCCTATTAATTGTCACCCTGTATATCAAGTGGGACTCTCTCCCTTTCCACCTATTAATTGTCACCCTGTATATCAAGTGGAACGCTCTCCCTTTCCACCTATTAATTGTCACCCTGTTTATCAAGTGGGACTCCTCTTCTTTTCCGCCTATTAATTGTCACCCTGTATATCAAGTGGGACTCTCTCCCTTTCCATCTATTAATTGTCACCCTGTATATCAAGTGGAATTTTCTCCCTTTCCATCTGTTAATTGTCACCCTGTATATCAAGTGGAACGCCCTCCGTTTCCACCTATTAATTGTCACCCTGTATATCAACTGGAACTTTCTCCGTTTGCACCTATTAATTGCCACCCTGTATATCAAGTGGATCGCTCTCCCTTTCCACCTATTAATTGTCACCCTGTATATCAAGTGGGACTTTCTCCCTTTCCATCTATTAATTGTCACCCTGTATTTCAAGTAGAACTTTCTCCGTTTCCACCTATTAATTGTCACCCTGTATATCAAGTGGAACGCTCTCCCTTTGCACCTATTAATTGTCACCCTGTTTATCAAGTGGGACTCCTCTTCTTTTCCGCCTATTAATTGTCACCCTGTATATCAAGTGGGACTCTCTCCCTTTCCATCTATTAATTGTCACCCTGTATATCAAGTGGAACGCTTTCCCTTTCCACCTATTAATTGTCACCCTGTATATCAAGTGGAACTTTCTCCCTTTCCACCTATTAATTGTCACCCTGTATATCAAGTGGGACTCTCTCCCTTTCCACTTAACCTCTTGATTCTTGATTTCAAATTCCCTATGGACTATTAATAGAATTCCTTTTTTTTTTATTATTATTTTTCCATGGCAAAATGAACGATTTGAGCTCAAATTTCTACCTAAATTTTATAAATAAATAAATTTTCTTTAACTAATGCAAAAGTCAACAGCAACAGATCAAAAAACGAAAATTGACTTGAATTCAACTGTAAAAATTTTTGCAATTTCATTTTTCTTTACTTTTGATACACACACACACACAAATACACACACGTGTACAAACGCACACGCACCCGCACACTGACACACGAAATATTCAATCAGGAAAAGTATTGTGCGGATGGACGGAGTCATTTCTACTTCTATTTCTATTCTATAAAATATACGGGAACACATTGACGTCATTGTTGAGTAGTCAAATATCAATAAAATATGATTGAAGTTGATTTTCTTCCTCTTCTTCTAGTTTTTATTTTTTCTTTTTTCTGCATTTTTTCTCTTGATCAGAATTCTCTTGCTTTAGAATTGCCAAGAATATAATATATGTGATTTTTAGAATATTTTGTTGTCGTCATTATTGCAAATATTCAGTTGGAAAATGCTCGAGACTTTTTTCTTTATCATTATTTGACATTTACTACTTATGTACTATTACATTTGTGTGTGTGTGTGTGTGTGTGTGTGTGTGTGTGTGTGTGTGTGTGTGTGTGTGTGTGTGTGTGTGTGTGTGTGTGTGTGTGTGTGTGTGTGTGTGTGTGTGTGAGTGACTGTGTGTGTATGCTACACATTATGAACATACTCATACAAGATTTCCACATAAGTACAGTAAAAGTCGGTGGAAAATATCCTCAGAAACCTTTACCCGATGTACAAGTATGAAACCGGTAATGACATATCTGTGTCGCTAGGTAAAACTATACGCTCTGTCAAAACACATCATTGGTGCCATTTCTTTGCATTTAGTTCTGTCAACAATATTCAGTATTCATAAACAATCAAGTGTCATTCATACAACAACATTTTTTTTTTCGCTCGTAAAAATGTCGAATTTTGTGCCTACAAACTACGATATGCGGAAATCATTGATTTTCTGTTTTGGAATCTCATCGAATGCTAAGGCCAGCACGCTCTAGGCAAAATAAATTGCAACGAGTGGTTCAATAAGTTTAAAAGTGGCGATTTTGATGTGAGAAACGAAGAACGTGGAAGACCACCGAAAAAGTTTTAAAATGCCGAATTGCAAGCTTTACTCAATGAGGATGATGGTCAAACGGAAGAACAGCTTGCAGAACAATTAAATGTTACCCAAGAATGCATTTCTCAACGTTTAAAAGCCAAGGGATTGATTCTGAAGGTGGGAAGATGGGCCCCGCATGAATTGCCTGAAAGATAGCAAGAAAATCGGAATACCACCTGTGAAATTTTGCACGCCAGATACAAAATAAAGTCTTATCTTTATCGAATTGGATCTATTTCGAAAATCCCAAACGTAAGCGATCATATGTTAAGCCCGGTACACCGGCCAAATAGACAGCAAAGCCAAATCACTTCGAAAGTAAGATTAGATCTGGGATCAGCGAGGTGTTATCGCGTTTGACCATCTGAATCCAGGTGAAACAGTTACTGGTCAACGCTACCAACAACAATTGGGCGATTTGAACCGTTCTTATCCCAAAAACGTCCAGAATATCAAGCTAGGCAACACAAAGTGATTTTTCTTGTTGCATTGTCAACATCATATCGAACAAGAACAAAACAGACTTCGGAAATTGGTAGATTCGTACAGCTGGAAAGCCCTCCCTCATGCGGCTTATCCACCAGACTTAGCTCCATCTGACTACCACTTATTTTCATGAATGGGGCACACACTTCCGGAGCAGCACTTCGATTCTTACGCAAATGTGCAAAAATGGCTCGATGACTGGTTTGACTCAAAAAGCGAACAGCTTTTTTGGCGAGGCATTCACAAATTGCCAGAGAGATGGGGAAAAATGTGTAGCTATAACCATTTTTCTTAACTAAACGTGTACTTTCATAAACAAAATCATACTTGTACACCGGTATACAGGGTGCGCTATCTTTTATGTTGATATGTAAACATTAAAAAATTTCAACATTTATCAACCGATTGATTTGAGTAAACATGTTTTTGAAACGTCAATTCAACAATTTGCTACAATTTTAACCATGAATCGCTTCACATCGAAACAACGCGCGGAAATAAGTGACGCTGTACATTGAAAATACTTAGTCGGTCAGTTGTGTTAACTCAACGGGTATTACGTCGAAAGTAGCGTGGCCAAGAAGCTCCGTCTGGCAATACTAGCGACGTTTGGTGTCGAATTTTATTGAGCACGGGACAGTGGGAGATCGTCGACAAGCCGTTCATCAACGTCCAAGGCGTTCCAATGAACTGGTTGGAGCGGTAAGAGAGAGTGTTGCCGAGAACCCACATGTGACGTTTCGTCACCGCGCTCAGTATTTTGGCGTCAGTGCAACCACCTTGCGGAGCATTTTAATGGATGATTTGCATTTTTTTCCGTATAAAGTGCAATTGACTCAAAGAATATTAAGAATATTGCCGACATACCGTCCACGTCGCTTGGAATACGGGTAAACAGTCGCTCGAATGATTGACACTGAACCTGATTTTGTGGAAGGAAATTTTGATGACCGACTAGGCCCATTTCAAATTATCTGGCAACATTAACAAGCAAAAATGCCGTATTTGGGGAACAGAGAATCGACACGAGATCCATGAAACATCATTTTATGACCAAAAAGTGAATGCTTGGGCCGACGTTTACGCCAAAACCATCATTGGTCCATTTTTCTTCAGAGAAGCCGAAGAAACTGTCGATGGTAATCGATATCGCTGGATGTTGGCTCTTTAGGTCTACCCAGAAATGTGAGAAAAAGGTCTCGACGGTTATTGGTTCCAAGAAGACGGTGCTTCATGCCTCACTGCAAATCATATAATTACAGTTTCTGCAACGAAAATTCCCTGAACGTGTGGTTTCCGAAAATTGAGACATTTACTGGCCAACCAGATAACCAGATTTGACCCCTCCGGACTTCTTTTGTGGGGTTATTTGAAAAGCAAAGTGGTCGACAGCAAGCCTCAGACCATTGACGAACTCAAGGCAAACATTCGTGCTAAAATCATCGCTATACCGCCCGAGATGCTCGAAAAAGTGTTGGAAAACGCGGCAAAATAGGCACATTTTGCTTTTGTATTGATTGATTTTGTACACAGAAACTAGTCCAAATAGATTGTAAAGGGCCAAATTAAATAAAAATACCTCATATATGGAAATCGGTTGTTTTTTGTTTT
Organism: Palloptera scutellata; assembly: GCA_958295655.1. Classification (NCBI taxonomy): domain Eukaryota; kingdom Metazoa; phylum Arthropoda; class Insecta; order Diptera; family Pallopteridae; genus Palloptera; species Palloptera scutellata. The sequence goes on along the minus strand of OY282452.1, from coordinate 52,837,477 downwards.
CATTGTTCACATACAAACATAAAAGATGAAGCACCCTGTAGAAATATTTATATATATACGAAGGTGCATAGAGGGATGGTGAATAGGTGCCTGAAAATGAATTTCAGGTGGTAAGACACCCTCAAATCCAAGATTTTGCTTGTCAAGAAGCATCTTTCAAAGCGAAAGCACCCAAATTTTTACACAGATCGGTGAAATAGCTTCATTGTGACAGCCTTTTAAAACAGACGCTTACGAGCTTTTACGTAAAATTGAAAAAAAAGAAGTTTATTTCGTGATCATTGTACACAATTTTTTACGTAAAAAAACCATCACGTAAAAAAAAAAAAAATCTTGAAAAATATTATGGGCCTCTTCTTCACTATCGACTGAAACAGTCCACCACTGTTTTACTCAATTTCGATGAGGTCGTCGCAGCACAAGTGACGCTGAACGTTCTGGTCGCGCAATTGAGGTCACCACACCCGAAATGATCGATAAAACTCACATTAGAATATTGAATGATCGGCGAATGAAGGTGCGTAAACTTGAAGGCGTATCACGTGGTTCAGTGATTTCAGTTTTGCATAAATAATTGAACATGCAAAAGCTATCCCTAGGATGTGAATGCCGCGTTTGCTCACACTTGACAAGTTCAAAGGAGTGTAATTTTTATCCCAACGAGTTTTTGCGCCGTTTCGTAACCGTGGACGAAGCTTGAATTCATCACAATACACCAGAGGTCAAGGAAAACTCAAATTAGTTGATTTCTCCAGGCGAATCGAAGCCGAAGGAGGCCAAGTACGCGTCGGTCGGCCAACAAGGTACTGGCGACTGTTTGTTTGTTTTTTGGATTGATTACCTTGAAAAGTTGCTCTTAAACGATCATCGGAGCATATTGTGCAGAGCTGTTGGATCAATTCGACGTCGATTTGAAGCAAATACTTTGACAGCATTTGACTGACAGGCTGCGAAAAAAGTTCTCTTCCAAAATTCATGGCAAAATTGCATGAATTAGGTTACGAATTGATCCCTTATCCAGCATATTCTCCAGATTTAGACCAACGGCGACTATTTCCTGTTTTCAAATAAGAAGAAATGTCCCGGCTGTATGAGACTTGGGTCGAATGAAGAGGTTATCGATGAAGCAAGTGCCTATTTTGAGGGCCTTGAGAAATCGAATTATTTGAAGGGCATCAAGAAATTGGAGAAATGTTAGACGAAGTGTATCAACCCAAAAGGGGACTGACTATGTTGAAAAATCAACCTTTTTCTTTTTTGCCGAAAAAGGTGTTCATCATTTCAATTGTCACAGACTTACTGACTTACTTACCCTCCTTCGTACTTAGAGTAAAATATTAGGGAGAGATTAAGTAAGGAGTTGAGACAAGAAAGTAGCAAAGCGAACCACACAGAAATGAGATCGGTTGTAAGATGGTAATCAATTTAGCGAAATGCAATTAAGCGAAAACTACTGTATACATTAAATTCCATTCATTGAAGTTGTCTACGGATGGCAGATACGAGAAAGAGATCACTAAGCTGGTATCTAACAGAAAATATTCGACTAAGCAAGAGTGATCGCAATTTTATAGCAGCTACTGTACCAAATAGTGCTGAAATATTCTACACAACACACATTAGCATAATAAATATGTACGAATGTGCTCGTACTCGTACTCGTATACGAATGAGTATGTGTTTAGCATACGCTGAAAACTTATAAAATGATATGATTTTTGATTTATTCCTTTTTTTTTGCTATATAATTTTCCTATGAAATCAACCAAGAAATTGAATTCTTATTGAAAAATTCTATGTACATTCAAATGCTGTTGCTTCTTTTTGTTCATGTTTGCACATTACTCGTACGTTATGATACCTGCTGCACAATTTGAAATGTAAGGCAGGGTAGATAATTTCCAGTTGCGTTTTAACCCTCTAACGGCCAAGGCCGCCTACAAAAACACGGGCAATAGCGAAATTGAAATAATGAAAACCGTTAAAACCGTTTCGTTAAACACCGTCATGCAGCGTTCTCTGTGAAACATGTTTTAACGGTTATGTGTTTTAACCGTAACCGTTATTTGGAAACAGGATATAGTCGCCTTATTTCGTGGGACAAGGTACCCGGGTGGGTACCGGGTGATCATCTGAAATGATCAAAGTTTATTTTTTAATTCTATTTGCTTTGGTTAACTTTTCAATTATCAAATATATTTGAAAATCTTTATTAGGATGCTGACGTAGAGGATGATGAACCTTCTTCGGGCCATGAACAAAATTACATCGCAACACTTGAAGAGCCCAACTTCAGAAGCATCTAATGTGTTGAACTTATTGGCAGAGAAGGAGTGTGATGAAGATTGTGTGTATGATTCTCTGAAAGTGTAAAAGTGGAAGCCTTGCAACGACTTAATCGGTAAAGTAGCTCAAACATCTGGCCGAAATATTGCTCGTCAACGCTGTGTTGCAGCATTCTTTAGTAGATTTTATGGTATATTTCTCAGGATATCTTCAACTGTATGTGATCAGGTGAGTTTGTGTGACAATATTTATTTATTTTTATTTTTTTTTGATATATTCAACACACAGAGTGTACCCTTATGAATGCAGGGCCTTGTGTTGAATGGAAGGAAGATTGATAGGTGAGAGGAAGAAGGAGGGAGAATGAGAGAGGGCATGCAATCACAGAGGACACCGATAAAGAGGTAGACAGCCACTGTGGCAAGTGTTATGCCTTTACCACAATAAGTTTCAGTTTATCAGTGTCGCCTATGACCGCATGTACCGCCAAAGGCCAAGCTTTTCGCATCAACTCATGTTCTACGTGTTACTTTTGTACATGAATGGAAGGAACCTACAGAGAGAGATACAAAGAAGAAAGAGTGAGAACATATTTCAAACCTTTTTCTGAATAAGAATTGGTAGCATTTTTAGGAAGACTTATTTATCTGTTGCACTGTGTTTAAGTCTAGAGCATTTGACAGAACTTTAGGTAGTCGGATTTTCAGATCTTCTTTCTAAGTATAAAGAATCAGAAAGAAATATTGCCATCTGTAATTTTTTCACTCCATGCTCTCACTCGCTCACGTTTTAAATTCTTGGAAAACGACACTTGTTGGGAGAGTGAGCAAAAATAAACTCGTTCTTCCAGCAAACATGCAACTACATAAAGACAGGCCAATATGTTCGACAAACTTCGCCTTCAACGAAGGAGCTACAGTGTGCTCCTACGTACTCCATGAAAGGAGAAAACGATTATAATGTTTTCATGAATGCACACGTCACTCGTAATTGAAAATGATGCAACTGCTAAGCCAGAATTTATTTCCCATTATAACAAAAAACTAAGGAGGTGCCGACAACATGGACAAGTTGTCAAAATGCAAGGTCAATCAATGGCTGCTAGCTCTTTTCTTCAACATTGTTGATATTGCAGCTTTAGCTGCATACATAATTTTACATAATCCTGAACTTACTACAAGTGGCAGGTTGAAGATATTTTGGAAAAGAATTAAGCTTGCAGGAATGCAATGTCAACATAGAGCAAAGATCAGGAAATGCCTTAGTGACATAAAAATGTCATGTAAAGTCTGCAATTCAATACTTCATTTGCTGGATTTCCTTTGCCAAAGCGAGATACCAGTGGACGGACGCATTGCTGTTATAGGAAGTTGCTACGCTTGCCGAAAACTTCAGAGAAAGCAAGGAAAACCTCAAAAAGCATGCACCAGTTGCCTGCGGCCTATTTGTGATTAACACTCGGGTTTTCTCTCGAAAAACGGTCAGTTTGGTTTGCCACATCATCATGAATAGACTTACGCCTGAACAACGTTTGCAAATTATTGAAATTTATTATCAAAATTCGTGCTCTGTGAAAAATGTGTTTCGCAAGCTACTTCTATTTGATGGTCGTCATAATCGACCCACAGAGCAGGCTATTCAGCTTATTGTGACCAAATTTCGTATCAGTTTCACTTTATGGGACAACAATCTACCAAATCGTATCTATAGAGTGCGTACCGAAGAGAATATTGCTTCTGCATCCGCCAGTGTTGAAGAAGATCGAGATATCTCCATCCGGCGCCGATCGCAGCAATTGGGCTTGTATTATTCGACCACCTGAAGGATTTTACGCAAAGATCTCGGTTTAATGCTATTCAAAAAACAGCTGGTGCAAGAACTGAAGCCAGGCGAGTAAGAATAATTGCCGTATTTGGAGTGAAGACCAGCCAGAGGCCATTCAGCAGCTACCAATGCAAGCGGCATCATTGGGCCGTACTTCTTCAAAGACGATGAAGATCGCAACGTTGCGGTCAATGGAAAGAGGTACCATTTGATGATAACAGCCTTTTTTTTTGCGGAAAATGCAAGAATTGGATTCGGTCGACATGTGGTTCCAACAGAACGGTGCCACATGTCACATGCCACACTGCACCCGAAACCATGCATCAATTGCGAGGCGAATTTGGTGAGCAGTTAACCTCACGTTTTGGTGTAGTCAACTGGCCATTGGCCACCAAGATCGTGTGATTTGACCCCGTTGGGCTATTTTTTGTGGGGCTATGTTAAGTCTCTGGTCGACAGGGACAAGCCAAACTCGATTTCTGCATTGGAAGTCAACATTGAAGGCGTCATTGGTGAGATTCCGAGATTACGGCCGAAATGTGTGAAAAAGTGTACCAAAATTGGACGAGTATAAAGAAGTCTTTACTTTGATGTACATAATTTATATTTTATTATTGTTATGAGAAATCAAAGCTTCCGCGTGAACACAGCCTGTTCTGTCTGTTTTCGTACCTAGAGTTGTTATGATTTGCAACTGAAAAATGGATTTCAGTTTCGAGGTCAAAATGACCTTTTGTTGAATTAATTATAACAAAAAAAAAAAAGTGATCGTTAGAGGGTTAAAAGATGAAGAACAGGTACGTGAATATTTATGGGATATGATATGATGTGAAGAAACCAACTGTCGATATTTAACCGAGCTGAAAACGTTCAACTTAGGCTCACTCCGAGATTTTCTTGAGGCTTACTCCCTATATTATGCAAAACTGGATGTATACTAGTATATTTTTCTGCAGGTATAGCAATTTGTTTGTTTCAGATAAGTTCGAAAATCTCAATTCCAAACTCCATAACTAGCGTTTTATGCATTCTCATGTTATACGATTTTCTCGCGTTCATTGAAAAGAGTGATGATCGGTCTTGGCCACCTCTTGGCTGGCCCCAGTTGATAAGGTCAACTCAGTCAGGTCGCCCTGTACCTGGTCTTTCCAACGGAGATTAGGACGTCCTCTTCTGCGTGTTCCTCCACTGTGGGTCGAATACAACACCCTTCCATTCGCTCAACATAACCCAGCCAGCGAAGCTGCTAGATTTTTATACGCTTGACTATGTCAGTGTCGGCGTACAGCTCATACAGCTCATCGTTCCATCTTATTCGATACTTGAAGGCTTGAAAAGTATAATTGTCAACAGTGAAATTTTGTCCAAGACGCCGTGACTCTATTCGTTTTGTCCTCGTTCACCACTAGACCCACTCTCTCTAGATTGAAGAATGTGGCATTGAATGCTCGCGCATTAGTGCCAATGATGTCAACATCATTAGCGTATCCCAATTTTCACTGCGCTGATAGTTTCGGTCAGTGTGATTTTGCAAAGCTTTGCAGGGGATATCAAAATCAGACACTGTGGCGTACAAAAGATGCCTAATCGTGCTGCCGAAGGTGTTTTTATAATCGACGAATAGATGATGGGTGTCGATCTGATTTTCTCTTGTCTTTTCCAAGATTTGGCCGATGGTGGATTTATCAGGCCTGAAGCCACACTGGTTAGGTCCAATTAGTTTGTTGACGAAGGGCTTCAGTCTTTTCGCTCGATAGGCCCTTATATGCAATATTAAGAAGGGTTATCCCACAGTAATTGGTGCAGATCGTGAAATCACCTTTCTTATGGATTTGGCAGAGTACACTGAGGTTTCAATCAATTGGCTTGCTTCATCCGACCATATTCTGCATAGAAGCTCATGCATTCGTTTTGTCAGCTCTTTGCCTCCAGTCTTAAACAACTCAGCAGGCAGGCCATCTGTAACTGAAGCCGTATTGTTTTTCAGCCGAGCGATGGGTATTAAGAACTCCTCATAGTCGACCGGCGATACTTAAAGGCCGTCAGTGATTGGGGTTTCAGGAGTAGATTTCGCAGTGGCGGGATTATTGCCGTCATCGCCATTAAGCAGCTGCGAAAAGTGCTCCCCCCCCATAATCTCATTATGCCCTGAATATCTGTCACCAGATTTCCATCTTCATCCTTGCAGGAAGTGGGCCCGGTCTTCAAACCATCAGTAAGGCGTCTTATGCTTTCAAAGAGTTTTCGGACCTCGTAACACTTCGATATCATTTAGCTCGCGTTTTTCTGCATCTCTTTTCTTGCATTTGAAGTGACATGTCTCTTCCCCCCTCAACTCTCTGTATCGCTCCTTAGCAGCTCGCGTTGCAACTGACTGCAGGGTGGCTCTATCTCGCTTCAGTAGCATCGCGACATTTTTGGTCGTACCACATATTTCTCTGTCGACAGTAGTAGCACCTCCTCGGCAGCCGTACGCATTGAGCGGGAAATGTGCGTCCACTGCGCGTTAGATTCTATATAAAAAAACTTAAACCAGCAATGTTTTAAAATTTGTTACTGCTTTTACCACACTATTGCATTTCACCTCTCTCATTCTCTTCTCACCACTCTTTGTTTTGCTCTCTACACATATACATACTCTTATGTATGTATGTGTGTGTGTGTGCGGTATAGCAACTGATATTAATTTGTTTTTTTCCAATTTATTCCATGAGCAATCGCACACACACTCGCACACTTTTTCTTGTATTCGCTCTCTCTCTCATGCTTTGCTCTGTAAACATGTGTAGCTGAGCATTACAGCCTAAAGTCTTCAACTTAGTTTTTCACTTTTTGATTCGGTATCATTCCAATTCAATGCAAACAAATCCCAACTATCCCATTCTAAATTTATATTGCTGAATTTATTAAAATGCTTAAATGCATACAATTTACTAGACCATTTGACAGGGGCCAGTAAAGAATAAAAATGTTTCGATTTGCTAAATCATTTAATCGTATTTTAAAATCCCAAGGGTTGAGTGTGAACCCAATGCAAAATTCAAAAGCTAAACAAAATTTAATTATAACTTTTGAACTTTTAAATTAAAATATTTAATATTTCTTCTTTTTTTTTTTTTTTGGAATCAACTTAACTTTTTCCCCCCACCCTTTTTCATTTTCGGGCAATTTAATTTGTATGCATATTATATTTAATATAGTCGTACAATTTTGTGTTAAACATCATTTTTCATACCCTCAATTATCGTAAATCATTATTCCCCAGTAGTTTTGTAGTTTTGCATTTTTATTTTATTACTATATATGCAATAAATTATAATCCCCAAAAAGTGTGTGTGTGTGTGTGTGTGTGTGTGTGCGTGTAGATCCTGGACACATTTCTACACGTACATATGCAATATAAATGTTATCCCTAAATATATACAAACATTGGCAAACACTCGTTCTATTAAAAATCCATAAATATGCTGCCCAATTCATGAGTGTAGGGGCCTCCAATAAACACACCAACACACCAACACACCAACACACCAGCACCCACTCACTCACTCACTCACTCTCTTCCCACTTGCTCTCTGCCCTCACTCTTTCGGTTATGCCCTGCTCTCTGAAATGATGTCTGTGTTTGTGTATGTGTGTGTCTGCGTTTACACGCTTTGGCTGCGAATCGAAATAAAACATTCACTATTTTAATGGGGTGCCAGTTAAGGTTACATGCTTATGAATAAAATTATAATAAATCATAAATATATAAAAACTCATGTGTGTATATGTGTGTGTGTGTGTGTGTGTGTGTGTGTGTGTGTGTGTGTTCGAAACTAACTAAATATACATATTTATTGTACATTGTTGGGCTAGTGTCCGTGTGCGTGTATGTGTGTTTTGCAAATGGCAAATGAAACAATTTTCGATAAAATGTTGTGCTTACCACGGGATATTATAAAATTTCTGTTTTTGTTTTTGTTATTGTTATTGTTATTGTTTTGTTTGTATTTGTTTATTTTGCTCTTCTGATTAAGAGTGGGAAGGTGTAGTTTTTCAATGCTGAAGTAGTTGCATGCAACTATTTTTAATCAGCATTCAATTCGATTTGATCCTAGTGTTAAGCTCTAATACGAAATTAGTTTAAATAAATACTTGCGTAAATACTTTCTACGTAGTTGAGCTTTTAATTTTAATCTATTTATGGACTGCTCACAATGGACGCATTCCACATGGCAATCATGTGAGATTTTGTATCATTGTAATGACATTTGAATCCGCGCGAGTTGGACTATTTTGAATAATTTTTCAATTTTATACGTAATTATAAATTGAATGAGCCTGGCCACACGCGAGCAATTATGCAGTTTTCAGTTTGCTTTAGTTTATTTAAATAAGGTGTCTGCCTGGCATAAAATATTGCACTCATGTTTTTCCGCTCGAGCCTAAGAAATTCGTTTTTGACGCATCTTAATAACTCTCGTGTGACTAGGCTCATTGTAAATTTGGTATATGTATTGTCATATGAAGTTTAATCAAAATCCCCCATTTATAACATTAAATTCCACAAATGTCAAAAAAATTCCTCAAAAATAAACATTGAAGTACAAAAGTATTACTCGTGATATTATATAGGTAAGTATAGCAGCATTTTTAAATTTTTTTCAAATTGTCATTTAGGGAAAGAAAGAATCCTCTACTTAACGTTTTCAATCTAGTCCTTACCAAATTTGAACAATGACAAAGAATATTGTAAGTTAACGCGCTCCAGCCCAACTCAACGCAACACGCGCGAACCAAACTCGCCAGCCACGAACATGCAGCCGTAATATGATCCTCAAAGTCATGGCCAACCAAAAGTCATGGGAACGCAGCTGCAGACACGTCACTCCAAAGTGCATGAGAAGCGCAGTGTCAGCGCGTTTAGGCTAAGTTAGCTTAGCAAATAAGTCTGTTGGTTAATTAAGGAAAATAAGATTCATTCAAATTCTGGGAGCCATCGAGAATGGTAATAAATTCTATTTCATATTAATTATTTTGTTTTATTCACTTTGCAGGTGGAAGCAAGGAGCCAGTGGGGCTCCCAATTTTAATTTTTTCGAGTGCACTTTGGTGCACTCGTTAACTTGTATTGTCTATAGTTTCCTTGTATCAGAGTCATTACATTTGCTGGCTAGATATGTACTGACGACCTCAATAGTCTAGTGGTAAGCGAAACAAATCAGCCACCAGTGAGGTGACCGGTTCGATTTTCGCCTTCCGCTGGTGGTTAATTCTCATTCATAACCTTTTTAGAATAGATGATTAGATTTGGAAATGGGCGGGAACGATACAGACCCTCCATACCACTCGTTTGCATCATTATATTTCACCCAGATGGCCAGATGGAGGAAATGAAGTAGAGAAAATAGAAATGATGAAAATAGGAAAAGGAATGAAGACATTCCTATCGATATGAAGTGAATCATGATTTTAACCAAGCATGCGCAAGTACTCTGCTTGGTAGGCAATGTCAAAACCACCAACTGACGCGTCCACGTGGTATTGAAACGTGCCTCTCTGGTGTAGAGAATTCCCACAAATATTAAAAATTCCACATCTCCCCACTCTAGTGATTAGTCTCAGCATTTTGGGAAATTCCCCACAATCTGGCAACCCTTCTATGTACTTCTATTTCTAAAGGTGGATTCTCTCAACTTTCAGATAGCGGAATGAATACCACTTACACTTGCTGTGTTGTTGTTGTTGTTGCTGAAGCACAGAGCGATAAGAAGAGAGAGAGAAAGATCTCATGGGCAAAATCACACCACTAAAACTTTCATGCGAACAACGTATGGGGATCAGCTGCATACAATATAGGCAGAGACGTCGACGTCAACGTCGGCTCTCTCAGTTTCATCTCATTTGCTGTATTCTTTTTTGTGCCTTTTCATTGTTGGTTTTCTTGGAAGGAGAGCGAATCGTATGAACATCATTCTCTGAAATTCCCATACAATTCTCTTTAACCTTATCAAAATTGTTTGTAATAATCAGAAAAAAAGAATAAAAGAAAAATATAACATCAAATTAAAATAAAATAAAAAAATAAAAAAGGAGAACAAAAATATCATTATCATGGTATATAAAAATAAGCTAACTTACTGCTGCCGCTTATGTAATACAGTAACTGTCTGTTCAAGACAATATTTTTTCCGCATTTGATGATAAAATAATAGTAAATACTTGATATACTACCCGTACTGTTTAACGGAAGACTGCAAACGATATAGAGGGGAGAGTCAGACAAGAGAAGTACGAGGAGAGAGAGGTAAGGGCTAACTCGTGTGGTAAGGCGAGTACGATAACAACGACTGCGGAGAGTGCGGTGGGTACAAGGAGTATATAATATATAGACGACCGCCCACTTTCTTGTTATTCCATAGAATTAATCTTTTAAAGAAGCAAAATTACTCGAAAACATTTTTGGGGGGGATGACTTGCAATAAAACGCATCATTTTCTTTTTAGTTTTACTTCTTTTGCTTTTATATATTATATAGGTGTATGTATATAATTTTTGCTGTCACACTTACATATGTTTGTATGTATACTTACAGCTCCGTATACTTTCCCAACGGGAGCGAAAGTGCTCTAAATGCGCTTCTTTGCCCACGCTGAAGCTTTCCTCTATGTCAGCAGTAAGACGCTCTCTCTTTTATTTAATTGATAATATTTTACAAATTACAGAAAATATAACTTTTATAGTTCCAACCGCTATTTATCAACTCGTGGACCTTTTTTGGTAAGCCTTCCATTAGAGATTTGATAGTTGTTTCAGATACCTTTTTGAAGTAGTTTGCCCATCTCCTTTTAAAATCTTCGATATTTTGGTTCACCTTTTTTGTACTCTTTAAGTTTCTTTTCACAAGAGCCCAATATCAGTCCACTGGTCTTAGCTCCGGACAATTTGGAGGATTGGTACAAAAACTATGTTATTCCTTTGGTACCAATCCAGAGCTTTTTTAGCTACAGGAGCTGCAATTGGCAATGCTGGAGTGCCGATGGGGTGCTATTTTATGGCAACCAGTTATCTTGTCTCGATGAATGTTCCTTTGCATATTATTGGACATGCCGTAGTGACATGATGCCAAATCGGGCCAAAAATATGTGTACACATTGGGCTCTCTTATGAAAGGAAGAAGCCTTTTTTTCAAACATTCTTTGTTGATGTAGATTTCGGTATTTATAGAGCCCACTGTAACAAATGACTTGCTTCTTTTGCCGCAACTGGTCGCTGTAGCGTAGCGGTAGTGCTGTTACGCAGAGTGTCAGGGGTTCAAATATTGGCACAGACCAAAAAAAAACAAAAAGTAACAACAACAAAATTTATACACGGCACCACCTCTTGGCAGGCAATGGCAAACCTACAAGAGTAAAAATTGTCCATGAAAATATTTTCACTTCGCCGTTCGGATTCGGCATAAAACTGTAGGTCCCTTCCATTCATGTACAAATATAATACGCACAACATGAGTGGATACGAAAAGCTTGGCCTTTGGCGGTACATGCGGTCATAGGCGACACTGATAAACTGAAGTTCATTGTGGTAAAGGCATAACACTTGCCGCAGTGGCTATCTATCTCTTTATCGGTGTCCTGTGTGATTGCATTCCCTCTCTCATTCTCTCTCCTTCTTCTTCTCACCTATCAATCTTCCTTCCATTCAACACAATGCTTTGCATTCATAGGAGTACACACTGTGCGTTAGTTAAGTGTATCAATAAAAATTAAAAAAAAAATCTGCATATAGCTTACCATACCACGAATTTTTTAGAAAATTATGTCTGCTTTTGGATTCTAAATTGTTCTTCGACATTTCCTCGAGCATCAGCAACATAAAAATTTTCACGCGGAAGCTGCGTAAAATCTTCCAGTACATACGTTTCGTCGTCCATTATGCAACATGAATATTTTTGCATGAAATTCGCTTTTAATTTCCGAGCCCTACTTTTGGCGTCTAAATTTCTTGCAGCTTTCCTGTCTGGAGCTCTTTGGACTTTGTATGATTTTGAACCTGCATTGGCTTTATCTTTTCGCACCAAATAGTCAGAGAACTGGGCTAACCGGGCAGCTTTTCTAGCAGATGTGTTTGGAGATCTTTTCAATATGCTTTCTATTTTCATGGGTTTCCCAATATCATGTGGTCCTTGTGTTCTTCCCGAACCAGGTTTCTTATCTATGGTAAAATTCTCCTGAAACTGTTTAATAACATTGGCAACAGTTTGACGGCAGACCTTCAATTCTTTGGCCAATTTTTTGTAAGACCAATTTGGATTTTTTTTTTTTAAATTAATAATAATTTTAAGACGTACTTGTTTTTCTTCACTCATTTTGATCAAACTCACAAGAAATCAACATGTTTGTCATTAAAACTAATAACTGACATGTTTTTCAAAGATAACTAGATCAAAGAAATTTTTAAATTTGACACCCAAAAAAAATTTTTAGGTAAAACGTGTGTTAAGATTTTTTCAATCTCACTTCTTAGTAGATTTTACATTGACTGACTGTCATAGGAAGTGAGCACTGAAATCAAGTTTCCCAGAAACGGTAAAAGAGCGCTCATAAATAAGCCTCGGATAATGAACCCCTCTAATGTTGACGACTCCCGCAAACGCCCAAAGGACAACGATTTACGGATATGCACCTGGAATATCCGAACCCTCTACAGGGAAGGTGCCTCTATCCAGCTGGTGGATGTCCTCCAAAAATATAGAGCTGACATCACCGCTATACAGGAAATGCGATGGACGGGACAGGGTTGCTCGCAAAGAGCATCCTGTGATATCTACTACAGCTGTCATGCGTCGAGACACGAATTTGGTGTTGGATTTGTGGTTGGGAAGAGACTGCGTCATCTAGTCTCGAGGTTCACGGCGGTGAACGAGCGCCTAGCCACTATCCGCATCAAGGCAAAATTCTTCAACATCAGCCGAATTTGTGTCCATGCCCCCCGACGGATGGGAAGGATGAAACGACCAAAGATGACTTCTACGAGCTCCTCGACAAAACTTATGAGCATTGCCCCCGCCACGATGTTAAAATCGTGTTAGGCGACTTTAATGCCAAGGTGGGCAAGGAGAGTCTCTTTGGTCCGACGATCGGAAAATTCAGTCTCCACGACGAAGCCACCGATAACGGTATGAGACTGATCGACTTCGCCGCGGCACGAACATGACAGTTAGTAGCACCAGATTCCAACATAAAGATATCCATAAGGCCACTTGGCTGTCCCCTGATCAAAACACACGAAATCAAGAGCACTGAAATCAAGTTTCCCAGAAACGGTAAAAGAGCGCTCATAAAGAGCGAACATGAAGAGAGCTTACAAACAGAGCAAAGAGATCATGACAGTTAGAATTAGAGCAAGTAATGTCTCATCTTACTTGCTGTAGATTAAAAACTGCTATCATTTGTTTTCTAGGATATTTTAGTAAAAAAATAAAAAAAATTTTGTTTAGTCTGAGAAAATTATTTAACGCTTCAGAATAGCAGCGCTGAGTCGGCGCTTCAAATTTCCCCGTTGGGTAGCTACGAGTGAGTGTAGTAGTAGAAATGGAAGCATAAGAAAGACTTGAAGCATTTTATGGATGTGCCATTTCAAATCAACTTAAGTCCAAAGTATTGTATATTTGAAAGAATTTGCTCAAGGGGATTTCTTGGATTACCTTCTATGGCATCGCATGGCATTGCATAATATTTGCTGTTGTTGTTGTTGTTGTTGTTAGCATAGTAACATAAGCGCATGAAAATAAGTAAATATATCTATGTATGTATGTACTTTACACCGTGTTTCACTTAAAAAGGCCAGTTCTTTTTGTTTTTTATTTTCTCTCCCATTTTTTCCATTTCTTTTCGTTTGAAGGTCATTGACAATAATTTTCATTGCGTATTTATTTTAGCTTTCGCTTAGTTGTATTTTTTTCATTGTGTGTGTGCGTGCGTGTCAGTGTGTATTTCAGTCAAAGAGGCTTTCCATCGTTGACACGATATCTCTCATTTAAATTGTGTTCTTGTTGGTGTGCAGTTAAAAGCTTAGTACATGGAAAAGTACAAGAGACAGAAATAATATTATCTCTTTTAGTTGTTTTTGTTTTTCTTGAATCCTACACCAGTGACGGGCGAAGAGAGGAGAGAGGTGAGCGTTTTTCGCCGTCAATGTGTATATTATGTACAAGGGGGAAAAAAGTTTATTAAAAATTAATGAAAAATCATTCATTAAATTAAAAATCAGCAAATCACTGAAAAACTTCATTAAATCAATGGAACCCGCATTAAATTAATGAATTTTACGAAAGCGCATGAAAACTTTCACTGACATTATTCATTAATATTGGTGCCATATCAAACTTAAGTCCCCTGTCCCACATGGTAAGTTTTCTTTGAAGAAAGTTTCCAATTCCCTTTTGGTCTTGCCACTTGCTTTTCCACACAGCAAGATTTCTTGATCATTTCGGCTTTTACTTTGTCTGAGATGTTAAAAAACGAATAGCACAAAAGAAAACTAGTACCAGCTAGTTAGAGCAAATCTGTACTCGTCCCTCTCGCCTTTCCTCTCCCGCTAAGGCTGTGGTTATATTCAAATTTTACTCGGCGAACAGCATGCAATTGTTGTTGCCCGAACACGAAAAAAAAGCTTTTACTCACTCTCACAGCGAACACGATATGCTGGGTGAAATATAAGTAGCCCGAGCACGCCGAGTATTCAGGGTGTCAATGAGTTATTCTACAAAAAAAGAACAAAAATGTATGTAAAAATAGAAAGAAAACATGCAAACCTGTACATAATTATTTTCATATGCAGAAAAGCTAAGTTGCGAATGTTCTTAGTTTTTAGAGATGTGAATATTAAATATATTATTCATAAAACTATTGAAAAAATATCATATTATTTTCATAATTTTTCAATTATTAATTGCACTCTCCATCTTGATAAAATCGTTTAAAGTTTTTTGGTATACCAAAAAATTTTATTACATAAAGAACTGAATTTCGACAAAAAGCAACTCTGCAACGAACACCCAGCACGAGAGTAAAATTTGATGTGTTCGTCGAACAGCAAACACCACTATAACCAGCAGCTTACAAACAATGTTTGGTACCGTATGTGTGTGGAATGCTCAAAATCGTTATGTGTGCGTGTGAAAGGAAATGCTCAAAAATATTGTTCACTATGGACATCATGGCATCTTATGAACTTACCGACGTCGGCGTTAACATCGGCTCTCTCAGTTTCTCATCATATGGATTATGTTGTAGACACCTCAAGAACTCTCTTAGCTCTCTTAGTTTCACCTCATTTATTCTATGGTATTAGGATTGACTGCATACATCAGTAAGCAGAATTGTCGGCGTTAACATCGGCTCTCTCAGTTTCTCATCATATGGATTATGTTGTAGACACCTCAAGAACTCTCTTAGCTCTCTTAGTTTCACCTCATTTATTCTATGGTATTATGATTGACTGCATACAGCAGTAAGCATAATTGTCGACGTTAACAGCGGCTCTCTCAGTTTCTCATCATATGGATTATGATGTAGACACCTCAAGAACTCTCTTAGCTCTCTTAGTTTCACCTCATTTGTTATATGGTATTAGGATCGACTGCATACAGCAGTAAGCAGAATTGTGGACGTTAATATCGGCTCTCTCAGTTTCTCATCATATGGATTATGTTTTAGACACTTCAAGAACTCTCTTAGCTCTCTTAGTTTCACCTCATTTATTCTATGGTATTAGGATTGACTGCATACAGCAGTAAGCAGAATTGTCGACGTTAACATCGGCTCTCTCATTTTCTCATCATATGGATTATGATGCAGACACCTAAAGAACTCTCTTAGCTCTCTTAGTTTCACCTCATTTATTCTATGGTATTAGGATTGACTGCATACATCAGTAAGCAGAATTGTCGACGTTAACATCGGCTCTCTCAGTTTCTCATGATATGGATTATGTTGTAGACACCTCAAGAACTCTCTTAGCTCTCTTAGTTTCACCTCATTTATTCTATGGTATTAGGATCGACTGCATATAGCAGTAAGCAGAATTGTCGACGTTAACATTGGCTCTCTCAGTTTCTCATGATATGGATTATGATGTAGACACCTCAAGAACTCTCTTAGTTTCACCTCATTTGTTACATGGTATTAGGATCGGCTTTTTTACAGTAGGAAGCAAAGTTTTAAATGGCCGTCACTGATTTAAAATAACCACAAAATTATATCTGGAAATTTTAAATAATTTAAAAAAAATTCAGTACTCCTAATGTTTCTTTGTTTATCTTGCTTTTCTTTTAAACACGAATATCTATAATTCAAATACTTAACTTAATTCGGTTTGTTATTACGGCCGCCAAAAATTATATTCTCCATGATTTTTAAAAATCCATAAATCACAATTTCTTTTCAAATAAATCAAAACCTCATTATCACGTCGTACATATTTTTTGCTGCCGAGAGCTGACTCCATCCAGCTCTCTGGATGCTAATGTTTCTAAGTATACTCTCGTATGGTTTGAGGAATATTTTTTCAATGTTAGTTTTGGTTCATCGATAATTTTTCGTGTGGCTTATTTATTGCTCCCTAATGAATTTTATTAAAGAACTTTGTTCATAAAGGAATTACTTACGTACAAAGATTGGCGAAAGTGAAAAGGCGCGCACCATAAGAAGAAAAACGATAGAATGAGATTAGAGAATATTGAGGAATGCTTGAATTGCAAGAATTATATCGATGCAGATAAAAGTTTATGTACTATATGAAATTTAAAGCACCAACAAAATATTAAGCATCACTTAGTTTATATGCCTGTAAATCATTTAGACTTGAAGGCAATTCTTGCGATACTCAAGCTTACAAAAAATACCGAAGTATCTTAGTCTGCCATAGTACATTAAGCATTTACGAAATGGTTTGTTTGATTTTCCTAATAGTAAATCATTTTTATATCATAATTTTATCTGGATTCACTTGGAGCCAATTAGAGTCAATTGAGGAGATGACTCCGCTCATGCAATTCTGCCTACATATCAATTTAAATACCATATTATTAAAAAGGCTACAGCTATTTAATTTTCACATCCCACTAGACACCACGATGAAAACATCATCATATCTAAATACTTACCTAGCTGTAGATAGAGAGGGAAGGAGCGAAATTGGGAGACACAGTCAAAGATGATATATGGTTTTATCGAAAATTCATTGGAAATGGAGAGGAGCGTTCTTTTCGTCAGTTTTATTGATAGCTTGCCAGCTTACAACTCGTTGAAGTGGAAAATTTCGTTTACATAAATAATGTCAAATTTGTTTTAGAGCTTTTTGATCGGGTATGTGACTTGTTTTCGGCCCCGCATACGTCTATGTAAACCATTATTAGAGTTGATTGGGATAGGAAGTCAATTGGAGTCCCTTGGAGCCATTTGAAGTCAATTAGATTGGCAATCACTTTGAAGTAACTTTATTTCAACTGAAATTTGAAGTCAATTGAAGTCACTTGGAGTCAAATAGAACTTTAAATCAACGGAAGCCACTTGAAGTCACTTGAAGTTACCGTAAGTCATATGGAGTCACTTGAACCCACTTGGTATCAAATATATGGAAGTCACTTGAATTTGAGTCAATTAAATTCACTTGAATAGGCTTGAAGTTACCTTAAGTCACATTGAGTCGCTTAAAGAAATTGGAGCCACTTGAAGCCACTTGAAGCCGCTTGATATCCGTTATAATTTGAAATATATTGAAGTCACTTGAATACACTTGGAGTCAATTAAGGTCACTTGAATGGACTTGAAGTTGCCTTAAGTCACATGATGTCACTTGGAGCCATTTGAAGTCAATTAGGATTGGCAATCACTTTGAAGTAACTTGGTTTGAACTGAAATTTAAAGTCAATTGAAGTCACTTGGAGTCAAATAGAACTTTAAATCAACGGAAGTCACTTGAAGTCACTTGAAGTTACCGTAAGTCATATGGAGTCACTTGAAGCCACTTGCTATCAAATATATATATTGAAGTCA
Organism: Palloptera scutellata; assembly: GCA_958295655.1. Classification (NCBI taxonomy): domain Eukaryota; kingdom Metazoa; phylum Arthropoda; class Insecta; order Diptera; family Pallopteridae; genus Palloptera; species Palloptera scutellata. The sequence continues at coordinate 52,819,325 of OY282452.1, read as the reverse complement.
CTTGAATTTGAGTCAATTAAATTCACTTGAATAGACTTGAAGTTACCTTAAGTCACATTGAGTCGCTTAAAGAACTTGGAGCCATTTGGTGCCATTTGAAGCCACTTTGTGTCAAATATAATTTGAAATATATATTGAAGTCACTTGGGCTCACTTGAATACTCACTTGGAGTTAATTGATTGGAGTCACTTGTAGTCATTTGAATAGACTTTGAGTTAATCAAATTCAATTGTGATTTAAAGTCAACTGGAATCATTTGATGTTACTTAAAGCTAATTGGGATTTGAAGTTAATTGGAGTCGTTTGAAGTCGCTTTAATTCAATTACAATTTGAAATTAACTGAAGCTACTTGGATATATTTGTAGTTTTTTGAAGTCACTTATGGTCACTTGGAGTCACTTTAATACACTTGGAGTTAATTGAAATCACTTATAGACTTGAATTTGAATACACTTGAAGTTACTTGAATTCTATTGAGAGAATTGATGTCTATTGGAGTAAACTAAAGTCATTTGGAGTCAATTGAGATTTGTGGACAATTGGTGTCGTCTGAAGTCACTTGGAGTCAATTTGAACTATAGTAAATAAGAGTTACTTGCAGTCTCACTTGAAGTTAATTGATCTCAACTGGTTTTAGAAGCCAATTAGAGTCACTGAAAATCAATTGGAATTTGAAATCATTTACAGTCATTTGATTTCAAATGGAGTCAATTGAACTCACTTGGATATACTTAATTGCGATTTGAAGTCAATTAGAGTTAGTTGAAAGCACTTGAAGTCAACATTGGCTTAGAGTTATTTGGAGTCAATTGCAGTCAACCTCGATATTGGGTTACTTACTTAAAATTGCTTTACTACATTTTAAGATGGAAACTCCACTAAGAATGGAGTTACTTGATGTGTTTTTTTGACATTTGTCTGACTCTCTCTCTCTCTTCTTTCCGCTCTGTGCTCTCACATCAGTTACGGTTAATAAATTTCTATTCATAAACAACAATTATGTTTAGTTACCACAAGACAACACTGTCTTTCTGCTCTTCGAGAACAATAAATTTGGAAAACAAAGTTCAATTTCAATAATGCCAACTCCAGTTAAATGTGAATTCATATTGTATTTACTTACATAATTGCATCAAACAATTCCTTTTATTATGATTAATTTATATTTTCCTTCAACATGTCTGCCAATAAATTTTAAATTTATTGTAGAAATTCAAGGCATGATATAAAAAGAGAAACAATCAAATCGCTTTTATCTTTAGCTTATTAGTTAAGGCAAGGGAGATAGACAGACAGACATACTTAGACAGAAAAACAAAAAAAAATGAAAAAAACAAACGATTGATGTTTATTATCACTTAACTATAGACGTTGAGTTGAGAACGTAGCAGAAGCAGGAGCCGCAGCCATAACAACCAATACTCACTCACTGTCTACTCAACACACTCTACTCTTTCACACTCTCACAACACAAAACACACACATACAATACGAGAGCAAATAATACTTACACAGCCAAATGCACTTGGTGTCTGCACAAGCAGATAAAAGAAAAAGAGGCGAGAAGAAGAGAAACAAAAAACTTAAATAATGAATTTAATTATATCACCATTAAGTGTAGATTTACCGCAGGAAATTAAAAGATCCCCTTTCACCTTAACTACTAACAACGACAACGACAACGACAACGGCAAGTGGAAGTAAGAGTGAGAATATAAGAAGAGTACAAGGAGCGCGCAAGAGGAGTACCACAAGAGTACAAGAGAGTGCAAGAAGTGCACAAGAAGAAAGCAAGAAGAGCACAGTCAAGTTAAATAGGTTGCGGTGCTCATATACACACATACACACACACACAGACACACACACACACACACACACACACACACACACAAGCTCATATACACCAATCGCGGTTGTGCTATAGGTGCATGGTTGCTGGGATTGCCATCTTGTTATGTACAAAAGACACTACAACTATTGCTCTCTCATTCCCATACTTATTCTACACACACACACACACACACACACACACACTGCATAGCACTAAATACATAGTAAATACATTGGTACGTTCTATACTATTATAAGAGGTATGGTAGGTAACATTGGTATCAAGTGTGTTCGCTTGAAATCACTTGAGCATGTAAGTTTTACTTACAATTTTTTGCCTTCTTTTCATGTTGCTCTTTTTTTTCCTGAAGCATTCATATGGTACTTGTGGCAGGAAGTATGTTTGTGTGTGTGTGTGTGTGTATGTATTTATTGAAGGGGAAAGGTAAGTGGTTGTTGTTGTGTGTTCTGTATATTTTTGATAAAAGAAAGAAATTACACATTTAGTTCAACAGCGGAAATGAGTGTAATAAATGATTTTGTTAAAGTGAAAAGCGAATTTCGATTTTGATAGCTATCAATTTAATCAATTTAGTAGGTAAATACTCGAACACACTCGCATACATAATGTTTCCTTTCTGTATTAATTTCAAATAAAATACAAAAAACATACGAAATATTTTTTTCGATTTTCTGCTCCAATTAACATGGAGTTCACCTCCATGTAACACAATGAAAGCTATTTTCGATTGTGTTTTACTTTAGTTACAAGAAACATGTATTTACTTAATATAAACTTATGGTTTATTGATAGGTTATGGTTTGCTTAGAGTAAAATTTGAGCAACAGAAGTTATGTTGCTTTAGATGTTGTAGAAAATGTTGTTCATATTCCCTTGGCACTGAAATGAACTTCTCAAGAAATTTTCGCTATATTTTTCCTCTTTCTCATAACATCATTGGTTTTGTAGCAGAGGAGTCATGGGTGATATTGCTTCACATTTCGTTTACTTGTGCACATATTTGATAATCGCTTTCAGTTGGCGGAAATATTTATACTAAGTATTTGGTTGATATTGTCTCGAGTTCTGTGCGCTTTAATAAAGTTTTGTTCAAAGTCGAAAATCTGTTAACAAAAATTTGACATTGGTGCGAATCCTATTTATTGCTGAATTTTATAAAATATCAAACCTAGAGAGATTTGCCAGTGTCACGTTTCCTGGGTATGGTAATTGAACTTTCTAGTTTAAAATTTCGCCGGAAAATGTTCAGTGTCACTTAAAAATACTATTTTATATTTGTGAAATGTCTCGGAAAAATGGTAGTAGAAAATAGTGGTAGAAAATGGTATTAAAAAGTATTTAAAAAGTACGAAAACAACTATTTTCTTTTTTAATAAAAAGAAAAATCCACTGGAAAGTAGTAGAAAAAATTGTATTAAAATAAAATAGTAGTAGAATTGTAGAAAAATAAACATGGTAAAAATCTTTTTTCTAATTAAATAAATATAAATAATATAAATAACTAATATAAAATATCACTGGAAAATTGGTAGGAATTAGTAGTAAAATATTAGTAGGGAATACTTAGTAGTAAAAATTTAGGAAAAAATCATGCAAATACAAATTTTATAGTAACTAAGAGGGGAAAGATCATTAGAAAAAGTTGTGGCGACAATAATGGAAATAGTAGTAGAAAATATTTTTGGGAAATATTAGAGGAAGTTAGTAAAAGATCGCGAAATAATCGTTTTTATAGCATAAGGAGAGAATATAACCGGAAAAAAGTAGTAAAAAAAAGTAAAATGAAATAGTAGTAAAAAATTCACAGAAATATTTTTATAGTATAGGGATAAAATATCACTGGAAAATATCTGTAGGAAACAGTATTAAGAAATGGTAGTAGTAGAAAATAGTAGTAGGATTTACCAAAACAAAAAAAGGTAAAATCTTTTCATAGTATTGAAAAAAAAGGATGGTTCGAAAATAGTAAAAGAAAATAGTAGTAAAAAGTACATATAGAAACCAGTAGTAGGAATTAATAAAATATCACAGAAATGAAACAGCTTTTATAATATACTTAATGATAGAAATTATCACTGGAAAATACATACTCGCATCTGTAGAAAATAGTATTAAAAAGTAAAAAAAATAAATTTTAATTAAAAAACCTTTTTTTAAATAAATAATTATGAATAATGTAAATAACTAATTTAAAATGTCACAGAAATGAAACATTTTTACGGGAAAATGTTAGTGGGAAATTGTAGTAAAATAGTAGTAGAATACAGTAGTAGAAAAAAGTAGTAGTAAAATAGTAGTAGAATTTACCAACAACAAAAAATTACGGAAAAGCTCTGTATAGTATTGACAGAAAAGATGGGTTGAAAATAGTAGTAGAAAATACTAGTAGAAAATAGTAATAAAAGATAGTAGTAGGGAATAGTAGTAGTAAATTAGTAGCCGAATTTACCAACAACAAAAAATAACGGAAAAGCTCTGTATCGTATTGACAGAAAAGATGGCTTGAAAACATTAGTAGAAAATAGTAATAAAAAATAGTAGTAGGGAATAGTACTTAGTAGTAAAATAGTAATCGAATTTACCAACAACAAAAAATAACGGAAAGCTCGGTATAGTGTTGAAAGAAAAGATGGCTCGAAAATAGTAGTAGAAAAAGGTTATAGGAAATAGTAGAAGAAAATATTTGTTCAAACACAGTGCAACAAAATTTAAACTTTTGCTTTAGGCCCCTAATTTTCCAACGGATTTACCGTAATTTACTGGTTATGTTCACGAATCTGACTAGACGCCTTTCTCATCACGTCTAGTTATCACAAAATTTGGTCCTGAAGCTGGAAGGATGGGGTCTTCAAGGACTAAAGAAAAAAAATATTCATGTCTTCAGAGTTATGAGTTTTACGTGTGAAGCAAAGTTTTTCAACCGAATGAGAACAAAAATATATGTGATGATCTCTTCTCTTTATCATTGAACTCTCCCCTCAAAAATGGGTCGTTTAAACCGCCATTTTCATAAAATATCCAAAAAAAACGGTTCATACTTTCATACTGTCTTCGGAGAAAGTGTTTCTACCTAAAACAAAAAATATCAGAACCATCCCCAAAGCATACATATTTTATCAACTTTTCTTTATATCCAGCCCAAATAGTAGAAGAGATTTAATAAAATAAATCAGAAAATTTTTTTTTTTTTTAATTCAAATATTATGAATAATGTTCATCAAACTTCCACGATTCATTGGATTGGTGCAAACTTCAATTCAAATAATGTTTTCAGTGGTTAATACTATGAAATCTTTACTTAGATTTATGAATGCCTTCATCCATATTATGAATACGTTAATTATGTAAGTTTATTTATGAATGAATTCATTAAATTAATGAATGGCAACATCGATTCTATGAATAAAGTTGATTCGTGGCGATTTTTTGTCCACTTAAAGCAGTAACTGCAATTTTCTACTACTCTTTCATTCAACTGTGTCAACAAATGCTTAAATTTTTATTTACTACCTACTAAATTATAAAAAGAAAATGCACACAGAAAATTAATAGAAAGGTTATTAATCAAAGTTTCGTTGTGCAATTGTGTGCATTTTGTGACCAAAAAACTTAAAAACCAATCGATTATTTTCACCATTTCTTCTTTTTTTTGGATTTGTTTTTTCACGCTAAATGTCATTTCGTGAAATTTCGCAGGATGCAGGACTTTTCTACTTGGAAAAATTTCCATTACAAACTTCGAAGAAATTTATCAGGAATTGTCTTGCACTTTTTCATTTTGAATAAGTAGTCGGTTGATTTTTTCTATGCAATTTCTAGTGAATAAAAATGTAATAAAAGACAAAAAGAAAAAAAAAATATTTATGTAAAGTGAGAAAAGAACTTGACAAGCAAAAAGAAATGGAATTCCAGAAAATATTTTAATAGATGGAAATAATTTCGGAAGAGAATAATAGCTCCTTGGAACTGAAACTTGAACTAAAGGAGATTTTTCTGAGGAACCTTTTTCTGCTGATCTCTTCTTGAACTGAAAAGACTTGAGGAACTCAATACAGCTCTCAAACTAAAATTTCTCATAAGATTTTTTAAACCCCGAATACAGATACACAGTTCCATACATTTTGCTTTTTCTAACAAAAAAAAAGGTACTTGTGGGAAAAAATTTTCCAAATAAAAAAGAAAAATAAATTTAATTATTTATATTCAGGGACAAGAACATTTGCATCTGACATGACAAGTTTTTGCTCCACGAAAAAACTGCAGCACTCTATAATTTGTCTGTGTCCATAGACAACTGAAATGGTGTTGCAATTGTCATGTTGCTGCACGACCAACTTGCACTAAACGCTCTCGACTCGACTCTGTTCGACTATTGTGCAGGGAGGCGGGAGGCGGGAGGCGGGAGGCTATGGTAATTTTACAAATGATGCCAATGGTAATTTGAACAATCACATAAATAAAATGTGGGCAATAACTTGTGTAAAAAGCACAAGAACAAGTAAAAAATAAAAGATAGAAGCAAAACCAAGCAAAAGCGATGGCGAAATGTGAATGGAGTTTTTAAACACACCAGACAATGTAGCACTACAGAAGAATGGCATCCGGAATTGCCTGCTGGATGGGACTAAGTTTTTACCAAAGGATAAATCAAATTTATTAATAATTTCGGGAAAAAAGCTAGGTACTCATTTAAGTATTTTTGCAAAGCCAAGAGAGCTTTTGTGCCCTCTTCTCTATGCAGCATGACCCATGGACCCATGATGGTAAGAGCGAAAGCAGAGAAATTTGTGTATTTTCGGCCATTCATCTCTTTCCTGTGTATCTCTTTTCTTAGTTTTAATCCTCTCTTTCCTGTCTATCTCTTTTCTTATTTTTTATCCTCTCTTTTCTGTGTATCTCTTTTCTTAGTTTTTATCCTCTCTTTCCTGTGTATCTCTTTTCTTAGTTTCTATCCTCTCTTTCCTGTGTATCTCTTTTCTTAGTTTTTATCCTCTCTTTCCTGTGTATCTCTTTTCTTAATTTGTATCCTCTCTTTCCTGTGTATCTCTTTTCTTAGTTTTTATCCTCTCTTTTCTTAATTTCTATCCTCTCTTTCCTGTGTATCTCTTTTCTTAGTTTCTATCCTCTCTTTCCTGTGTATCTCTTTTCTTAATTTCTATCCTCTCTTTCCTGTGTATCTCTTTTCTTAGTTTTTATCCTCTCTTTCCTGTGTACCTCTTTTCTTAATTTCTATCCTCTCTTTCCTGTGTATCTCTTTTCTTAGTTTTTATCCTCTCTTTCATGTGTATCCGCTTTCTTAGTTTTAATCCTCTCTTTCCTGTCTATCTCTTTTCTTAGTTTTTATCCTTGCTTCTCTTCCTCTTTTCTCTTGCATTCTTCCCTCTCTTTCCACCTATTCTTCATTATGTCCCTACTCCTTCTTTTCTATCATCTCTTATCTCTATATCTATCTCCTCCTTTTCTGTCTTCTCCTCACCCTTGTGCCACTCCTTTGACTCCGTCTCTGCTCTCTTCTCGGTTTCTCTATACTTTCTCACGTCCCTTCTTCTTTTCAACGTTTACTCTATACTTAATTTTACTGTACTCTCCTCTTTTTTTTCTGCCTTTCTTCTTCAAGCCTCTATTTATTCTTCTTCGCCTCTTTTTTCAACTCTTCCTCTGTTTCCTTTCCTTATCTCTCCCTTGTCCTTTCCCATTTTATGCATATCTCTCCTCGATATCTTCCTTTCTCTCTCTCTCTTCTCTTATACCTTATTTCCCTCTCTCTTTCTCTCTTATCTTATATCTTCTCTTGCTGTTTTTACTTTTATCTTGTTTCTTCTGTTAATGGCAAATCAGCCAGGGCCTAGACCGAGATTTTCGCTTTTTTACTTTTATGACCTCTCTTTATTTTGTCTCCTCTAATTTGGCTGTTGAATGAGAAGACCTTTCTCCTTTTGCTAATCTCTTATCACCTTCTTTAGTACTCTCTTACTTCTCTTGTCTCTCCTCTCCGGGGTTGACTCTTTTTCACCTATCTCATTTTTCTCTTATCATCTCCTTTATATTATTCTTTTATGTCTTTCTCCCCTTATCTCTCTGTTTCCCTTCTCTGCACCTCTCTCTTTTTCCTCATCACCTCTCCTTATCTCACTCTCCCCTTCCCCCTTCTCCATCTCTTGCTTTTCTTCTCTTTTTGTAAACATACATTTTTCCACCTCGTCATCCACCTCTCTCCCTCACCGACAGGGAGGAATAGGTTTTTCGCAATTGAGTAGCTCGCAGATATGCGGCGAGCGTATGAGTTGTTTCTTCTTATGTCCTTCTAAAACCTTTTTTGATAAAGCATGGGGCCATCCATTTGCCATAGGCTTGCTTTCCTTATTTCTGACCTCCGTTTTTCCAGAAAACTTGATCAACCGAAATGAAAAAAGGGTACTAAACACTGCCCGGTTTTAGCGCAGGGTTAAAGGGAGGCGGAACATGCACTCGCTTCACATACAGGCGAATAAATGTGGGAGGCTCGGGATGGGGGAAGGTGTAAAAATTCAGCTTCCCAGCCACTTCTTCACCCTTTCTGATGAAGATGTTTTCCATGTCTCACATCACAATTATTCATTCAATTTACTCAATATTTTAACAATTACCTTCATGAACTAACCGCAATATTTTTACTCATTTGTAAGTAAATAAACAAATCGAAAATCAAATTAAATTTAATGCGAGGTTTTTTTTAGTAATTTTTATTTACGAACGATAAAAAATAAAAGAAAACCGAAAAGGTAGCAGCAGCTGTTGCTGTTCCATTGCTTTACTGCTGCTGGTTTTTATTGCCCATTACCCATTAAAAGCACTTGTGTGTATTTTTACATAATTCATAAAAAACGCTTAAAAGGCTACTTCGTTTGTTGGCATTTCATGGACGTTTTAATTATGTTTTATTGCAGTTTGGTTGTGGAACTATTGAAAACAAAACAAAATTTATATATAATAACAAAAGGAAAGAACACACAAAACCGTAAAAGCAATAGAACAGGAAACATATTTATGGAAGATTGAAACTTATTGAGTAGAAAAGCAAGTGTTGGAAAAATACAGAAAATAATTTCAATTCTTTATATTTCAACTCACGCTATTTTCTCGGATGTTTGTAAGGAAATGTGATCAACATTTGGTTTGAATTAATTTATTTATATTTTAAGGCGGTTGAAAATGCCGTGCGCTTCAAATTTTCAATCAGCGAAATCATTTAACCGAAACTCGGTTAATTGCACAAGTGATGCAATTACGCGGCATTTTTGTATAAAGCGACTAAATTAACTAGAAATGTTTTATATGTGATTTTGTAATAAAATAAAGTTCGTTTGACACAATTAAACAGGGAAATCAATTTTAAAAAAACAATGAAGCATGACAAACAATTAAGCGGGTTAATCAATTAAACTGGAAAATCATTTCAGCGGGTATATCAATGAAGTTTGCCTTCCACTTGGAACCAGTTTTCAGCTTAATTGAGCAGGAAAGACAATTAAGCGGTTTAATCAATTAAGCGGGTAAATCATTTTAGCGGCTATATCAATAAACTTGGAACAATTTTTTGCTCAACGGAGCGAGAAAGAAAATTAAGCGTCAAAAAGAACTATGCAATTAAGCGGGTTAGTCAATTATACTGGGAAATCATTTCTGCGGGTATAGCAATGAAGTTTGCTTTCCACTGGGAAGAAATTTTAGCTCAATTGGGCGGGAAAAATATTTAAGCGTGAAAAACAATGAAGCGTGAAAAACAATGAAGCGTGAAAACAATTAAGCGGGTTAATCAATTAAGCGGGTAAATCATTTTAGCGCCTATATCAATAAACTTGGAACAATTTTTTGTTCAACTGAGCGGGAAAGACAATTAAGCATGAAAAACAATTATGCAATTAAGCGGGTTAGTTAATTAAACTGGAAAATCATTTCAGCGGGTATATCAATGAAGTTTGCTTTCCACTTGGAACAAATTTTAGCTCAATTGAGCGGGAAAAATATTTAAGCGTGAAAAACAATTAAGCGTGACAAACAATTAAGCGGGTTAATCAATTAAGCGGGCAAATCAATTAAACTGGAAAATCATTTCAGCGGGTGTATCAATCCAGGGGGGAAGCAATTAAGCCAAATTTTCGGCACTAGAACTGAATGTGAACCTTATTGGATGAGGTGGTAGGTTATGTAAGGTTGATGGGGTTGTTCGTAAAGAACACATGGAGCCCATTGTGATGCGAGTACTCTATGATACCTGCCAATTAAACCGTTTTGAATATACTTTAAATTTAAACGGATGCCAGTGAGTCTTTCATAGAAAGATGCTGCCAGAGTTTTATGTCTGCGTAATGCTAGAGCAAGGCATTTAGTACATAGAAGGTGGAAATTTGATTCCTCATCCTTTTCATTTCTACAGCTTATGCAGAAAACATTGTCGCTAAGACCTTGCCAGTGAGTATGATTGCCAATGAGACAATGCCCGGTAAGAATAGTATGTGGCTTCTGCTTATGTGGATTCGGTCCAGGTGTATGAGTATGAGTGCTTCAGTGACCCATCTGTCACATAATTTCTTTACTTGAATTTAAAAGAGAGGGGGGAGAGAGAGAGAGATGGAGGGAGAGAAAGAGAGTGAAATCCCCTGAACCTTAAACGATTTTGTTTTAATAAAATTTAGTTCATTTGAGATCCTTTCACTGCAGACATGAATGAATAAAAGTTATAAAGGCTATGCAATTTATGACATTTCCAGCCTACACCAGCAACAAACAAAAGATCTTTTGTTACTATAAATAAAAGGACGGCAACAACAGAAAAAATAGGACATGTAAGACAGCGTGTACTGGCTGCACTCTCTATTGCTCTCTCTCTTTCTCTCTCTCTCTCTCTCTCTCTCTCTCTCTCTCTCTCTCTCTCTCTCTTTCACAAGTGCTTATTCCCATACTTACCAATACATTTGTATATGTGCATGTGTGGTGTGTGTGTGTGTGTGTGTGTGTGTAGTGTAAGAGTCCATATTCAGTATTGCCGGGAAACAATAGAATCTGCCAACTCCAGTGAATGCTGCTGTCTCTAGTTTAAATGCACATGCATATTATATCCACGAGGCATACGAGCAGTTGTTCGAACAATATTTCCTTCTTCCTTTTTCCCTTTTCCCCTTTTTTGGTGGCCAATTTACTATGCATGATAAAGTGCTCTGATCTGTCGTCTGTCTGTGTCTGTTCGCATAATCTACAATCTGCCAATGGGCTCTGAGAAAAATAAAAAAAAAAACAAATAACAAGAACAACAAATATTTATGGCCTTGTATGCGTGCCAGAAAGCGTTGAAAATTTCCAGTTGTTGATAATAAATTCAGCTGAGCTGAACTTGAGCGTAAAGCGAGAAAATCAATGCTTGTCAGGACAAAAGGTAACAAATTAAAGTAACTACTGCTTCCAATGATTTACCCGCTTCAATGTTGCCTTATGGCTGAAGTGTGCAGAATTTTGTTTTTACTGAACGTAACTATATACTAAAAGACCTGTACTCTGTTTCCCCTATCTCTCTAGCTCACTTTCTTGAGAAAAATTGTTATGCCCCTTTTAAGAAAGCTAATGAACTCAAATCATTTGGTATGTATTTTACATAGTAGATCTCCTAAATCCAGTGATCCCAAGTCGGGCAGGTAATTTAGAAAGTATTGGCCTAGGATACTTTTCCTATAGATCTCCGAGGTTAGGCACAAACAGCAGTAGTGGAAGCTTGTTTCCATCTTCCCTTCGTATTGCTTGTATTTACATTTATAAATATTGAGGGCACACCCATTATAAAGGTATATATTTACGCTTGTAACCAGTTATTACCATAGTTTTAACTGTATCTGGTTCCTATCGGGGGATATTAGCTTCACGTTAATCAGCTGACTTGTATTTTGGCTCCAGTCAGATGACTTGCCGCTTAATATGACTTGTATCCTAATCTAATTTAAAAGACTTGACTCTTAAGCTGAGTTAGCTGATTCGTCTCTTGATTCTGGTGAACTCACTTGTCTTTTAACCTTAGTCAGCGAACTTATCTTCCACCTTCTAATCTTAGTCAACTGATTTGTCTTCGAACCGTAGTCAATTAAACCGTTTTCAATTTAACCTTTGTCTTTACTTTTTCTTCTAACCTCAATCAGCTGGCTTGTCTTCCAACCTGAGTCGTCTGACTTGTTTTTAAGCATGTGTCAGCTAACTTGTTTTCAAACCTGTGTAAGCTGACTTGCTTTTTAACTTTAGTCAGCTGACATGTCTACTAACCTTAGTCAGATGATTTATCACATAACTTTAAACATCTGACTTTCAACCTAACCTTAATCAGCGGAATTATCTACTAATCTTAGTTACCTGACTTAGATTAGGACGTGATGTTATCTGTCTTCTGACTTGGTTCAACTCATTTATGTATATCTTAACCTTAGTCAGCTGACTTGTCTCTTAACCTTAGTCAGCAGACTTGTCTCTTAACCTTAGTCAAGATGACTTGTTACCTAAGCTTAGTCAGCTGACTTGTCTTCTACCCTTAGTCAGTTGACTTATCCTCTAACCTTAATCAACTGACTTGTTTTCTAATTTGGGTAAGCTGACTTGTCCCATAACCTGAGACAGCTGACTTGTTTCCTAACATTAGTCAGCTGACTTGTCTCTTAACATTTGATGGCTGACTTGTCTCCTGACCTAATCCAACTGACTTTTCGACTTAACCTAAGTCAGCTGATTGTCTCCTAATCTTAGTCATCTGACTTGTCTCCTGACCTAATCCAACTCACTTATCTCTTAATCTTAGTCAGTTGACTTTTTTCCTATTCATAGTCAAATGATTTGTCTTCTTATCTTAGTCAGCTGACTTGTGCCCTGATATAATCCAACTCACTTATCTCTTAACCTCAGTTAACTGACTTCTTTCTTATCCTTAGTCGGCTGACTAGTCTCTTGGCCTTAATTAGCTGTCGTGTCTTCTGACTTTAGTCAGGTGACTTATATCTTCAAGTTAGTGAGCTCACTTGTCCCCTAATCTTCGCCAGCTTCGACTTGTCTTTTAATCTTACTAACTTACTTGCTTCCTAACCTTTGACATCTCATTTGTCTTCGAACCCTAGTCATCTGATTTGTCTCCTAACCTTTGCCATCTATTTTATCTACCGACCTAAGCCAACTGACTTGCCTCCTAAACTTCATCAGCGTACTAAAGTCAAGACCCTGTTCTAAAGGAATCATTTCACCATAATTTTATACCACAACGTTTTAATTTCCTTATTGATTGCATAAATATTTTTAATTGTTTATATTTTGATTGCTGTAGACAAGTTTTCTAATCGCTCTATATCCACGACATAATCACACAGAAATGAATATAAAAAATATCTGTTAATGTAATCAACAATCTGCTTCATCGAAAAATTATTATTGTTTACCATAAATTTTCCCCAAAAGTTTTTCAAGCAAACTGTCATTACGAATGAAAGGAATGAACGAGCAAACGAACGAATGAATGAATGAATGAATGAATGAATGAATGAACGAATAAATGAATGAGCAAATGTATGAATGAATGTAATCACAATTCCCAATACATTTTCTGCTAACTCAGGCATTTGTTTGCAGTTTATTTAAATGCTCATACTTCTCCTTCACTCTCTTTCTCTCTCTCTTATTATCTCTCACTATTTCTTACTCTTTTCTCATATATATTTATTTGCTTATGTATGTACATATGTATGAAAGCGAGTACAAGTCTTTTTGTGTCTGTTTGTGTGTGTGAGTGTGTGTGTGTGGTGAGTTGAAATGCTAAAACAAAATTATATTTTCATTTTAACCGCATTCACATACACGCACACACACACACACACACACCCATAGCAATTTCATATCTCTCTTCTAATGTTCTCTGGTATTACTTATGTACTATACATACTTACACATACATGCACTTGCATAGTATCGTAGTTTCATCGTTCTCTCTCACATACACTCACACGTTGTACGCATTTAGCTTCTATGCATTGACAACTGTTTAATGGACTGGCTAAAAATATTTTGAATGAATCGTCTAATTTTTGCTGGTGCAGCTTTATTTTCGCATCAGTGCTATGGTAAATGTATTTTCCGTATACATTCATGATGTTCATATCACATCATAACAAGAAAAATGTGGGTAGAGGAGGAGGTGCTGAGGGAGGAGAAGGAAATGATGAAATCTATAAATGCTTCCTTTAATGCACGAGCATCAACCAGCAAAATACTCGTACGCATTGACTTGGTTTAATGCGTAAATACTCGGTACTGATATCAATTTCTTTAACCAAATTATTGTTGGCATAAGCACTTTTTTAACTAACTCTCAGCTTCTAGAGCTGGAGCTTGTAGTTGCGTTTGTTTTTGTTTATTTGGCTTAATTTCTTGTTGTTGTTGTTGTTGTTGTTGTTGCTATTTATTGAATGCCATACGAGATAGAATGAACGAAAAGAGTTTGTCGTCAAATGCAGTAATTTGGTATCCATAATTTTGTGGTAGGTCTGTAGCAATTTGTGGTTGGTTTTCTAAATGAGCAAATGCATGTTTTTTTAATGCACATAAATCTTTTTCTTTTATCTATAAATGCATACTAGATGATGTAGGCATAATTTGGAGAAGTGCTTCGATGTCAACTTTGAAAATTTTCTTCAGAATCATTTGCATACCGAGTGCAAATTTATTCTAAGGCAAATCGAACAAGTTTCATTGAACTCTTTTCGAATGAATCACTCGAAAATCAAGAATATTTTCTGCTAATCTTTCTATTTCATGTTCAAATAAATCATTTAAAAGGTAAGAAGAGCGAGAGAGAGAGAGAGAGAGAGAGAGCCCACATTGATTTACCCACTAGTGGGGGAAATCAGTCCATTCAGTGATATCAAAAAATTCAATTCAATGCCTTTAGATTAGAAAATGTTTGCTATTTCATTGCCTTTCAACCGATTCCTAAATCAGGTCTACCGTTTCACCTCATCTTTTCTCTCCCTGTCGAAACTGATGTCAAAAGTTTTAATACACATTTTCATGGGTTGAAAGATTTCAATGGTTAATTTAAAACAAAAAAGTACAAAATCTCTACAAAAGTCTCATGTAGAGATGGGCGCGTGAATACTTTTTGATTCACGCTCACGGTGTTGCTCACAAATATTCACGCACGCAGATATTTAAATAAAAATAAAATTCATATAAGTTAACTTTCTTTCTTTTAGAGCCTATGTTGTGCGTGTTATATTTGTTCATGAATGGAAGGGACCTACAGTTTGATGCCGAATTCGAACGGCGAAGTGAAAAGCTTTTCACAGTCAATTTTTACTCTTGGTGTTTTGCCATTGCCATCCAAGAGGTGGTGATGTGTAAAAAATTTTTTTTTTCTACTTTTTTTTTTGCTTGTGCCGAGATTCGAACCCCGGACACTCTGCGTAGCAGTCCAGCGCACTACCACTACGCCACAGTGACCACATTTAAGTTAACACATTTCTAAAAAACACACGTGAAATTAACTCACGAAAAGAAGAAATACTTCAAGATACAGTAATGCTAGATTTACAAGCTTCTTAGTTGAAGAAAAACGCTTGTTTGCTTTTTAATCTACCGAACTAGCTTCTTTTTTTCGTACGATATGCAGTTGTGCCTCTCGTGGGGATCATTTCGGGTAAGTGCAAGTGAAATTCGTTCGTTGAAAACCGAAACGAAGAAGATAATGTGAACTTATACTCACGTATGATCACGTGAAAATTATATCATGCTCACGCATTTTACGTGGAAATTATGGGAACTATATCACGCTTACGCAAGTTAACGTGCAAATTATTAAAACTATATCACGCTCACGCATGTTCACATGGAAATTATGGAAACTATTTCACGCTCACGCATTTCACGTGGAAATTATGGGAACTATATCACGCTCGCGCATGTTCACATGGAAATTATGGAAACTACATCGCGCTCACGCATGTTCACGTGGAAATTATAGAAACTATATTACGCTCACGCATGTTCACGTGGAAATTATGGAAACTATATCACGCTCACGCATGTTCGCGTGGAAATTATGGAAACTATATCACGCTCGCGCATGTTCACGTGGAAATTAAGGAAACTGTATCACGCTCACACATGTTCACGTGGAAATTATGGAAACTACATCACGCTCACGTATGTTCACGTGGAAATTATGGAAACTATATCACGCTCACTCATGTTCGCGTGGAAATTATGGCAATTATATATGACGCTCACATAGAAATATGTTCACGTTCACGTTCACGCATGTTCACGTGGAAATTATGGAAACTATATCATGCTCACGCATGTTCACGTGGAAATTATGGGAACTATATCACGCTCGCGCATGTTCACATGGAAATTATGGAAACTACATCGCGCTCACGCATGTTCACGTGGAAATTATAGAAACTATATTACGCTCACGCATGTTCACGTGGAAATTATGGAAACTATATCACGCTCACGCATGTTCGCGTGGAAATTAAGGAAACTGTATCACGCTCACACATGTTCACGTGGAAATTATGGAAACTACATCACGCACACGTATGTTCACGTGGAAATTATGGAAATTATATCACGCTCACTCATGTTCGCGTGGAAATTATGGCAATTATATATGACGCTCACGCATGTTCACGTGGAAATTATGGAAACTATATCATGCTCACGCATGTTCACGTAGAAATTATGGAAACTATATCACGCATTTCACGTGGACATGATGGAAACTACATCACGCTCACGCATGTTCACGTGGAAATTATGGAAACTATATCACGCTTACGCATGTTCACGTGGAAATTATAGAAACTGTATCACGCTCACGCATGTTCACGTTGAATTTATGGAAACTATATCACGCTCACGCATGTTCACGTGGAAATTATGGAAACTATATCATGCTCACGAATGTTCACGTGGAAATTATGGAAACTATATCATTCTCACTCATGTTCGCGTGGAAATTATGGAAACTATATCACGCTCACACATGTTCACGTGGAAATTATGGAAAATATATCACGCTTTAGCAAGTTCACGTGAAAATTATGGAAACTATATCACGCTCACTCATGTTTGCGTGGAAATTATGGCAATTATATATGACGCTCACATAGAAATATGTTCACGTTCACGCATATCACGTAAAACTATAAAAAAAAACACCCCGTGCCCATCTCTACAGTAAAATTATAATTCCTCTGTAACTACTACTTTGAACTGTTAAATTCATAATCTCTCATCGTTTTGTTTGATTTTCTTTCCACGGTAATCTGCGTAATTTATAAATTTTTGTATATTACATTTCTAGTTGAGCAAATGAAAAGTTCGCCTGTGGCAGCTATGCCTGCAAGTGTAAATAATAAAAAATTTCTCTCTATTCTCCAATTTTTTTTGTTTACCTTTTCATTCTGCCATTAAAGAAGAAAGTATGTAAATGCAAAATTTATTTTTGCCAGTGTATAAAATCAAAGCGTTTGTATTTTTCGCCATGCACGCTAGTCGCAATTCGCAAGTCGCTCACCAAATTAGATTACAAATCATGATTAGCGCTGCACTGCACTGATTCACTGTGCCCTGTGTGTGTGAGCACATATAACGGTGAAGGACTCCCTTGACATTGAAGCAAGTATGCATTATGGTAAATATTTGATGTCTGCGTTCTTACATACCTGGCGGGATACAAGGACAAAAGGAAATGAACAACAGAAATTGTTTTGCTTGCTTTTGAAACAAAAGAATACCATATGTAATTTAAGCTTTATAGTGGTTGCATCATGAATTCTTCTAGAGCATTTGATCCATACTTATTGCTCGTTTGCTACAAGACTGCCATAACTCAAAAAATTCCGTTCTGAGAAGAACTTATTTCAACTTTTCAATCTACCTGTCACTCCATGCGACTGATAACGACAAATATTCTTCTCTCTTGAAGAGTTCATAGGATAAATCACTAAATAACAGTTATTTCTGTATATTTAACTTGAAAATGCTGTTTTTAGATTTATGACAGTATTGCGGTAAACAAGGTATTTGCTTTCAGGGTATTTAAGTTCATTTGCTTCCAGATGCCTTAAAAATTCTTTTAAATGCGCTCAAATTCTGATAATTACTTTAAAGTACTTTCAAATACTTTTATGTACCATGACACACTTTACTTATATAAGACTTAAAACTACTTTCAAAGTACTTTAAAACAATTTAAAATTCTTAATAAATTATTTTAAAATCTTTGAAGTACTTTAAAATAACTTTTAAAACTTCTTAGATTTTCTTTTTATTAAACGATATATATAAATCGAAGCGATTTTTCACACCGTGCTGTTTTCGGTTTGTCTTTTCGGAAAAACATTTTTAGAAGTGGTTGGTGCTATCCGCACCGCCATCATACTTTTTTTTTTAGTGATGTCAACAACGATATTTTATAGTGATGTCAACTTTGAACAATAATTATATTTTACAACTTGGAGTATTTTTAAATAAATTTTTTTAAATACTTTGGAATAAATTAAATTTCTTTTAAATATATTAAAGTTTGTACTTTAAAATGCTATAAAAAACATTAAAATAATTTGAAATAATTTAAAAGTAATTAAAAGCACTTTCAATTACTCTAAAAAATTTTAAAATGCTTTAAAATACTTTGAAATACTTTTAAATGCCTTAAACAGCTTTGAAAATTATTTAAAATACTTTAAAATATTTTTCAAAATACTGTAGAATTCTTTAAAATATTTTAAGATTGTACTTTAAAATACATAAAAATACTTTGAAAGAAATTAAACTACTACTAAAGGTTTTTAAAATACTTTGGAATACTTTAAAATAGTTTCAAATACTTTAAAATACATCTTACTTACTTACTTACTTAGCTGGCACTACAACCGATGATCGGTCTTGGCCGCCTCTACAAAGCTTCGCCAGTCGCCTCTGCCAAGTGCAGTCAGATTGCCCTGCACCTGGTCTTTCCAACGTAGATTAGGACGTCCCATTCTGCGTGTTCCTCCACCGTGGTTCGAATAAAACACCCTTTCTTCCATTCGCTCAACATGACCCAGCCAACGAAGCTGCTTGACTATGTCAGTGTCGGCGTGTAGGTCATACAGCTCATCGTTTCATCTTATTCGATACACGGCGTCCACGCATACTGGACCGTAGATCTTACGGAGTATCTTCCTCTCGAACGCTCCTAACAGCCTCTCATCATTGATGGTCAATGTCCACGTCTCTGCGCCATACATTAAGACGGGAAGGATGAGGGACTTATAGAGCGTTAAAAATACATCTAAATACTTTAAAATTCCTTAAAATGCTTTAAAATACTCTAAAGTACTTTAAGAGATACTCAAAACTACTAACAAGTAGTTTTCAAACATTTTCACATTACTTACAAATGCTATCAAATTCTTGGAAATACTTGAGAATACTTGAAAATTATTAAAGAAAATTGTGTGCATCAGTGGTACGCCCGACAGAAGTTTACTTCATCAGAACTTTTGAGTTTTGGGTTTTCAGGTTAGGTTTAGTAATCTGAGTGGAAAATTTGCCACTTGTCGGTGTGAGAAATCGCGAATATTATGATGTTGACTAGTGCAACACAATCGCCATTTTTTTGTGCCACGCATTTGTTTTTTTTTTTTCAGTCTATACTCGCTCATTCTGTCAGCTCTAGAAATATCTAACGATTTTTGTTTGAAATGTAAAATTTTTGCTTGAAATGTGAAATTTTAATTAAAAACTGATGGGCAGCGCCCTCTCTCAATTGAGTATGAATCAAACGCTAATCAGCGACCTCTATTAATCGATAAAGGAATAGAGGACTCCTCTATCGATTGATAGAGGGCGCATAGTGGAAGGCATCCTCATTTCTTTCATACTTGATTGATAGATGGCGCTGTGACAATTTCCACTTTCCCACGATCATCTTTTATCTCGTAAATTAAAAAAATGTTTCTAAAGAAGTAGAAATCAAAAAGGATTTAAAAATTCTTGACAATTCTAGAAATTCTTGAAAATGCTTCGGAATGAAATTCCTCCTGAAGTTACTTGACTGCTTTTACATAATTGCCAATACCAGTATGAGTATCGATACATACATACTATTTATAGGTACTCCAAATTTATTTTAACCATTTTCCAGATTAAAGGGCTTTGATAGCAGCCCAGCGCGTTATTGTATTTATTTTACAGTGTTGTACATTTCTACCTTGATTATATTTGTGCCCTGAACCAGTGACTCGTCGTATGTAAGTACTTGATCTTATGTACTATTCATAGTTTAAGACCCTTTAGAACTTAAAAAAAAAAAATTGATTCCAATTTGTTAATATTATTAAGAGATCTTTTAATATGCCAAGTTAAAAAATCTTAATATAAGCGATATTTGTTGGAAATGGGTAGTGGGTCTATTTATCCTCGAGGGCCGCCTTCCCCTCTCTTCTTCGGTGCACGAGTACCCTCAATAGTCTGGAGCCCATCCATACACAATTCGGACCAGATACAATGGATTGATGGAACCTTTCAGTACCTTATTGCTTCAATTAAACGTTTTGTACTATTATCCAACAAATTCCTCATAAATAGTGTAAGCAAATACAGTAGTATCTGCGTTATTACGTCCTATGAAATGTTATTTTTCTTTAGGCAATTTCGCTTAATTGAGCTCTCTCTGCAATTAAGCAAGATTTCTTTAACTAAAGTAGTTGATCTATAAAAAAAAAAATGTTTTCAAGTTTACAGAAGTTTACTTCTTCATAACGTTTGTGTTTAAATATCTAACGATTTTTGTTTGAAATGTAAAAATTAGACGAGAAACTAATGGGCACCGCCCTCTATCAATCGAGTTTGAAAGAAAATGAGGATGTATATGTGTAAACACATAATTTTTCATACCCTAATTCTGATAGAGGGCGCTGCTCCTCTTTTATGTGTATACACATATGCATCCTCAATTCGTGCCTACTCGATTGGTAGAGAGGGCTCTGCCCATCATTTCCGTGACAATTTTCGCTGCGATGTTCGTCTGTTAAAAACTTTTCTAAAGAAGTAAACTTCAACAAGTATTGGCCAAATAATTTCTCGGGTTAATTGCATCAAAAACTGTTCGTTTTTTTGCTAGCTCATTTAAACGGAAACTACTGTAGCTACGTTGCAAATCTATTATTATTGCTATTATAAATATCATTTAACTTGAAAATTTTGAGCTCTCCGGACGTTGTACGAATTTTTAATGCGTTGCTCAACTCTTTAAGCGATTATGAAAAGCCAAAGCGAAGAAAAATGGGTAAAGAAAAACGGCTTGAGAACAGCACATGCTGCAAATGTTTCCTACTTAAGCTGAGATGGAAGACCAGATGTAGCAGAGGAGGAGCGGCGTTGACTTTCGGGTTGGTTTGAGATTTTTTTTTTGTTTTTTTTTTATTTTTATTTTTGTCCGCTTCAGTTTGTTTTAACTTGAACATAAAACACACATTAGCGCCATTAGAGTCTAAAATCCAAAAAATGCTAAAAGTAATTTGCTCGCTTGCTTGCTACTGCTGTTGCTGTTGTTGTTGTTGTTGTTGTTGTTGTTGTTGTTGTTGTTGTTGTTGTTGTTGTTGTTGTTGTTGTTGTTGTTGTTGTTGTAGTTGTTGTTGTTGTTGCTACTTCAGCCAGCTAACTACATACATACAACGAACGAATACTGCTACTGGGGTAGATAATTTCAAAGCTGTTGAAATTGCTACTGTTCCTGCTGCTGTTGCTGCTGCTGCTGCTCCTGCTACTTTCTCTGCTACTCCTGCTACATCAGAGACTTCAAACCACCAGTATCCAGTATCCTTCATATCATATTGGTGAATTATTGGTTGGCTGACTGTTGGCTGAAGTTGTTGCATGCATGTAAAGTTCTTCCTTCCTAAAAGTTTAATTTAGCTGAAACTCTAAAAAGTTAACACGTGTGAAATGTTTGGTCCTTTTTTGTTTTATTTTGATGTTTTTTTTTTTTTGCAATTTCCGTCCTGAAGTATTGAACGACGGACACGTGACAAGGTTGTGAAGCTAGTTGCTTTTGCTGTTTACCTGAGTTTCTGAGTTTTAAAAAGTATAAAACTTTGCAGTCAGTCACTGTTTTGTAGCTTCAAGTGATGGCAAGATCATGGTTATGTACATATGAAATTTCCTACCTCACGATTTGTCTTACTTTCTATTGCAAGGCGAGAAATCTTGAATCATGAATTGTGAAAGTAAGAAATTCCTTCTTGCTCGTTTATAGTTAAAGAGTTAGAGTAAAGTATGAGAAATGGTTTCAATATTATCTTTTTTTTTGTTTTTTTATATGACATTAGCAATTTACGAGTAGGTGGTGTATTAAAATGCCATAATGATAACTGTAGTTATAGAAATTGAATTACGTTTTTTGAGATTTCCATTTGAAATCATTCAAGTGTGTACCTTCGTTATCTGATGCGCCCAACAGTGAGTTATATTAAGAAAATGGGCTGCGGTACCCTCATTCAGGCTTACTGCATTCAAAAAACACTCTGATACATTAAATTTAGGTATAGTACAGTAGTTGTCGCTTATAACGCACATTTGACTTAAACTTTCCATTACAAGAAAAGAAGAACTGTTCAAGCATTCAAACTGTCAATAGTTCTCAGCTACAAGCATAAGAACAATTATACTTGTTGGACAATTTAACACACAACATATTTAAATAATTTTCGCGAAATAATTATACAGTGGTTTCCGCTTAATTATTGTTATTTTTTTGCATAATCAATTTGAATTGTTTAAGTGAGCTAAATGATTTAAAATAGTAACAGAAATAATTCAGAATGCTTAAAACTTCCTTAAAAGTGCTTGAAAATGTCTAAGGATATGTGAGAGTTACCTGAAATACTTTAAAATATTTAAGGAGCTTGAAACTCTTGAAAATGCCTGCCAATAGTTAGAACACTTAGAAATGCTTAAAATTACCTGAAAATATATAAAAATATCTCAAAATACTTGAAAATGCCTGGAAATACCTTAAAAAGTGCTAACAAATACCTTAAAATGCTTTGAAAATACTTGGGAGTAAGTGAGAAGTACTTGAAATACTTAAAAATATTTTAGAAGCTTGAAGAGGAAACAGCTGAAAATGTCTGAAAATAAAAAATATCTTAATATAATTCATGACAAGTACTTGGAAGTACTTGAAATACTTTTAAATATTTAAAAAGCTTGAAGAGGAAACATAGGAAAATATCTGAATATAAATAAAAATTGCTAGCATATACCTTAAAATAATTGAAAAATATTTGCAAGTAACTGAGAAGTACTTGCTTTAAAATATTTAAGAAGATTGAAGAGGAAACACCTAAAAATACTTGAAAATACAATACAAATATCTTAAAATAATTCAAAAATACTTGAAAGTAAGTGAAAAGTACTACGAAGTACTTGAAATACTTTAAAATATTTAAGAAGCTTGAAGAGGAAACACCTAAAAATACTTGAAAATACAATACAAATATCTTAAAATAATTCAAAAATACTTGAAAGTAAGTGAAAAGTACTACGAAGTACTTGAAATACTTTAAAATATTTAAGAAGCTTGAAGAGGAAACACCTAAAAATACTTGGAAATACAATACAAATATCTTAAAATAATTCAAAAATACTTGAAAGTAAGTGAAAAGTACTACGAAGTACTTGAAATACTTTAAAATATTTAAGAAGATTGAAGAAGAAACACCTAAAAATACTTGAAAATACAATACAAATATCTTAAAATAATTCAAAAATACTTGAAAGTAAGTGAAAAGTACTACGAAGTACTTGAAATACTTTAAAATATTTAAGAAGCTTGAAGAGGAAACACCTAAAAATACTTGAAAATACAATACAAATATCTTAAAATAAATCAAAAATACTTGAAAGTAAGTGAAAAGTACTTCGAAGTACGTGAAATACTTTAAAATATTTAAGAAGCTTGAAGAAGAAACACATGAAAATACTTGATAATTATTGAAAATATTTAAAAATGGCTAACAAATATCTTAAAATATTTCAAAAATACTTGAAAGTAAGTAGAGTCCTTGGAAGTACTTGGAAGTACTTGAAATACTTTAAAATATTTAACAAGCTTGGCACACTTAAAAATGCCGGAAAACACTTTGAGTATTTAATACTAGTAGAAACGCCAGAAAATACTTTATTTGGCAATAAATAAAAATACTTGAAAATACCTGGAAATAATTTCAAATAATTAAAAACAAACCTTAAAAAACTGTAAAAATACTTTTAACACCTGAAAATATTTGAAAATAGCAAAAGATACTTGAGAGTACCTGAAAGTACTTCAAAGTACCTGACAATCCTTATTCCCTGAAATACTTGATTTTTAATTTATATTTTAAAGCTGTTTAAAAATACTTGAAAATTATTAAACAATTTTAAAAGTACCTGAATAAAATAGAATAGCTAAACATTTTTGAAAACACTTATAAACACTTAAAATTATCAAAAATACTTGAAAATACCTAACATACGAGTACTAGAAAGACTCTGAAAATAGCAAAAATAATTCGAATTACTTGAAAAGTCTGAAAAGTATCAGAAAATAAGTACATGAAATTTCTAGAAATATTAGATGAATTTTAATGAGCTCCAGGCCAATAATTTAAAATTTATATAATCAATAAATATTTTTTAGAAATACTTAAAAGTACTTGAAATTACTTGTAGAATATTTCATTTACTTCAAAATAGCGAGAAAATACTGAAATATATCAAATATACTTGGAAGTACATAAAAGTACTGAAAATACCTGAAAGTGCTTGAAAATAACAACTGGAATATATCAAAAATACTGGGAAGTACATAAAAGTACTTGAAAATAACAAAAATATATCACACACGTGTGGAGTGGATGCGATAAGCTCGGCCCTGACCCTCCATGGGCCGTTGTGCTATTTAAGGAAGAAAGAAGACTTGAAATATTTAAAATATATTAAAATACACGAAATTCATAAAAATACTTGTAAACTTCAGAAAATACTTGAACATACAGGGTGGACCATTTATAATTTGGAATTTGATTTTGGTGTAATTAAGAAACGTTTAATTTATTTTTCAATGTGGTTTTTATTATTCGAAAGTGCAATCCTACCGGTTAACTGTGGTACAAATGACTTCCTCGGCTGGCTAGCAAGACTCATACGATCAACCCAATTTTCAGGTCATTATCGATTGCATGGAGCTGTACTTGACCGATGGCTGAAACAATTTGGAGCCTTAAGAACCTCAACAGTTGCTGTATGGTTAGCTTAATACTTACTGAAGGTAAGGCTCTTCACAAATAATAGTCAAACGGAGTCAAATCGCAAATGCTTGGTGACCAATGCACATCACCAAAACGACCAATAATAATGCGATTTTCAAACTTCCCACGAAAGAGATCGATTGTTGTGCAGCTTGTGGAACCAATGTTTTCTAAGTCCATATCTTCTGAAATAGGCTACAAATAGTCAGTTATCATTGTGCAGCAGCGCTCACCCATTCACTGTAATACAGTTTCTTTCCTCATTTTCAAAGAACAAGAGCCAATGATATCGCCGGTCCAAAAACCACATCGAACAGTTACTCGTTGAGGGTGCATTGGCTTCTCAAT
This sequence comes from Palloptera scutellata, assembly GCA_958295655.1. NCBI lineage: Eukaryota > Metazoa > Arthropoda > Insecta > Diptera > Pallopteridae > Palloptera > Palloptera scutellata. The sequence goes on along the minus strand of OY282452.1, from coordinate 52,793,781 downwards.
AATCGCGCATGGATTTTCTGAGCCCCTGATGCCACAATTTTGCATTTTAAAGTGGCCACCAAGGTCAAAGTGAGAGAAAGTGAGATGATTTTTCGGTTAAAATGCTCATCTTCTTCCAAGCGTTCCACGGCCTAATTAGCGAATTGAAAACGTTACGGATGGTCATGTGGCATGTCAGCTGTGGTACCAATTGAACTTTTCATGGCTGCAAACTGTACATGAAACTAAAATATGCTTGAAGAAAAATCCCCACAAGCTAAAAAAAAATATGTTTTTTCTGAGTTCCGCTTAATTGCATTTTTGTTTTTCTGGTTTAAAAGTTCTGGTTTGTTGCATCTTTTGAAAATGAAACTATGCAAAATTGCGCTTTATTAGTCTGTCAGTGCTGTTAAACGATTCTTTAGGTGCTTTTTGCACGTTTTCAATTAACCGCATCTCCGGTTAATAGCACCAAAAACTGTGAATTTTTTTAAAATTCAACCAAGCGGAAACTAGTGTAAACTTACCTACACACATATCAGCGTGTGGAATGGAGACATTTTATTTAACACACACACTCGCACACTCACACACTCACACACAAGCACACACACACACACACACACACACACACTTATTTCACTTCATTTCAGCTGCATATTTACAACAACAAAAAGAACGGAAAAGCTTTTTCGCAATTCAAACAATTTATTTATATAACAAAATTTCCAGAATTTAAACTACTTAAGGTACCTACGCAAAAGGAATGTACTCTTCGTATAGTTAAAAACAAACAACAACAAAAAAAAGAAAAAAAAACGGAAAAAGGCAAACGGAAAAAGGAAAAAGGAAAACGGAAAAAGGAAAAATAAAACTTTGATTAATTGCACTACGTTCGTGTGTATTTCTTCAAGTATTTTTCAAGCTTAACGTCAACTTTAAGAAACTTCAAAATCCGGACCCAGACACTCACCACCACCAGCTGCACTCATATTTTCTGTTTATTTTATTTTAATATTTTTTTCTCCTTTTTTTTTCACCAGTCCACAAAAGTAAAAAAGAAAGACAACAAAAACTTCTTAACAAATGATGCTGCACTAATATGTATTTAAAATATACACTCACACACAGACATACACAATTGTGCAAAGAGTGATGCCACTGGCAGCTTTAGCTCCAACTCCAACTTCCCTACCTCCATCCTTCATGTAGTTGAGTGTTAAGAATTTCTCTGACAGTTCACTTCCATGTGAAAAGTTATGATTTAAAGTTAAATACGAAATCTTTTTCGAATTTCGTTCGCTCTAAATGAGCCTGTTCTAAAATACCCTCCTGAATGACGTACAATGGCGTATCCTCTGATAACGTTACTGATGCTACAAATTTTGTTTCTAACTATTTCATATCAATTTCGTTGAAGTTAATAACAATTTTGATCCGCAGTCTTTTAATTATATACATCCTTAGTAGGGACATAAATACTGTTACACACATTTGAAATATATTTATTGATATATATTGTATACAAAAAGCAATAACTTATTCGAAATGCCCGCCTTTTGCCTTCACGCACGCCTCAAGTGGCACAGGCCAATCATCAATAACTGCACGTACCTCGTGCATTGGAAAAGTGCTGGCAGCACGAATCAAAGCAGTCTTCAGAGAATCAATGTTGGGGTATCTTTTGTGGCAAACCATATCTTCTAAAACGGTCCATAATTTGTAATCCAATGGGTTCAGATCAGGGCTGCCAGACGGCCATTTTTCAGAGCAAATGAAATCTGGCCTTATTGGCTCCGGTCAGAAGGGTGTTTTATTCGAGCCACAGTGGAGGAACACACATAAGAGGATGTATTAATAATAAAGACCGGATACAGGGCGACCTGTAAAGCACTTGGCCTTAGCAACTGGCGTCCGCGCACGCATAGCAGAGGCGATTGGCGAACCTACTATATAGAGGCGGCCAAGACCGATCAGCTGTTGTAGTGCCAGCTAAATAAGTAAGTAATGGAGCACGAGCGTACCTACAGAGGAGAAGTTTTACTCTACACAAAAAGAAACCCAAATTTAACTAATTTGTATACCAAAAGAACTAACTCCAAAATCTCTCTCGTCATCCCGGAAGGACATCCTTAAAAGAAAATAATTCGTGGTATTTTTTAAAATGTAGTTAAGTTTTAAAGCCAGTAGTGAAAATTATATAACCTTTTTACGCTTACAATGAAATTTGTTCATACTTTTAGGCACATAACAAAAAAATAAAACATACTATGAGACAGTTTGTTCTTGAATGGGAGCAAACTCTAGTTTGGGCGTAGATTTCGTACACTTTTTAAGTGATATAAGAAAATTGTTGCACACTTTTAGGCTTAGTGTGAAAATATAGTACACTCTTAGGCAATTTTCCAGTTAATAAAAGAAGTAATTACTTTGTTTTGGGCGAAAATGTATTACATTTTGAAGCAGTCTAATGAAAATTACAGCTTAATTTTTTTTAGGATTATAATAAAAATTGTAAAATCCCTAAAAGTTTGGGAATAGTATAAAAAGTTTGCCATATTTTAAAGTAGTCCGCCCTTGAATGGGAGAAATTTCTAGTTTGCTTTGTTATGTTAATGATAATTATAGCATATTTTTTAGTTTATATTGAAAAATGCAGTATACTTTTAGGCATAATCTGGGTCCGTAGCACTCTTAGCTTATATGCCTATAGTAGAAAAAGTTATATATTCTTAGATATATCATGAAAATAATAGCTTACTGCGCTTTACTTTCAAAATCTAAAGTCTTGAGGTATTTAGAGATTATTGAGGTGAACTTTCAATTAATAAGTTATTGCTAGACTACACTTAAAAGCCGCAGCTGGGTGTGTATCGTTCTTGTGTACACTCTAAATATATAAAATTAAAACCTTGTTCTGAAAAATGCTAAATTTTATAAAATTTGTTACCCAACGGGGGCGTTATAACCCCGAAAAGCCGTCTCCCCCTTTGAGTAAGACCTTGACTGAAATAAATTCTTCTCGGGCGGGCGATTTAATTGTAAAAATTAGCTACCAATGCCCGCTATTCGCGTCGGCTTTTAAATTTGCAATATATATCCCTAAAAGTATGCTACCTTAATAAAAGTTAGCATAGCATTCTGCAGACTTTCATGCAAAATAATGATGAGTCTCAAGCAATCACGCACTCGTTTTCAAATTGAACCATTTGCAACCTTAATCATTAGTATCGAAAAAAGCTTCCAACGAATTTGAGATTCTCTGTCAAATTGATTCTAAACTACGACTTGCCGTAATATTCCACGTACACAGCTTGCTATGTGTTAAATCAGTAACTGTGCATTTATAGATCAATAATTATGCAATTATTTTTAGCGTTATGCGGCATGTACTTGCACATACGCATTTCCGAAATTAACCCAATACACACGCACACACACACACACACACAAACACACAAACACACTGCTGCAATCGTTACAGCATTGAAATTGCGGTATGAAAGTGTGATGCAACCACAATTGTTTCTATCACATGCTACGAGTGAATAAGTACACTACTACTTGCGGGGGAGGGAGAGATAGAACGAGCGCGAGAGCGAGAGCGAGAGGGAGGCCTTGTGGGTGTTTCAAATTTGACCCCGTTTGCCACAATCATGTGGTGCAATCTACAAGTTGCGGTTGTGGCTGGGCTAGGTAAAATTATTAAAGGTTGCATAAGTTCATGCCACATTCAGGTACTTTCAGGTGCATTACCTTTGAGTGGAAACCGTTGATATTGATAGTGTTTGTTTTAATGATGCACACCGATACAAGCCATTGCAATATTTGAGTGAGCTTAATGCAGTTGTAGATATTAAATTTCACTTCAATTCATATCGATTCGTTGAACATAAAATTTAGTATTCATATCGCTAGCGCGCATCCCTTACGATATTTATCACATTTGTCTTGCCATGCCAGCGTATGACCAAAAATATTCACCAAGTAAACCACAACGAGCAACACAATGCCCGGCACATTCATACTAACTGTCAAATCATATTTCCATGTGTATTCCGTTCTTTGACATCTGGGCGAAATTACATACTGACAGCAGCTATTGCATGAATATTTTGGCAGTGAATTTCATTAGGTTGTAAAGAAAATTAATATTCAACAAATTCAATTCATTAAAATTCGCTTGAATTCTGAGCAAATGAAATAATTATACACTAACGTAGCATAGTTTTAGGTGTTTATTATTAATGAATTGGATATGAATTTTCATAATATTATCAAGCAATTGAAAGCTTAAATTTTCTCTCTTTTGTTTTTTTAAGAAAGCTTGACGTCTTTCAGAATAAAGTCGAACGTTTTGCTGCTTATATTTCAAGACCCTTTACCAAGAAGCTCAACAGCTTTATTTTCCTGCATTCGATGCCAATTTTATTCATTAATTTAATGGCAAGATTTATAAAAGTATCATACTTTCGAAAATATTTTTCAATTTCTTTGAACATAGTTAATCGATTTATGAAGTTTCTTTGTTCTTTTTCTGAATTATTCAGTAAAAGTGTAGAGCTGGTTAGGAAGGAGAATATGGAAAAATATGCACACTATTGGGCATAAAATGTGAAATGTGGCAAATAATCGAAAATAAAGCACACTTTTGGGATTATAAAGAAATTTGCTTGCCTTTAAGCATATAAAGAAAATTGTAACATATTTGTAAAAAATTGACAGAGGCAATTAATGAAATATATGTAAAACTTTTAGGTATTTAATGAAAAATGTGGTATACTTTCAGGCATGTAATGAAAAATACCGCATGACTATACTGGCAAAGAAACATACCTTTAGGTATATAATGCAATATTTTAGACTACTTTTAAGCTTAATAGGTAAACTGCCACTAATTTTAGGCACATGATGAAAAGTCTCACATAATTGTAGGCTTATAATTAAAAATGTAGCATACTTTTAGGCATACAAAAAAAATATTGCTTTACTATACATACTTTTTGGTGCATCAGGTAGATTGATCAGCAGGAGAACCTAGATGTTATCGAAGGATTTGCAAATTCAAGTACAAACTGTCTTAAAGTAAACGGTTCTGGGTAGAGGCCAGTTCCTCATGTAAGAAGCAACATGTTTTCTCATCAATATGATTAAAAAAGCATCTTCATATCATTCAAGGACGTCAGGGCTTAAGACCAGTAGGGTCTTGATGGGACGAACATCGACGGTAATGTGAATTTTTAGAGTAAGATCATAATGTGGAATTCGGGCACTAGTGTAGTATATTCGCTGTGTAGCTAATGCCACAAATGCAGCCATCCCGAGGGTTGCAACGAGGATGTTACGTTCTGTTATTTTTCCTCCAGGGTTTAAGTAGTTCGTGACAAGTATGAACTTGGTATACCAGGCGTATGAGTAACTTTTCAGGTACATTCATTAGTTGTATAGCTAATGACACAAATGCAGCCATCCTGAGGAATGGAACGAGGATGTTACGTTCTATTATTTTCCCTTCAGGGTTTAAGTAGTTCGTCACAAGTATGAATTTGGTATACCAGGCGTATGAGTAACTTTTCAGATACATTCATTAGCTATGTCGCTAATGCCACAAATGCTGCCATCCCGAGGGATGGAACGAGGATGTTACGTTCTATTATTTTCAGGGTTTAGGTAGTTCGCGCCAAGTATGAACTTGGTATACCAGGCGTATGAGTAACTTTTCAGATACATTCATTAGCTATGTCGCTAATGCCACAAATGCAGCCATTCCGAGGAATGGAACGAGGATATTACGTTCTATTATTTTCCCTTCAGGGTTTAAGTAGTTCGTCACAAGTATGAATTTGGTATACCAGGCGTATGAGTAACTTTTCAGATACATTCATTAGCTATGTCGCTAATGCCACAAATGCAGCCATCCCGAGGAATGGAACGAGGATGTTACGTTCTATTATTTTCCCTTCAGGGTTTAAGTAGTTCGTCACAAGTATGAATTTGGTATACCAGACGTATGAGTAACTTTTCAGATACATTCATTAGCTATGTCGCTAATGCCACAAATGCAGCCATCCCGAGGGATGGAACGAGGATGTTACGCTCTGTTATTTTCCCTTCAGAGTTTAAGTAGTTCGTGGCAACTTGGTATACTAGGCGTATGAGTAACTTTTCACATACATTCATTATTTTTTATATTTTTTTTCATAATTTCTCATTCAACAATCTCTAATACTTATTAAATTTCTGAGCTGTTCATTTCCATTTCACATCCAAGCTTTTAATGTTTACTTCCAGTTTTCTTTCATTTCATGTGCTGGTATTTTCCTACACTTAAATATTGATTGTGGAAATCTACTTTTTCCGTTTTATTGCACGAAACTTTCTTTTTTCTTTCTAAGTTTAGAGCAGCAGTAGCAGCAGTTACTAATGCTACCAAGTGAGTAAATATTGTTGAACTTTTCATCATTGTTTTAGAAGGAGTCTAGTATAGATTGGTTACAAGGTAATATTGAACATGCGCCAGTTAGAAATTCATGCACCGCATACATACTCGTACATAAATGTTTGTTAGTCTATCGAGCAACAATTCCCTATGTTAGTTAAATTTTACGTGACAATTGAAAACGGGAAGAATCTTTACTACAAACAATAGTGTAATGATTTCTACATAATTGGGTTTACTTGCAGATACTTGGAGATACTGGGAGATTCCTGATAGCAGAAACTGAAGTGTTAATAATGGAATTTTGAATGCAAATAGCAGATTTAGTTCTTTGTTCTTATTACATTTGAACACATTTTCCATTTAATGATTCAATTTTTTATTATACATAGAGCAAATACAGTAGTTTTAGCTTAATTGAAAGCTGATAAAAATAAAAGTGAAAACTGTGAGGCGTACTTAAGTGGAGAAAGCAATTTGGCGGAACTGAATTATGTCTTTATTTTACATGGGAAATTATCAAATAGCACAAATCTAAGCTTAAGAAAATCTTTTAAGCGGGGCACTACAAAGCGAAAACTACTGTAGCTTTTGTACAGTGTAATTTCTCAAACTGCAGTGTTCGCCCGTTGGTCTCATTTCGTATTACCATTCATCATTAGACCCTTACCATTTAATTCTTTGTCAACCTTTGTATAAATTTTGCTCCCATTTTGATGTTTGATGTTAATTTATTAAAACACAAAAATTAAATTGTTTGCTTTCCAAAAACTTTGCACAATTCTACAAAATCAACAGAATAACCTAACCTAAAATTATTATACAATTCCACTGTTCACAATTTGAACACACATACATAAACCATGATGTGTATTTTAATTAAAATTTCATAATAGAAAAATACATAAAATACAAATACACAATACTAATAATAGAATGGACGGCGGGCATTGAATAGAATGGACGGCGGGCGGGAGTAAATGAGTGAAGGGAGCAATGGAAGGAGTTAAGCATTATTTGTGTTTATTTGTGAAATTTTGTTAATGACATGCAAACCCGCAGCCAAGCCAAAACTGGGGGGTTCAACTGGAGGGCATATTTACAAATGCAAATATTAGCAAAACATACACGAGTGAGTGGCAGGCGGTAGCAAAATAATTAAATGCGACTAAATGCAACAACACCGAACAAACTAAAAAAATACTTACATAAGTATACGTTAACAAACAAAGGCAACATTTTATATATATGGTAAGTGCAAAAGTGCAATTCTTTTTTCAAATTGAAGTGTACTCAAATATAAATTGACTTAATTTTGTATGTGGAGGATGCACTCTCCCATGAGAGTGCAAATCACATAAATTATAAGATTTCTTTCGAAGGGAAATTGTTTAGTAATACTTATGTAATAGGAGAAATATTTTGGACAATTAACAGCTAATAAAGCTGATTATTTGAGTTGATTGAGCTTCAAATAAGTGATTATAATATGGTGTGCCTAAAAGTTTGCTATATTTTTCATTGTATGTCTAAAAGTGTGCTTGTATTTTTATTATTTGCATCGCGGTGGGCTTAATTTTTATTATATGTCTAAAAGTTTACTTCATTTTCTATTATATTTTATGGCAGAAAGTATACTAAAATTATCAATGTATGCCTAAAAATATGCCTTATTTTGTATAATTTTGTAAAAGCATGATTTATTTGTCATTATATGCTAGAAAATATTCTATAATATGCCTGGAAGTACACTACACTCTCCATTTAATGCCAGAAAGTAAGCTATATTTCACATTATGTGCCTAAACACAATATTTTTTTTATTGATACATTCAACACTCAATGTGTACCCCTATGAATTCAAAGCAAATGCTTTCATTGTGTTGTTTGGGCGGAAGATTGATAAGTGCGAGGACGAAGAAGAGAGAATGAGAGAGGGAATTACACAGGACACCGATAAAGAGATAGGAAGCCATTGTGGCAAGTGTTATGCCTTTACCATAATGAATTTCATTTTATCAATGTCGACTGAGTGTCGGCCCAAAGGCCGAGCTTTTCGCATCCACTCATGTTGTGCATGTTATATTTGTATATGAATTGAAGGGACCTACAGTTTTTTTTCTCGAATCCGAACGGCGAAGTGAAAAGCTTTTCATAGGCAATTTTTACTCTTGCCATTGCCTGCCAAGAGGTGGTATTTTTCCTTTTTTAATTTGCCTGTGCGAGATTCGAACCCCGGACACTCTACGCTCTACTACTACGCCACAGCGACCACAAATGTGCCTTATACTATGCTACATTTTTCATTCATTTCTGAAATATATGGGTTAATGACTATTTATTTACTTACTTACTTTTGATGGCACTACAGCCCATGGAGGGCCTAGGCCGAGCTTTTCGCATCCACTCATGTTGTGCGTGTTATATTTGTACACGAATTTAACACCCATACTATTTATTTAACACCCATATTTACAAGAATATGCAACAAGTTTCATTGAGTGTCTAAAAGAGTTCATTATATGCCTAAAATTACGCAATACTTTTCACTATATACCTAAATTTATAACACATTTTCCAATTACTGACTTAGTGTAGGATCAACCATCCATCTCATTTTCATCGAAAAGGTGTTTTTTTTTACCAAAAACGAGGTTAACTTTTCGAAAAAATTTGTTTTTAAGAGTTTCATTATTGAAGAAGGTTTTTATTGAAGGTTCACTTGGAGAAAAATATTTTGAAATAAATCTTTAGCTAGATATTAAATTCATATACAGGGTGCGTCATCTTTTGTGTCGTTATATTAACAATATTCAATACCTTAAAAAAAACAACCGATTTCCATATGTGACGTATTCTTATTTAATTTACAAATTATTTGGATATACGAGGTGTGATAACCGTTATTTTCAAATTAGATTTTCGCATTTTTTTTTTTGTTATGTTGGTACACATGTCTGTTATATAAGTTGGCAATACCAACCATTTTGGATTGTCAGTTTGTTTTTGACAGATAAAAAGGTTAGTCGTGTTTTGGTGTGCTCTTCGACTTTTTACTATTCGAAAAAATGGATCAAAGAAACTGTATTCAGTTTTGTGTAAAAAATGAAATTAAATGCGCAAGGACATTTGAAATGTTGACTGTGGCTTTTGGCGAGTCTACTATGAGCAGAACACAAGTTCAATTGTGGTATAACCGGTTTAAGGAAGGCCGAGAAGATGTCAATGACGATGCTCGTCCTGGTCGCCCGAGCACGTCAACAACCGATGAAAACATTGACGCAGTGAGGAAAATGATTTTGGATAGACGTCGAATCACTATCAGAGAGGTTGCTGATGATGTTCGGCATATCGTTCGGCTCATGCCAAGCAATTTTTACGGATGTTTTAGGCATGAAACGTGCGGCAGGGAAGATTGTTCCAAAACTGCTAAATTTTAAGCAAAAACAACGTTGCTTGTGCGTAAGTTTTTGGCCAAAAACAAAACCGATATCATGCCTCAACCACCGTATTCACCGGACTTGGCCCCCGCTGACTTTTTCCTCTTACCAAAACTGAAGACCCCAATGAAAGGAGAGCGTTTTGCTACGATTGCGGAGATAAAAGAAAAATCGAAACAGGAGCTGTTGGCGATATCAAAAAGCGCGTTTCAGAAGTGTTTCGAGGATTGGAAAAAACGCTGGCATAAGTGTATTATATCTGAGGGAGATTACTTTGAAGGGGACAAGATAGATGAATAAATAAATACTTTTTGAAAATAACGGTTATTTTTTTATCATACCTCGTATACAATAGTTTTTGAATATAAGATCAATCAAGTGGCCACCGTCATTGATCAAATCAAAATGTACCCTTTTTGCTGCGTTTTCCATAATTTTTTCGAGCATCTCATTTTCGCGGTATAGCAATGATTTCGGAACGAATGTTTGCCTTGAGCTCGTCAATGGTCTGGTGTAAACTTTGCTTTTCCAATAACCCCACAAAAAGAAGTCCGAAGGGAAGGGGTCAAATATGATGATCTGCGTGGCCAGTCAATTCTTTTTATCTGAAGAAAGATGGCCCAATGATGGTTTAGGCGCAAACGCCGGCCCTAGCAGTCACTTTTTGGTCATGCAATGGTGTTTTATGAATCTCGTGTAGACTCTGCGTTCCTCAAATGCCGCAATTTAGCTTGTTAATGGCGACAGAGAGTGTGAAATGGGCTTCCTTCCAAATGTAAATCATCCTTCAAAGCAATGTGGTTCCACTGGCGTCAAAATGCTGAGCGCGGTGATGAACCGACACATGTGAGTTCTCTGCAACACTCTCTCTTACCGCTTCAACCAGTTCATTCGAAAGTCTTGGGCGTTGATAAATGGCTTGTCGACGATCTCCCATTGTCCCAAAGTTCGACACCAAACGACAAGTAGTGTCGTCTTGACGGTGATGAATTGGCGTATCAAAAACATGTTTTCACTCAAGTCAATCGGTTGATAAATGTGAAAATAAGCCAATGTTTACATACCGATATAAAAGTTTGCACATCCTGTACATACATCGTTAAGTAGTTTCAACACAAACATATTTAAAATCATGCTTAAGTCATGATTATCTTACTTACTTACTTAACTCGCACTACAACCGATGATCGGTCTTGGCCGCCTCTACAAAGCTTCGCCAGTCGCTTCTGCTATGCGCGCGCTGGCGCCAGTTGATAAGGCCAAGTGCAGTCAGGTTGCCCTAACCTGATCTTTCCAACGGAGATTAGGACGTCCCCTTCTGCGTGTTCCTCCACCGTGGCTCGAATAAAACACCCTTATAGCCTGAGTGCCTTCTTCCATTCGCTCAACATGACCAAGCTAGCGAATTCGCTGGATTTTTTATCAGTTTGACTAAGTCAGTGTCGGCGTACAGCTCATACAGCTCATCGTTCCATCTTATTCGATACACGTCGTACACGCATACTGGAACGTAGATCTTACGGAGTATCTTCCTCTCGAACGCTCCTAACAGCTTCTCATCACTGATGGTCAATGTCCACGTCTCTGCGCCATACATTAAGGATAAGGGACTTATAGAGCATCATGATTATCGTCGAGTTTAAAAGTAAACAGTTATTAATGCAACTTATTCTACAGCAATTGCCCCAAAGCCATCTCCCCGTCATCGTCATTTGTTTGCTAGCGCTAATTCTTTCGATGAGATTTCGATGAGATTTGGCGCAGCATATTCGATTCAACATATCCAAGTTGAAGCAAATTTAAATGATTCGCATATGAATGTTGGATGAGTGAAGGAAAAAGAAGGTGTTGAAGTGACACGAAGGCAAATTGCAGGAGAAATAGGGATTTTGAATAGAAAGGCGACGTTTGGAGGTTCTTCACAATTTTGGCTGAACAGGGAGGTTTAACCACCCCAAAAGGAGGTAAAATGGGATAGTTAGATATGCTATATTTTCATTATTCGCCTAAAGATATGCTAAAGTTTTCAATATGAGCCTAAAGGTATTCGAAATTTTTCTTTACACCCTTAAAAATATGCTACATTTATGTTTTTAAGTCCTCACATATAGTAAGTATATGTCGTGTAACTTTGCTGTCAGTTGAAAATAAAACTTAAATATTTGAAATCTCTTCATTAATTAGAGCCTTAAGTTTAAGCAAAACGACATCTCTCACGATTGAGAACCGCTCGACTTCAGCCCGAAAGACCCGAGTCACCCCTTTTTAGGTTCAAAGACCGTGATGGCGGTACTGCTACTACATCATTAGAGCACACACATTGATGAAACTATACTTAAATGACATAATCAATGCAACGGGTGCATTACTGTATATTTGACGCAACATAACATACGAGTACATTAACCCATAATCAATTAACTTATAAATCATTTAGAAAATTACAAGCATTACATAGACTGACAGCTTGTCTGAACTTTGACTTTCATATGATTGACTTATGTGTGTAGTATGTAAATCGATATTTGTGTATTTAAAATTAAACAGAACAGACAAAACCAAACATTATGCATAAAATCTAGGAATTCCCATCTCGACACACATCACGAACCATATTTATCAAAGGGTTCGTCTATGCGATAGAAGCATATCTGGATTCATAGCTATACATAAAAGAACTTATGTGTGTATTTATGTCCATACAGAGATAACAGTGTATGTGTGTTTGTGTGTGAGTATGTGTGTGTGTTGATAGCATTTAAATTATTTAAAATGGTGAATGTCGAAAAATGTTTTTGACGTTGAACGTTGACAACATGATAATTGCGCTATTCAACATGTCTCTGACAGTTTGTGTGATTTATGGATTCTTCTAATGTAATAAGTATTGGGAATGTATTAATCACCGGGTGAGAGGATATATCGAGAAAATGACAGATGACAGAGATGAAGAAGGAGACACAATCATACTAAGTAAACCAGATAACATATCAACACTTTTTCATTATCCCGAAAAATCTTAGTTTAAAGAATTAATCTATTTCAAAATTTTAGCTTTTATAAAAATATGGAAAAGTATTTAGTTTGTGTTTTCAGATAAATCATTCATATTGAAGTGCCATTTAACTGCTACAAATAATTAAAGGAATTTAAATTTTTGTGATTTTCATAGAACACATACTTATACAAACAATGTCATTAAGTGTACAAGAATTACATACACATGATTATTTTCTTTATATTTAATGCAATGAATGATAATTTCCCTACGAACTTTGGTCTCGCTACTTTCTCTGTTTTTTTTTCGCCCAACTGAGTATAAGAATTATGGAAAAAACCGGAGAAAATCGGTTGAGCAAATCTTTTAGTTCGAGCCACTTACAGATTTGCTTTGCCTGAGTGTAACTACTCCAGTGGAGAAGAAGATTAGAACTTAAAGGTTAAAAACATATCGATAATATTATATATTCTTTTATTTCATTCAAAATGCTTTAAGTACGGTTAATAAATCTCAAAAACTAGTTAACTGAAACTCAAGCTTTATACTTAGCATCACTTATTAGATATTACTTTGAATGAATAACTTCTACCCTATGCTTTCTAGTCCAATATCGAAATATGTAGGAATCGATATTGCAATTTCCATGTCAATGTCCCAGGTTGCAGAAGAAAAGGCTTCAGTGTATGAGTTCTAGATTCTTCGCAGGTCTAAAAAAGATAACGATATTGGAATTGCTCCAATTCTTATGGAAAACCGATCCAATGGTTTAATAACGAAAGCCCTTGGTTTGAAACTGAGCGTAACGCGTTGGTTCCTCCCTGGCACTCACAAACGAACGAATTCGCAGTGGAATCTTACTTAGGGGTCCGAGTGGAAGTGTTGATCTGATCCACACACTCTGTTTTACCTAACCTAACCGAGCTCCATCAGTTACTTTGTGTTCCGTTTCATTCAGTTCCGATTTTACTTCACCTTTCTTGGTCTAATTTCATTCTGCTTCATGTTCCATCTAGTTCCAATTCCCCGCCATTGCACTAATCTAATCAAATCTAATTTCATTTTCCATGTTCTATTTAGATTCATTTTCATTGCGCCCATTTTCATCTAGCTTTGACTAATTCGCTCACTGCCTCAAAGACTCGGAACTAGTAGATAAATGTTTCTAAAGCCCAGCCCATTTGGCTCCATTTCAATTAGTTCTAGTTTTTCAAGTTTTAGCTTCATTCGTTTCGTTTCCATCAGTTCGCTTTACAAATTGCATTCCATAAATTTCGATTGCACAAATTCTAATTCCATTCTGCTTAATCTTTTTCAGTCCACATTTTTCATGTTCCTTTTCCTTTCTGTTCCACTTCGCCCACTCGTGCAATGTTTACACGGCAAATTAAAGTTCTCACAATTTCCTTTTCCTTGATCCAATTCCATTTTTTATATTCCCCTCTAACTCAACTTTCATATTCCTCTGTGACTTACCCATTCCTCGAGGAAATATCTAATCATGGGAAGAAAGAGTGATTTATTAGAAGATGATCGTGGCAGAACGGCAATTGTCACGGAAACACGGAAATGAGGAGCAGCGCCCTCTTTCAATCAAGCTTAAAAAAAATTAGAATGCATTTGTATATACACATAAATGATGGGCAGCGCATATGCATCCACTATGCGCCATCTATCTCTCTAGCGATTGATAGAGGGCGCTGATTCGCGTATGATTCATACTCGATTGATAGAGGACGCAGGCAATCAGATTCAAATAAAATTTTACATTTGAAGCACAAATCGTTAGAAATTTCTTGAGTTGAAAGAGACTGAAAAACAAAAACCGGGAAGTAGCTTATGAAAAATTACGACGCCTGAGTATGAATCATACTCGAGTGATAGAGTTTCTGGTAAAATTTGACATTTCAAATAAAAATTTTACATTTCAAACAAAAATCGTTAGAAATTTCTAAAGCTGAAAGAATAAGCGAGTATAAACGACAAAAAAAAAAAACAGACATGAGGCATAAACAAATGGCAATTGTGCTACGATAAAATATCCAGCAATAACTGCAGCTGAGAGACAGCGGCAATGTAGAATTCGTCGAAAAATGGAGGCCCAACAAACTTCAGATTCTGCTATCATGAGAAATCCCCAAAAACCAGTACCATGAGATCGCGAGAGTGTAGACTTTAAGCAACTTGAGGCACAACATAATTCGAATTTCATTGAAAAACCACTCGCAAAGACTAATGCGGAAAGACAGCCTGAATGGCAAATGAGTTCATTAGAGCTCCATGGAAAGAAAACAACTCGCATCAGCACAATAGCACAACAAAACATCAGCACCTGAGCACCTCAGCACTTCATAACATTCGCGAGTTCACACACCAGCAAGTGGCAAATTTTCCCACTGTTGAGATCATACAACCTGCGTATTTTGATGATAATGATGATGATGAATATTATAACCATATAATGATGATGCTGGTCAAATTATAATTATAACGATGTAGCAAATAAATTCGCATGCTTTGAGTATGAATATTTTGCGAGGGATGATGATTTTGCAGAGGGCGTTGCATGCATTGCAAATGTAAACGATCAAAATGGAGGTAATCCAGATGTAGCACACCTGGGATCAGAGAATCGACAAACTGAACTAAGCAAGGCTTATCGTTTGCATAAATCAGCACATCGTTAAAAATTCCTTGCGGCTACGCCTGTAATGCCTGCGATAGACTCTGGTTTTTTTTATAAGATTACAAAACCTAACCTCAAAATCCGAAACGCAAACTTTCTAAAGAAGTAAACTCGAGTAGGGTGTCCCAATGATGCTCAACATTTTTCTTAATAGAATTTTGTGTCATTTGATTAAATTAAAACAATTTTTTGAACTCCTTCAGTTTCTTATTGTGAGGCTGAGTTCTGCTGAGTGTTCTGAGTAAGTGTTGAAATATTCACACATTCCGTTCTTCATTATGCTCAGCTCAGAAGGTCTCACAAAAGGTACCTTGTCTCATAACTGCAGTTTCCTTGGGGCTAATGATTCGTTTGCTCTGGCATCGTTGTGGTATGACTGAGAAATGACACACAATATCTGTTCCTTTTCTCATGTTCCAATTTCATGTTGTTTCATTTATTTTAGTTGCATTTTTCATGGTCCTTGCCCACTCTGTTCTTTTCTATCATCTTCCATTACATTAATTTCCATTTCGAATTCAATTTTATTTGGTTTCTTGTGTGTCCAGTTTTCATGTTTGTCGACCATTCAAATTCCATTTCAAAGATATTCTTTTTTCATATTCCAACTGCATTCCCTTCCTCGTTCACTTTAGGCGCTTTAAACTAAATTCGCTGCAATTCAGTTCTCTTATTCCAAATTCATTTTTTTCTAGTTTTCATTATACCTTGCCCATTCTGTTTCATTCCATAGAAATTTCTTCTTCTTTCTTTTAATGGTACAACAGCCCATGGAGGGCCTAGGCCGAGCTTTTCGCATAAATCTATATGCTTATAAATCTATATATGGCCGAGCTTTTGGCATTAATCTATATATATGCTTATAAGTATATAGATTCTTATGTGCTTATAAGCATATAGATTTATGCGAAAAGCTTGGCCTTGGCCCTCTATGGGCTGTTGTGACATTAAAAGTAAAAAGTTTATAGATTTATTGCTCCAAATTCTTTCTATATTCTAATTTCATACATCATCCATTTTTATGTGTCGTGCTCCATTCTAAAATCTACCGTCTTCAGTGTTTCAAGTTACAATTCCATTTTTGTTCCACTTTTCATGTTTTTTTTGTCCATTTTGGTACTTTCCTTTCGGATTGACTTGTAACTCATTCTATAAATGTTCAATATTCATATTCTAATTCCATTTTGTTCCACTTCATCCAGTTTCATTTTTGGTTGTTTTCTAAACTAAAATCCACACATTTCCTTGCTTCATGTTCAATTCGTTTTTCAATTTTTATAAAAAATTTATTGGTCAATCTTATGAATGTTATTCACCAATATTGTTCACACTTTCCTCAATTTATTAAAAACTTTCTTTAGATTTCTTCATCAATATGAATAAGTAATATCATTAATCAATCCTAGATTATTTGGATAGTTGTAATTTTCTTATTCTTATTTAACTTTCATTAATTTGATGAATATCGTCCATCAAATCCTGTATGAAATGGATTGATAAAAATTTTAATAAAAATAATGTTTTGTTTTATCAATCTTACGAAAACATTCA
Source organism: Palloptera scutellata (assembly GCA_958295655.1). Lineage (NCBI taxonomy): Eukaryota > Metazoa > Arthropoda > Insecta > Diptera > Pallopteridae > Palloptera > Palloptera scutellata. The sequence continues at coordinate 52,776,688 of OY282452.1, read as the reverse complement.
TTAAATTTACGAAAGCATTCATTACATTTACGAATGCTTTAATTATGTATATTTACGAAACTAAACTTCAATTGAATAAATCATGGTTTTATGAATACACTGGGCCTTTAATTTCAATAAAATATTCAACTGAAGCATTCAAGTGAAATGCTTTAATAAACATTTTCAACATTGACTACATATGTTCTTATTAGTTGAACATAAAATAAGGTATGTATTAAAAATTTCCATTCGCTTAATTTCATCCAACAAAATTAGCATTTGTGAGCATCAACGACGAGTCGGAGGAGTTGGAGTCAAAAATCGCATGCCTGTTCATAGCTAACACAAACGCAAAATGGACACAAACGCCCACGCACACTCCCCAATAAAATGTGCTTGATGTTGCGGTGATAACCTCCTAAAAGCATACATATATCGATAGATCCAAAGCAAAAGTATGCTAAGTTGAGTTGGAATGTTTTAAAGTTTAATTTTAATAGGGACAAATTGAAATTTCAACTGCATTCTCAATTTCGTAACTACTTCAAAAGCTATATGGTATTTCAAGTTCTAGGTACTTGTATTAACGATTTATTATGTTAACCCATTAGTGACCTATTGGCGACAACCAGAAGAGGATGAATGTGGAGTTTTTGAACACTGACTTTTCGTTCTTTCAAAATGAATCTTTCAATTTAGAATCAGCGATTATTATGATTGAAATATTTCTTAGATTATGGGAGATTATTATGCTTAAATCCCTCCGTTTAGACTCTTTCCACCTTGCTTCCGCTATTGTTGGTACTTATGCACCTTCATCAGGAATATGTTAATACTAAAAGCCGAACGAAGTTCAACTTTTAGTTTAAAAGGCAGTCGCAAAAGAAGGAGGCTTTGTAAGGTTCACAAGTACCGGGGAAAAATTAATAAAACTGAAGGTGCGGAATGAAACGAAAAAATTAACAAAATTAAGAAGCTCTGGAGATAAAAAGAAGACTCGCTTCGAGACAATATTTCCATTCGAAACTTTTTGCTTGACATTAAGTTCCCCGAAAGAAATCAACAAAATATCCTTCTTTGTTTTATTCTTCGGCATTTCATTCGCAGACATTAGGAACTTCTTCAGAGAAAGATGATTTCTGAGTAAAAATTTTCATCTTCTTCCAAGCCCATTTAGCGAACCGACAACGTTCTCAGTTAGAGACTGAACAGTAAGTTCGGTCACTACTGCATAGGCTTGATTCCATCGATTGCGGAATTCTACATCATTTTTGGAAACTTTCTTTATTTTTCCTAGGGTTTGCTTTATTATAGCTCAATGTCTTTCAATAGGCCGAAGTTCCGGGTAGTTGGGAGGATTTGCGGCCACTGTGACATTATTTTCCTTATACCATTCCCTAGTTGGACCTGGAGTAATGACTTGTGTCGAGGTCTGGCCAAAACAAAACGGTTCCTTTGTGCTGTCCATTAAATAGTGGAAGGTGTTTTTGCAGGCATTCTTCTATATAAATTTTGAAGTTCATTATTCCTGTCGTAATGAACGCTTTGCTGCGTAGACCGCAGGAGCAAATAGCTTGCCATACCATGAAGCGTTTTGGAAATTTGGTATATTTTACTTCAGAGTATTTTCTGGGTGTTGCATCCCAATTCTTTGTTGTGATATAGGCATTCCCAGGCAACTGGTTGAAGTCCGACTTGGAGTAGGTCTCATCGTCGTAATACAGCTTTCGGGCACGCGCCTTCGCTATTTTTTCATTTGCTTCCGACCGGTCAGGTAGTTTCTGCTGTTTGTAGGACCTTAATAATTGACTTCGCTTATATCGCATTACAGTTGATTGCGATGCACCAGCTGTAGCTGTAACATCTCGAGTCGACCTCGTTGGATTATCCCGATATGTACCAACAACCTTTCTCAAAACGTCCGAGTTATTTGGACCCATTTTTCTGCCTGACCTTTCGGTTCTGCAGATGGAGTTTCCCGCGTTGTAGTTGTTTATGGCGGTTTAAACAGTCACTAAACTCACTGTGCTTTCCCTTGCACTAGCTTATATCCAATAAAGATCCAGGTTCACGTACACGTTTCACAAATTGAACCAAAAATTGCGTGTAAAGCGCTTCTTTTCTGCTTTTTCATCAGTTTGCAAGTACATTTATAGTATTTCTCAACGTTGTTCCATCATGACATACGAATGACATTAGAGTTACTTCACTCAAAATATCCAGCGATTATAATTCCAAATGTTAGATAGAAAAACGAAGAACTTCGCTTTACGTTTGCTGTTTGTGGTAGCTCCTTTCAATAATACTTACTCTTCAGTGTTAAATATTGTCTTGTAATTCTCGATAACTTTAAAATAGTCTTTTCAGTTAAATGAATTTTTGAATTGAGGAATCTATGACAGTGATAGAAAAAGAATAAGACTTATTATAGTTGATTGATTTTTTGAATTTTTACTCTAGTTTTTGCTACCCTGAAGTAACATATTTATAATAAATTCTGAATAAATTAAATTATTTGTTTAGCTACTTATTTTCTGAAATCGTCTAGATTTAGCTAGATTTTATCTAGATTTTATAAAACTAGTTTAAATTGAGCTAGCTAAAAAATACCCTGAAAAAATGTACATCGTACCTCAACTAGTTGAAACACTACTTTGACCTTATATCAAAACATACTAGTGTTCAATAGATAGATCAAAAGTTATCAAGATTAGGGCAATTGCCTTTTCGTAGGACATCAGTGTGGAAAAAAAGAAACCAGTAGACGCGATTTATATGATTCGGTTTATGGAAACGCAGTCCGAAATGACTACCTTTGATTTATTTTTTGCCAAATTATTTTATTACATCAATGAAACGCTTTCATTTGCTGATCCCTTGATTGGAAAATTCCATTTTACATGCGCGTATTTATTCGCATAAATATTTAACAGTGGAAAATAATAAGAGCTTATGTGGATTCAATATAATTCAGCAAAAATTCCATTTGCAACGCAAACAAATGAAATTTTTAGTTTTTCTGCTGTAAAGTGGTGGATTTAGAACAATTTCATGCAGTATAAGTTCTGTAATAAAGCAGTAACTTTCGCTTATAACGTAACTCATACAAACAAGAGCTTTCAGTTGTGTACCATACAATTGCAATCAAAATAAAGTCTACAAAATTTCACACTTAAACTGAACCTGAGAAATAGGAGAAATTTATGGTGAAAATGTTGTATTAAAAACTTCAGTGTTTAGAAGTTATGCAATGATTTGAATAGAAAATCGGGTTTCAAGGCAAAGGTTGAAACTCTTTTGCCTCGCAACAATGAATATTTACTTCTGCCATAGTTATTTGCAATTATCTGTTCGTTCAGTAAATGCAAAAACGTTCGCTTAAAGTTCGAAGGGCAACTGCCGCTTTCTTGAAATTCGCATTAAGCGACAACTGCTGTACATATCAAGTGCAGTTGTGTAAAGTCTGTATGTAAGAAAACGCTTATGCTTTTATCTAAGATTTTTGCCTAAGTAGATGAAACGAATTGTGATTCTGTTTTGTTTTTCCAATTTATATGGATTTATGTAATCCAAATTGTTGAATTAACTGTTATTGCGAGTGAGTGCTTTCAATTGAGTTGGGCGCTTTAGTTTTGAGCTTTGCGAAAGCACTTACATAAGCGCTTAAGGTAACGTAATTATTTATGTATTTATATACTCGTATGTTGAATTTTTCATCAAATTAGTGGAATGATTGATTATTAAAATATAATTTTACACAATGTAGATGAAACATTTTTAAAAACACAGCACATTAAATTAATGCAAACGCGTTTGAAATCATGAGACTTTCGTGGAAAAAATATGATGAAAGTTGTTCATTGGTAATTGGGGAAAAAATTAATCAAAGGCAGACAACAAAAAAAAAAGCAAATATCAAAAAAAAAAAAACTCCAAATATTTGTACTCAAACTAGTTCACGCTTATTTAAAAGTGTTCAGAGTAAGCGGTGAAAAAAAACCAACCCAGTTCCACTTTTTCTATATACTTAATTTCACAATTTCTAATAAAATTTAACTATTAAGAAATTTTTTTTTTTATGGCCAAAAACATATGCCGAAGCATTTCAATGTGCTTACACAGGGGATACCCCTATAAATTCAGAGCATTGTGCTGATTGGAAGGAAGATTGATAGGTGGGAGGAAAAAGGAGGGAGAAGTGTTTATGAACGTTTGCTTTAAACTTGCATAACTTGGTCATAATAATTGGGAAAAATTGTTTGTTGCAGGGAGCTTATTCCAAATACGCGCGTTACGACCGATGAACGAACTTTCTCTGTAATGCGTAGTGCGTTGGAACGCCGTGCCTACATGGAAGACGTGAGTTCCGATTGCACGGACTACACGGTCAAGTCCTGTTGAACACACGAATTGGCGGCATCAGCTTTCGCATTTCAGAAGAACATCTCCTGTTAAAGTAACGGTAGAACAGTGCACCAAAGCGTACTTTCTATTCTCTTTTTCCCCTTCTGTAACATGTCCGGAAAGGGATGCACATCTTTTTTGCATTTCAAAGAAGCGCATACAAAAAATTCTGTTTTGATAAATTTTTTGTGGCTGCTCTTTACGAATATTTACACGAAAGTAACGTTGGCGAACTCACGCAAACTTCAAATGTGCCTCCAAAAGAAGCGCTTTAGATGCGCCTGCAAACTTAAAGGCTCTTTTAATTTTCCAGTAATGGTATGTTGGAATGTCGAATCAGAAACGATTGTATTAATTTGTTGGTATATCATCGATCGCGGTTATTTTCAAACTAAGAAAAACAAAAAAGTACATAACAAAATTCTTTTATTTAATACGTGAATGCGCATATCTAATACATTTTTACAAATAAAAAATGCCACCAAAAATTAGAAATACAAGTCCAACATTTTTTTTTTTTCGCTTTTATATTTTGTATGAGATTTTACATTATTGTCCATCTTTTTTTTAAAGGGAAGGTGTGTCTTTTTTCGGTATTTTTTATGTTAAATGCAGCAGCACGTTTCATTACTTCGATTTAGGATTAGTAGATTTATTTTATGATTTACTAAATTTTTAGTAGGGACATAAATACTGTTACACACTACTGATGTTATAAAATTAAAAATAATTAATTTATTTGAACCAATTTATTCAAATATATTTATTGATATATATTGTATACAAAAAGCAATAACTTTATCGAAATGCCCGCCTTTGGCCTTCACGCACGCCTCAAGTGGCACCGGCCAATCATCAATAACTGCACGCACCTCGTGCACTGAAAAGTGCTGACAGCACGAATCAAAGCAGTCTTCAGAGAATCAATGTTGGGGTACTTACCTTTTATGGTAAACCATATCCTCTAAAACTGTCCATAATTTGTAATCCAGTGGGTTCAGATCAGGACTGCCAGACGGCCATTCTTCAGAGCAAATGAAAGCTGGCAAATTGTTTTGCAGCCAGGTCTGGGTCGTCTTAGCTTTATGTGCTGACGTAGAATCCTGCTGGAAAGCCCACGGCTGGTTTTGGAACAGGGAATGGTTAAGTGGCTTCTCAATAGCGGTTTCTTGGTAACCTTTGTTCGAGGTTTTGACCCCCTGTTCGCAGAAATTCAACTCAGTGACCCCATCGTAAGAGACAATCCACCAAACCATGACTGAAGCTGGGTGATGACCCTTTTCGACCAGTGGGACAGGTTCAGATGCTTCCTTCCTTAACATAGATGCATACACCCTATCATTTTGCTGACGCGGTAAACAAATTTTTAATCCGTAAACAAGATTTTTCTGTATAAGTTATCAGCGTGCTTCACCAAAAGATGTTTGTATTTTTCTACCTTATTTTTTTCCAAAGCTGCAGTCAACAAATGTCCGGTGCGACGTTTGAAAGCACGAAGTCCCAAGTCTTTTTTAATAATTCGACTCATGAGGTTTTGTGTGGTATTCATCTCACGGCCCATGATTTTCAGTTTTCGGAGCGGATTTCGCTCCGAAAACTGATTTGATTTGAGGGCTTTGATGACTTGCGGCGTGCGAACTGTACTTGGACGGCCCGACTGGGTGTGGTCTTAATTATCTCCACTCTCCTCAAACAGTTTTATGCACCTTTCGCCCTTTTTCATTTCACACTTAAAAAGTGCTATGGTATAACAGCGATACGGTTCTCATTATCTGACCACTCCATGCCGAAAGCTAACCCAGTTTTGAATTCCCGTTACAGACTAAAGCTATAGAGGTTAGCTTTCATAAACCATGTGCTAATAACAGGGTATATTCAATTCTACTATTGAAATGGGTGTGTTCAATGTTGTAACAGTATTTATGTCCCTACTAAGTATTATTGTATTTCATTCAAAATAATATGAAAATCAAGAACCTAACTAAAGGGAACCCTAAATTGGAGCAGAACTAAATTTCGTAATCCCTTTCCGGTCTAAAAATCAGGAGAATAGTTTTTGAGTTGAAAAAATTCATTTGGCTTGATTCAATTATGCAACAGCCGCTTTGCATCATTCCTCAATTCGCTGACTTTAGCGATCTCTGATTTCCCCAAAGGATACGCGGAGGAAATCGGTGTTTCGTTAATTTTAGAGATATCTCTTTTCACCAAGCGAGCGGAAACGAAACGAAGAACATTGCACTAAAATTCCGCTTCCGGAACGAAACAATTAACTTTCAATACTTTGTTCCTTTCGCAATAACACATGTTTGTCTCATCACAGAACTATGTTTTTCTTCGCCGTTAAGAGCAATTCTTTCGATCTTTCTTCTTTTAATGACACAAGAGCCCCATGGAGGGCCTAGGCTGATCTTTATGTGATTTAAAGTTTCGCATTGATAATATTTTCAAAGAAAAACAAATTTTTTCTTGTTTCTTTGCGAAATTTAACATCCTTAGGAACAATGAAAAGTTTCTCCAGTGAATACTTTCTGATGGAAAATACTGATGATTTAAAATATAAAACTAATTTTGGTTGTTTGCTTGTGAAAGATCCCTGGGAGAGATGAAAGGCTTCTCCAGCGAAAGAGTTCCGCATGGAAAAAGCGTTTATTTTTCTAAAATATAGCGAAAAACGGGGCCTAGGCCCTCCATATGCTGTTGTGGGAATTAAAAGAAAGACGAGGAAGAAGAGCAAGAAACAAAATGTGCTTATTTCTTTTGCGGAACTTAACATCCTATGGAACACTGAATATATCCTCACTTATAAAGGTTCTAAATGGAAGCCGCATATATTTTTCCAAAATAGAACAGGCATAACATTTTTGTTGTCAATTTGCGGAAGTTAATATCCTGAAGAACAATGAAAAGTTCCTCAAGTAGAAAAAATTTCGTATGGAAATCGCAGATATTTCATCACAATAGAGTAGAGAGCAAATATTTTGGTTCGCTGCGAAACTGAAGACCCTTAAGAGCGATGAAATGTTGCTAAACTGAAAGGGTTTCAAAACAAATAGCAAAAAAAATTGTTGTCAAGAAAATTTTATTTCTTACTTTACTTAATTTGAGGCCTTAAGGAACAATGTAAAATTTCGAAAGGAATGCGTAAATATTTTTCCAGAATAGAAATTAGAATAAATATCTTTGTTCGCTAGCGAAACTAAAAACCCTAAAGAACGATGAAATTGTCATAAAGTGAAAGGAAGGGTTCCGCAAGAAATCACAGATATTTTTACCCGAACAGAACAGCAAGAACACTTTCTTTGAGGAATTTGAGATCCTAAGGAACAATGTAGGGTTTCAAAATGAAAGCACAAATACGTTTCCAGAAGAGAAAGGAGAAGAAAATGTTGTTCCTTTGCGGAACTTCATAAATACGAAACGAAGAAAAGCGACTCCAGGAAATATTACTCTGCGGAACTTCCCAGACATCTTACAGACTTTGCAGAACAGAATAGAAAGAAAATTATTGCTACTGCAAGGCCAGCCGGGGAGGTATAGGGTTCCACAGCTTACCGAAAGGATTGTGCTGTCGAATAATAAAAACCACATTGAAATCAAGAACTATCTCATTCCAAATCCTGCATGGTCCACATTGTATAAGCAGAAAAGAATAAACATTCTTCAAAGTGGACTGGCTCATCCCTGCATATGTTTGGACTTAGTATCTCAACTAACTCGTTTCTGGCTAGGTTATTTGTGCGACTGCGATGTCGAACGAGCTAAGTGGAAGTTCTTATACACTAGCAACACCAATAATGTCGTTACTTGCGGTTCTTATGATCTTTCTCTCTCTCTCTCTCTCTCTCTCTCTCTCTCTCGCTCTCTCTCTCTCTCTCTCTCTCTCTCTCTCTCTCTCTCTCTCTCTCTCTCTCTCTCTCTCTCTCTCTCTCTCTCTCTCTCTCTCTCTCTCGTTCGCTTTTTACTCTAGGCCAGTGATGGTCAAAGAGCGAAGCGATCTTCTCTCCTTCAATGTGTTGAATATGGGATGCTCAAACAGCGTTATGTAAACAGCCCACAACATTTTTATACACCAACAACAATACAATCAAAGTTTCCCTGTGTGCTTGTGGAACTCAAATATGATGTTGAACGTACTTCGTTTGGAGTATTCATACTTCATTTGTATCTCAATTCTCCTGCCCTCTCCTATCGAAAGAAAAATCCTCACATTTTCATATTCTATAATTTTTAGCGACCAAGTTCCACTTTACATTTGTTAACTGAGTAATTCTTTGAAATGTGGAATCGCTTCGAAGACACGCTACAATTTCTCTTTATGATGTTAATCCAGTATTTTTCATTTGGAATAATTTACGGGCTCATCATTACTCTATCCTCACTATCACCCAGTCCACCCCATTCCACGTACTAATGCAAGTTATGTAAAATCTGCTCGACGACATACATGCTACACTCAAATGTGTACATGAAAAGATAAAAGTGCAGCAAATACAAAACTTCAACGTTTATAGAATGAATCATAAAACAATAAACAATAAACAACAACAACAACAACAACAACAACAACAATATCAAGAACTAGAACAACAAAAGCATGTTGCAGGATTTTGTAAATTTTATTGTTAGCTGTACTTGAATGCCGCTTGAGTGGCCGCAACCGTAGTAGGCGGTTGTTATTGTTGTTGTTGTTGTTGTTGTTGTTGTTTTTGTTAAATGACAAAGAGTGTTTGCGAGGCAGCCCTCTAATTTTTGCCATTTACTAAGCCGCAAATAAACTGCTTGCGCAATATTGTTTTGATAAAAGTCTTATACACGAATACACACACACACACACACACACGCAACAATCAGGCATGCAAGCACACACACACATGCACATGCAAAATTGCTCTCGCATTATACAGAGACTAAGTGAGAGAGAGAGAGAGAGAGAGAGAGAGCGAGTGTCGAAAATCAAAAGCATCCGTTACTTTTCTACCATAACTAATAACGTTATTATCATTTGCTACACGCTTCACAAAACAAAATGCTTTTTTAGTTAGTTACTTACTCGGAATCATGTCAACTAGAGTTGAAATAACAACAACACCATGAACTATGAAAGCAGTCGCATAAGCATTTACACTGTCCTACCAACAATATGTTTCCATGCCACGTATTTGCATGCGTGCGTGCGTGTGTACTGCAAACGATTGCAGATAAAATTGCAATGGTTTCCGTGTCTATATATATGTATGGTATAATCTCTGTGTGTGTGTGTGTGTGTGTGTGTTTATGTATTATTAGCCACTAAGCGCATTACATGTAATGTCCCATTTAGATGCGAAAAGTGTAAAGCTCAACATATTTTTCTAATGGAATGCGCGCGAATTTTCTAAAAATATCCACTTCCTACTTAATATTTTGCATTTACTCTTAGTTACCATAACATGAAATGAAATATACAGTGATGGATAGTAAAATTGAATCAGAGCGAGAGCTCTGGAAAGAAATTACAAATGGCTACGCTTTAGGTACAAGATAATGAATGAGTCACAGAGAAAACGCAGAGAGTTGATGTTGATGTCAGTAAAGAATCAAAAGAGAAGAGATTTTGAAAGAGCGAAAGAAAAATATAGCAAATATGTACACCAAGTAACTGTTATTCGTAGTCGTGTTGTTTTTGGTGAATACAAATTATTTGAGCTTTGATGCGCAAAATACATATAGTAAAAAAAAAAGATATAAAGGGTGATTTTTTAAGAGTTAAGAGCTAAGTTTTTTGAAAAACACAGAAATTTTTATTTAGATCTATAAATCAAATCCTGCCATTTACTTTCGAAAGATAATTTCACTTAAATGTTGTCCGCAGCTACGCTTTAAGTGGTCCATTCTAAAGGTACAATTACGGGACACTCTTTCACACATTTCGGCCGGAATCTCGAATGCTGACTTCTAAAGCAGCAATCGTATTTGTCTTGTCCTTATCGACTAGAGTTTTAACATAGCCCCAGAAAAAATAGTCTAAATCATACGATCTTGGTGCACCAAAACGTGAGATTAACTGCTCACCAAATTCGCCTCTAAATTGATGCATGGTTTCGCGTGCAGTATGGCATGTGGCATGTAGCACCGTCCTGTTGGAATCACATGTCGGTCGAGTCCAATTCTTGCATTTTCGGCAAAAAAAAAGTCTGTTATCTTCGAACGGTACATTTACCTTTCTCCATTGACCGTAACGTTGCGGCCCTCATCGTACAGCCCAATGATGCTGCCTGCACATAAACCACACCAAACAGTGCATTTTTTCGAGATGCATTGGTATCTGCGGAGGCTTCGTTTGAGGATTCATTGGTGAAATATTTTGACGTGGTGGGTTCCAAGCCCGACGCACAACCATTCCTTCAAGGCCAAGGAGAAGCCCGCCGCACACATTAGTTAACTCACTGACGGTTGTCAGATCGCTATCCAGGGGACGCCACGAGGAGGCTGTGTGTCGACTTGAAACGTAGAAGCGTAAGGATCGACCATGGACGCACCTGCGACTGTCACGAACTTTACCTTGTGTCCTACGCCCCAGGCCCCCCTGGTTCCTATACCGGGAATCGAACCCGGGCCCAGAAGCCAGCATAAACACCAACAATAATGTCAGCCTTGAGATCAAGCGGAGACTAACTCTTGCCAACAGGTGTTACTACGGGCTCAGTAGGCAATTGAGAAGTAGAGCCCTCTCTCGACCGACGAAAATAACGCTCTATAAGTGCCTCATCCTCCCCGTCCTAATGTATGACGCAGAGACGTGGAAATTGACCATCAATGATGAGAGGCTGTTAGGAGAGCGTTCGAGAGGAAGATCTGCTGTCCAGTAAGCGTGGACGACGTGTATCGAATAAGATGGAACGATGAGCTGTACGCCGACACTCACATAGTCAAGCGTATAAAACTCCAGCGGCTTCGCTGGCTGGGTCATGTTGAGCGAATTGAAGAAAGCGCTCCGCTCCGGCTAGAAGGGTGTTTTATTCGAACCACGGTGGAGGAGCACGCAGAAGGGGACGTCCTAATCTCCGTTGGAAAGACCAGGTGCAGGGCACCCTCACTGCACTTGGCCTTATCAACTGGCGCCAGCGCGCGCATAGCAGAGGCGACTGGTGAAGCTTTGTAGAGGCGGCCAAGACCGATCATCGGTTGTAGTGCCAGTTAAGTAAGTAAGTAAGTATTGGTATCTGCTGAATTACCTCTACCTCTATATTCTCCAAATACGGCAATTCTGCTAATTCACTTATCTATTGGGCCAAAAATAAGCCTCGTCCCTGAAGACAATTTTGCGATAAAAAGCGGATTGAAGTTTGATAGTAAATTTCAATAATTTGTAAACGTTGTTCAGGCGTAACGCTATTCATAATGAAATGGCAAATCAAACTGAGCATTTTTGACTTTGACAAACGTCAAGAATCACTCGTGAATTGTCGGAAATATAAACGTCAAAAAACAAGTAGCAAAAAAGATCAACCTGTAGAAGCTCAGACGATTTCACATCAAAATTGGAACGATTGTTTTGTTACACATCTCTTGCTTTTCTAAGTAGTCTTCAATTAGTCGCTTGGATATCATTTTACTCTCAGATTCCTGATAATAGACTAGATTCGAATCATTTTCCAACAAAATTCTAACTAACCCTATTACAATGCCCTCAACTGTATACTCGACAAAACCTCGTAGTTAAATTTGGCGGTTCACCTAATGTGGATATTCTATATTCATGCAGTTAAATTAAACGAGTAGAATGTACTCAAGCGCAAACGATTATATCATCACAGTGAAATGGAGAGACTGCAAAGGAGGCCAAGGAAGAGCCAAAGATAAAATTGTTAGCGCCACCTTGAGCCAGGGTACTTGAAATTCTTTAATAGAATATAACTCATACATGGTCTTAAGCTAATAGTAGATTAAATCTAGAAAAAAAAAATGTCATTGAAATAATTGGAAATTTTCTTAAACAAATGAAAAGGAAGAACAAGAATGAATTCACCTTAAGCGATTAAAAATTTATTTGATGATGAAAAATATGAAAGAAAACCTAATTCACACAGAGCAACCGGAAATGTCATGAATGCTTTGTCTTTAAACATCTCCCTCTCTCCCTCTCTCTCTCTCTCTCTCTCTCTCTCTCTCTCTCTCAGAATGGGAGCGTTTGTGCATGTGAAAGGGTTTTCGTAATTTAAATCTTCCCAACGGATAGAGTTTAATTAGAAAAAGCTGCAAAGTCAACCAAATTAAATAATGGGAATAAGCTACCGGAAGTTGTCGTCATCGTCGTCATCATCGTCGTCATCATCGTCGTTGTCGTCATCATCGTCGTCGTCGTCGTCGTCGTCGTCGTCGTCGTCGTCGTCGTCGTCGTCGTCATCGTCCTTTTACTTTGTGTTGAAATGTTTCAATTTATTTTCCTTTCTTTTACCTTTTACTTTGGTTTTTTTACTTTCTTTTTTGTGATGTTTTGTGCTTTGCACAATTTCCATCTTTGTATTTTCATTTCATTTGCTCAAGTTACATAATAATAATATTCTAGCTTTTCCTTTTGCTGCGCTTGGCTTTAGTCTTGTCTTTTTTGAAAAAGTAAATTAAAAATTATATTCTTGAAATTCTTTTGCATTTTGTTTTTCCAACTTTTTTTTTCGTCCATCAAGGTAAAACACTGAAGACTGATAAAGGAAGTGGATAAAGAATTTTATAATTTCAGTCGAGTTCTTGTTTTATCTTTCTATTATCAAAAATAAAATGATATCAGTTAGTATATGTATGTTTTTTTCTCTAAGCATCAGAGAGAAACATCGTTGAAGATGGAAAATAAACGGATGGGGAGAGAGGTGAGAGGAAAGAAAATGGATAGGTGATTGTGAGATCCAGGCAGAGGGGGATGGTGTGTGTGTATTGCACCTTTCTAGCAATAGATAAAACTAAGCGAAATAATAATAATAAAGAGAAGAAAAAGTGCAACAGAGCTGAAGGGAGAAGTGTGTGATTAAGGGATGAGAAAAGGTTGGGAAAGAGATAATTGAAATATTGATGAAAGTGAGTAGATATTTTGCTTTCCCGAAAATATGTTGGAAAAACAGAAAACTCGGATTATAGAAGTTCTGCTAGATTTTAATATCCAATATCTGGCAGAACTGCTCACACTGAAAACGAGAGAAAAATCTTGTGTTCATGGTTTCCAATAGAGTCACGGCTTGATGCAGCTGCATTCAAGAAGTGCAAGAGATTTTATATGTAACGAATGAGTTCCACCGTTCCACACTACAGGTTTGATGCATACATACAACTGTGGGCAAAAAGTAGTAAGAATTTTTAATATAAATTTCGAGCGGAAACCCATTCATCAAAATATTATTTTTTTAAGGTTGGTATGACTGTCGGTGGTGACATCTGTGCCAAATGCCACATCAAAATAATCATTAGTGATTAGTATACGCTTGTCTTGCTGAAGTACAAAAAGTGCACTCGGCGATTTTCACAATGAGTGAAATTATTCAACAAAGAAGTTCCATTAAATTTTGTGTGCGGAATGAAGTTTCTGGTGCCGAAACGTTCAGAATGTTGCAAAAGGCCTTCGGTGATAATTGTATGTCGCGAGCAAGTGTTTTTGATTGGTACAAATTGTTCAAAGATGGTCGAGGTCGAGAACGCGTTGACGACGAACCACGTCCAGGACGGCCATCAACATCAACTGATGATCAACACGTCAATAAAATCAAGGAATTGGTGCTCGAGAATCGACGATTAACAGTTAGAGACCTTACTGGCATCGTTGGAATATCGGAAGGATCAGTGAAAACCATTTTAAAACATCATTTGGGCCTAAGAAGAGTGAATGCACGATTGGTTCCAAAATCACTGCATTGGTTTTACGAGACCATTTTGCCAAAAATTCGACTGATATCGTTCCGCAACCACCCTACCACCCTATTCGCCTGACTTAGCACCGTGTGACTTTTGGCTGTTTTCTAAACTCAAAAAACAAAAAACCGCTTCGTGGACACCGTTTTGAGTCAATTGTCAATTGAAGACATTAAACATGAAATGCTAAGCGCATTGAAGGCCATTCCGGGAATTGACTTTAACAACTGTTTCGAGAATTGGAAAAAACGTTGGCACAAGTGTATTGGGGCCGGGGGGGGATTACTTTGAAGGGGACGAAATAGATTTGGAAAAATGAATAAAAAAATGTGTAATTATGAACAAAGTCTTACTACTTTTTGCCCACAGTAGTATGTAGTTGTTGTTGTAGCATAGAAATTTCACCATGCAAATGATGAAAATATTGAGCGAAAAGAACAGAGAGAAAGTAAGTTGGCAAGAACACCACCAAGTAACTGTATTCCTAGTCATGTTGTTGTTGATGCTTTCAAGTTATATGAGTAAAATTTCCCATTTACACCATTCAATACTTGAGTTTGTTTTGAGTTTGTTGAAGTGAAGAGTAGCCAAAAGAATTGAGGAGACTGTAAGTTCAAGAAAGAGTAAATACGTTTTTACATTTGTCAACTCTGTAATATAATGATTCTTCAGCTTGATGGCGAGCGGTCGGAGGAAGAGAGATATGATTAGTATTATTTTCTTCCCTCTCTGCTCGTTCAAATTTTATGTACATATTTATGTACATAAAAGAGTGTCATCATAAACCAGCTTGCATGATTGTTGATGATGGACTGATCTTCTTTAGTGTGTGTGACATTTGTTTGTGTACCTATACATGCGAAAGCTCAAAAGCTCTTGTGCACACGGGCTACACTTTAGCCAATACTGACAGAGAGCGAAAACAAAAGAGAGAGAGGTGCGAAAATACTGCAAATCTTATGGTTACGAGAGCCAAGATATTTATATATATATAACAAACAGATGCGAAATAGAGTGAGGAAAAACGATCAAAGTCCACATTGTTAAATTTATTGAAATAATCATATTTTGAACTGGATGTGGAAACCAAGATACCAAGTGTGAATATTGAGCAAAATTTAACTGATGTCCTCACCATTAATATGCTTGGCCCAAAATTACACTAAACATTAAAGCGAAAAAGCAAAAGATTTCAAGCGAAAAGATTCAAAACGCACTAGAGAAATAACAAACATTTTTCGGTTCAAATGCATGCTGAGTAAAGTTATGAATTCGCACCTGTTTCAAATTTAGTCTATACCATAAATTTGATGCCAAATACATTCTTATACATATGTTTAGAAAAATCCAACCCACCAAAATTTTTCAACAATTATAGTCAATCTCCTCCCTCCTCCCCTCACTCTTCCCATCTTAACTCAACTCTCTTACCTAAATAGAAGGTGCAAAGAAGAATAAATGAAACGTTAAATTAATCAAGATCAATAAATAAAAGCCACGGTGATGGTATGAATGAGCTGCTGCCACCTACGCTCATTTTAATTTGGCTATCCCTAAATCACTTCAGCACTTCGTCTGCACTAATAACAATAAATTACAACAATTCACATTGTCAGTTAAATTTTTTTTGCTTTTCATTTTTCTGTGAGCGCGCGCCTAGTTTAAAAAAAGGGTCATAAAACTCACTATCTCTCTGTGCATATTTTGTTCGAAATTAAATTTAATTAATAGAATACTCTCAAGCTTCGATGGCATGAAGGTAGGAAAATTGTTCCCAAATGATTTCATTCATTCACTTACTTAAAAAAAATAAGAAGAGTATGAGTGAGTGTGATTTCAGATTTGCTTTTGATATTTAGAAAAATTGCGTTTCGTTGCGTTGCCACCGAAGCACAAAATCAACACAATACAGGCACAAACTCAAACTAACTGAAAAAAATTACGTGAAATCATTTATTTTTGCTTTTGTCTTTTAATTAATTCCCGACGACGGCGACTTTTTTCTTTTGCGAAGTAAAAACGCGTTTTGCTTTTAACCATCCTTTGATTTCTTCAAAGTTCTTGGAAGGTGTAAATTTAATTTGGGTTGTTTTTCTTTTGCCCTTTACTTTTGCATCAACTCGATTTGAAATGTGAATAATTTAAATATCACAATTGTTTAGGTACAGATAGAAAATAAGTAAGAAAAAGGATATGAGTTTCCTTCACAATGAGTGTAAAAGAATTCCAGAATTTAAAATTAGCATCCAAAAAACCTCTCGAGATGTTGAACTCGTTTTTATTTACACAATTGTTCTTTTTAAAAGTATTTCATTTACTGCCTTAAATATTTGCTATGCTATATTCTATTCACTGACTCCTTTTTTGCATTGTCGATATTTCGAAACTTTTTGCTACACAACTTGTATCGTAAAATCGAAGTACGAAAACAAAGATATGTGTTCAAAATAAAATGCAAAATTTTATGAATGTTTTTTTGTTTTTTTTTTTTTTTGTTTCAAGAAATCAAAATACCGCAAATAAATCATTCATATGAAAAAAGCATATCCATGTCACCTTCGATAATTTCCTTCCTTCATTTTTATTCAACAATGATTTTCTTTCAAGTTAAGTCCTTTACTAAATATAGCAGCACAACCACAAAAACAAAACCACAAAATAAACTTCCGCACAAAATCACAGATAAATTTATATATACAATACTCACTCACATGCATACATACTCGTATGTACGTGCATACATACATACCATATGTATGTAGATACATCCATATGTATGTATGCTCTAAAGGCAATACGTATAGCCAAGGGTGAGCATATGAGCATTCAAATGCATTCAAATGGTTTTGATAAAGCGTGAAGTAGCCCCTTTTTATTTTTCTTAAATTAAAAATTTCCCAAAAAATTTCCCTTTGTGGGATTTTTTTTTCTTGACCAACACATGTATTTTTAAGTATTTTTGATAAATATTTTTATATTTTTAAATGAAAATAAAAATTTCCCCAAAGCAAAATACAGGAAATCTCCTTGGGCTTGGACTTTTCTCAGGGAAATGTCTTTCTTCATGAGATTATAATAGTTGGATGCTTCGAAAACTTTATGGTAATGGCATAAAAACATAAAACAAATAATAAATATTTATATACATATGTATGTATGCCCAAATACAGGGTGCGCCATCAAAAACAAACGATATCCATATATAAGATATTTTTATTCAATTTGGTCCTTTAAAATTTATTTAAACTAGTTTCTGAATACAACATCAATCAAGTGGCCGCCGTTATTGACCAAAGCAAAATGTGTCCTTTTTAATGCGTTTTCCGTCACTTTTTCGAACATCTCGGACGGAATACGATGATTTCGGCACGAATTTTGCCTTGAGCTCATCAATGGTCTGAGGCTTGCTGGCGTACACTTTGCTCTTCAAATAACCCTACAAAAAGAAGTCCGGAAGGGTCAAATCTTATTATCTGGGTGATTAGTCAATGACGTCATTTTTTGACACCACACGTCCATGGAATTTAAGTTACAGAAACTGCATTGTGTGATTTTCAAAAACTAGTAACCGTTCAGACCTTTTTCACACATTTGTGGGCAGACATAATGAGCCAACATCCACCAATATCGATTCGCATCGACTGTTTCGCTTTTTCTGCAGAACAAAAAGCCGAATGATCGTTTTGGGGCAAACGATCGCCCAAGCATGCATTGGTCATGCATTGGTTTTTCATGGATGTTGTGTGGATTCTCCTTTCCCCAAATGCTGCAATTTTGCTTGTTAACGGCACCAGGTGGTGTGAAATGGGCCTCGTCGATCATCAAAATTTCCTTCGAAAGATCGGGTCAGTGTCAACTATTCGAGCGACTGTTTGGCCGTATTCCAAGCGAGTGACGTGGACGATCTGTCGGTAATATTCTTTGAGCCGATTACACTTTATACGGAAACAAATGTAAATCATGCTTCAAAATGCGCCGAAATGTGGTTGCACTGACCAAAATGCTCAGCGCGATGAAGAAACGACACATGTGGGTTCTCGGCAACACCCTCTCTTACCCATTCAACCAGTTCATTTGAACGTCTGAAGTTCTAAAAAGCATTTTGACCTGTTTTTCTATTTTAAATGGAAATGATAATAAATTAAATGTACTTGTACTTGGACTTATTAATAGGGAATTTTTTCTCTGATGAAATTTACAAAACATCTCTGATAAATATTTCCTAATAGTAGAAAGAAAAAATTATGATTTTCATAAAAATTATTTTCTATGCATCTAACTATTTAATTTCATCTTTTCTGAAGTACAAAAGTTTCAAAATATAAAACTAAGCTTTCATACAATTTCCCTAAAAATTCCCTTTATGGAATTTTTTTTTTTGATAGCAAAAATGTCAGCTGATGTATTATGAAGCATTTTTAGAAATATTTTGAATGAAAACAAAAATTTCCCTTTTAAGGGAAATTATTGATTTTGTATTAAAACCTAAGTATAACTCTTTTAAAGCAATTCTAAGACATATTTTGATATTTTGCAATTAAAATTATAATTTCCCTGCAGTCAAATATAATATATTGTACTTATTCTAAAGCACAAAAGTTACGTGATGTAAAATTACTCACTCATACCATTTGCTAAAAAATAACCTTTATGGAAATTAAAATAAAAATGTCAGTCAAAATATTATAAAGTATTTAAAGACATTTTTGAACGAAAAGAAAAATTTCCCTTTGTAGGGAAATTTATTTCTTTTTTATTAAAACATAAGCGCAACTTTTTTAAAGCAATTTTAAAACATATTTTGATATTTTGCAATTAAAATTATAATTTCCCTGCAGTCAAATATAATATATTGTACTTATTCTAAAGCACAAAAGTTACGTGATGTAAAATTATTCACTCATACCATTTGCTAAAAAATAACCTTTATGGGGGGGGGGGGAAAAAAAAATGTCAGTCAAAATGTTATGAAGTATTTAAAGACATTTTTGAATGAAAAGAAATATTTCCCTTTGTAGGGAAATTTATTTATTTTTTATTAAAACATAAGCGCAAGTTTTTTAAAGCAATTTTAAAACATATTTTGATATTTTGAAATGGAAATTATAATGTCCCTATAGATAAATATATTGAAACCAATTTTTATTTTGCCGTATACCAAAAAAAGAGACCGAGTTGGATTGATTTCACTTATACATATATTAAAACTATCAACTACTTGCGTTGTGCTTCCCAATAAAGTAGAGCATTAGATGAACTGCAAAAAATAAAAGCACATTAAATCGTGCCCTAGGTTACATATGTACATATCCACCCGCACATACAAGTATATTTATATCCATAAATACATACATATATACATAAACTTCAGCCACAGTTTTTGAAAGAACGAACGAACGCAACTGATTGATTCGTAAATCAATTGAATACAAAAACAACAAATACAGAAACACAGCCAGTTCAATAAATTGCATTGTTCGAGAATTTTGAATGTTCCATATAGCAGCAGAGTATTAGTAGTAGCAATAGTACTTAGTAGTAGTAAAATAAAAATGTATATTAAACAAACTCCTATAAGAAAAGCAGCAACAACAGCAACGTACGAGTACATACTTAGTAAAAAAATACAAAACAAAAAAACAGAAAACAGAAAACGAAAAGAAATCAGGATGAATTTTTGGAAATGCTGCAGTGCTTTCACTACTCGTTCCGCTCGTTTTCTCAGTAATTCGGTGCAGGCGAAAGCGAAAAGCAGAAGAAAGAAAGTACATTCCTACATACTACAAACAGGAAAAAGTAAAATCTCTTGAGATTTTTGCATAGTGTAAGTGTAAAAACATTAGAAATGGCGATAACGAGATTTTTATTTCGCATAGTAAATCACTTCAGGCGTTGGTATAAAAGGTCCATGAGGCACAGAGCTGCGTCAACAAGACGTTTGAAGGTAGAGTATGTATAGTATGTATGTAGTGAACGATTTGCTGCAGCGTAGGTATAAAAAAGGCGACATTATTTTTGGATTTTGGTTTTTCTTTCTTTTTGGTATTAAAGTAATATCGAAAAAAAAAATAGAAAGAAAAACTATTGAATTATCTTGTGAGTGAATTTCCAAATTGAACAGTGTTTCATATGGGATTTTTGGTAGGCGTAGGATATTGACATATTTTCGGTGCGGCTTACGAACAAGATGTAATGGTGAAGTACTAATTGGTGTATTTAATGCAGTAATTTTACTATTGAATCTCATTACTGCTTGAAATTAAAACTTAAAATTATGTAAACGAATGATTTGAATCTTCTTCATGTTTCTTGATCGGTTACACTTCGAACCAAATGCAAGAAGAAAAGGAAATTTCTCAAGTTTCGTTTATGAGTTATGGGCAGGAAGTTATTAAATTTCATAATTATTTTGTAATTATGGGAGCGACTGTCACGAACCTTATCTCCGAAAGGCGAAAGAGAGATGAGTAGGGTAAAGAGATAGAGAAACTATGAAGGATTAAGGACGGCGGAGGATAAAATGCAAGAGAAAGAGAGAGGTGGAATGTGAAGTGGAAAGTGAATGAATCGGGAAGTGGAAGAGATGAGCCATGAAAAGTGGTGGGGAAAGAGTGAGGCGAGAGCGAGTGAGGCTAAAGAGAGGTGAGTAAGGTAAAGAGAGAGAGAGAGATGTGGGAAGAGGATGGGAAAGAGGGCAGTGCGGTGAGGTAAGTACCAATGAGTTGGGGAAAGTGAGTTAAGAAGATATTGAAAGAGAAGCAAGAAGAACGTGCTGTAAGGAGAGATTAAAGCGAGGCAAGAGTGAGTCTGGGAGGAAGTGATCCAGATAGTTAGGGTTGCTGGGAGAATGAGTAAGCTAAAGCATATGAGCCGAGGAAAAACTGAAGCGCAAACTGGTAACTTAAAAAGACAAGCTAGAAGAGAAAGCGTGGACGTAGAGGAGAAAGTTGGGGTAGAGAAAATTAAAAGTAAATAGAAATATCATGAGAGGAAGAGCTGGACATGGAAGGTTTATGGAGCACGAAGAAAAAGGCAAGCCAATTGAAATATTTCCATTAACCATGTACATGGGTAAATTCTAGATATTTTAGAAGAGAATAGAGAAGGTTTCTACATATTTCCTCGCTTCTAACAGTTTCTCTGTTAGGAAAGAATAATCGTGAGGCGAAAGAGAGGTGTTTCATCATCAAGAAGTTGAAGCTGGGTAGTTATCGCACAACACCACATCTCATTCTTACCCTCCGCCTTTCTAGTATCAGCTAGAGAATACAGAGATTATATTTCGATCGCATTTCCTCGATTTTACATTAGGAAAAAACAATAGCTATTTGAAAGCAGGCATTCAGAAAAATTATATGAAAAAAAGGGACACCTAATTTGTGGGAATCAGTTCTAAAGAATACGACCCTTGAGGCAATTGAAGCTTTAAGCACTGTGAGTCCTTCTCGCGGTAAAAAATTGACAACTCTATACTATCTAGCGAGTCTAGGCATAGCGGAAGGGAGGAGGTTGACATTAACTTACAATCCCGTGCAACGGGGCGTAAGAATTTAACATTAACTCTAGTGTTTCTCTTGTATGAGTTCAGAGTCTGAAATTGATGGCTGATCTTACCCCATTTGACCGCAAGAAATTCAGTAGTCCAAACCGTTTTGAGATAACGATATCGAAGAATTGTCAATTTAGAATAAATTTGGTGAAAAAACTATTGATAAAATTGGAAAACAAATTACAATTGAACCTTCATGGAGATTGGAATCCTAAACTGAAATTGTAAAATTGTAAATTTTTCTGTTATAACTTATATAAGATATGTATGCCAGTGGCGTAGATAGGATTGATTTTGAAAAGGGGGCATATTTTTTCTGGGTCAATGAAAGGCTAGAAAGAAGTCAAAGTAGATTAATATGAAAAAATTTTCCTAAGGCCGGATACATCCCTTTTATCTCCCTACACCACTGATGGAAATATCCCGAAAGACCTTCAAGGAAATCATCCAAAATACCGTTATTTTGGAAAACTGGAACCAATCTGACAAAATAAATGGTTGGCACCATTGAATTCCTCGGGCTGGAATTGAGTAAAATCAGCCATTAAACTCTGACTCTGTACTCAGGTAAAAGAAACACAAGAGTTAATGTTAAATTCATACGCCCCGTTGCATGGGTTTGCAGGTTAATATCAACCTCCTCCGTTCCGCTATGCCTAGACTCGCTAGAGTTGTAAATTTTTCACCGCTAGAAGGACCCACAGTGCTTAAAGCTTCAATTGCCTCAAGGGTCGTATCCTTTAGAACTGATTCCAAAAAACTTGTACCCATCAAAAACTTTGCCCAGATTTTGAATGTGCAGCAGTGATATTGGGAAAAACGATCTCTCTAAACTTGGTAGATTTTGGGAGTGCATCCCGAAGCTAGTAATTGAATTTATGTCTCACGTTTTGTTCACACAATTTTTACATTGCATTAAATCAAATGTGGTCGCTGTGGCGTAGTGGTAGTGAGTTGGACTGCTACGCAGAGTGTCCGGGGTTCAAATCTCGGCACAGGCAAAATCAAACAGTAGAAAAAAGAATTTTCCACCCGGCACAACCTCTTGGCAGGCAATGGCAAACCTACAAGAGTAAAAATTCCCTATGAAAAGCTTTTCACTTCGCCGTTCGGATTCGGCATCAAACTGTAGCTCCCTTCCATTCATGTACCAATATATAACACGCACAACATGAGTGGATGCGAAAAAGCTCGGCCTAGGCCCTCCATGGGCTGTTGTGCCATTAAAAGTAACAAAACAAAACAAAAAAAATGAAATCAAAGATGATAACGAAATACAATTTTAAATGCTTAAATTTTCATTTCCATTTTGACATTTTTTATAAAATATAAATAAAAATAAAAATATAATAAAATAAAACAATACAAAACAAAAAAAAAAAGACGAAGAATAAGAATAAGAAAATATGGTATATAAGTGTGCATATGCGGCAAATTTCTGGGAATGTCAAGTGCTCCTGTGAGATAACAATAACGTGTTCAACAGAACTTACATAAAAATTTAAAATATCATAACGTGTCGAGCGAACGAGCGAAGCGAAATGTCATCAACTTGCATAACTATATACAAGACATACAAACAAGTTAAAGTAGTACATATCTTTTTATATATATGTATACATATACTTATATATATATATGTCACATATATACATACATATGCACCAATGTAAATTGTATGAGGAGTACCAACGAGAATGCTGCATCAGCAACAGCAACAGCAACATTGGCAACTTCTGACAGTAGAAAAACTGTAGGAGAAATGCAAACACACACACACACACACACACACACACACATATGTATACACTCACTCTCTCTCACACATATACCTTTAGTCTTAATTTGCTAAAGCCCTTACATACATTTTTTCAAAATCTAATTTTTAATGCATTATGAATATGGTATTATCCAAACCCGTCCCGTAACTACTTATGCTTAAAATTTTGGAGCGATACAACAAAAATGTCCACTTAATTTTCATTAATTTGAAATTTATAAGCAATATTGAAAATATTAAAGTTCGAAAATGTTTTTTGCTTCCCGTTGAAAAATTTTGAAAAATGCGTATTAGTGCTTTAACAAATTAAGCTAACGATATGTGTACGGACAACATATAAAGTAAACTCCTCAAGTAACTGCTTTATTGAATAATGCAAACGACATGTGCGATGTTGTTCTTTTTAATGCAGTCACAGTCGCAGCCGCAGCCGCAGCCGCAGTCACCGTCGCAGTAGCAGGTGATGGTAGCGATGGTGATGCTGGTGAATTTACAATCAATTCACCATGGTGATAGTGGTGGTGAAGGTAAAAGATTAAGATGGAATGCGATATTCTTGGTGCTGCTGTTACCAAGTTTATTATTTTAATATTTTACTGTAGTCCATTGTTGTCGTTCGACAAATTGCATCGTGGCTATGCTACGTAGATGTGCCTCACCAGATTCAAAGTATCGAATACTTTGGTATTGATTATTTCAAGAATCGGTTTGATTTTTTTTTTTGCTGTTTTGCATGAATTAATTTTTAGCTATTTTTACTTCTGACGATATGGCCTCAGTTTTTTTTACCTTACTGAATATAATTCGATGTATGTACTTTACTTAAACTTATAATAAAATAATGTAGAACGTATTGAACAGACAATTAAAGGCTTGAGATTTGATTCGATACTGAGTACGACCATCTTACTTTACTTTCAATTGCACAACAGCCCATGGAGGGCCTAGGCCGAGCTTTTCGCATCACCATCTATTCGGTTCTAAAACGTGAATACTTTCGAGTACTCAGAATCGAAACTTCCTAGAATCGAGTACTGTTGATTCTTTTACGAATCGGGTACTTGCTACTTTAGGTGTCGATTCTGCCCAACGCGGTCCAATAGGTTAGGCTAGGTTACCGAAGTCGTACCCCTCGAAATACGAATCCGGAAGGCGCAGCAGCAAGGATGGAAGAAGCACGTGTTGGACGCTGAAATATTTAATCTTGTTGGGTGCGATGCAACGTTCCAGGTTGAATCAGCTACTGATAAGGTAGCCCATATCATCGGAGCACTTGAAGATGCATGTGATGCAGCAAGACTCACCAGGATACCAGTGTACTGGTGGAATGAAGAGATGCAACAGCCAGGAAGATATGCCATCAAGCACGTAGAAAAGCGCAGAGGGCTCGTTCTCTACGCACATGGGAATTCTGGCAGTTAGACTCTATGATCTGCAGAAATGCGCTTAAAAAGGCTATTAGAGCCAGCAAGAACACTTGTTTTAAAGAGCTTGGCATATAAGGCAATAATGGAAAAGGTTAAAGGCCCAAGGACACCGTAGCCTACGTGCATGCTACACTGCTCCTGCTCTACACTGATGCGGAAAGCGGTTACAACTCTCTTCCCACCCCCAAGAGAAATTTGTTCGGCAACAGCACAGGTGGCGCAAGCCCCAAACGTCACTGCCAATGAGATAGTTGCAACCCTAAGGCATTCCCAGCTGCATTCCCATCGTGGTACACAAGATAGCAATCAAGGCGAAACCGGAGGTGTTCGCGAAGTTATTTGGCACGTGCTTAAGGGAGGGCGTCTTCCCAGATCCCTGGAATTGACATCGTTTGGTGCTTCTACTAAAGCCGGGGAAGCTGCCGGATCACTTTGCATTGTACCGTCCACAAATACAAAAATTCTGGAACGCATCATAGCAAAAAGGATTCCAGGAGTCACTTGAAAAGCCGAGAGGACTTTTTGAACTTCAGTTGGACTGCAGGAAAGGACGTTCCACCGTTAATGCAATACACGCGATGATGAACATAGCATGCGAAGCTACCAGTGGCAACAGCAAATAGAAAAAATACTGCGCAGTCGCGATTTTGGACATTAAAAACGCTTCTAACTCGGCGATCTGGACTCAGATTATGAGTGCATTAAAAGGATTTCAAGTACCGTAGTACTCACTTCAACTAATAGCAAACTACTTCGAAAACCTGGTGTTGGAGTATTATAGCGATGACGACGTGAAACGGTAGCAGATCAAGGGACCAACGCTGTGGAACGTAGTGTATGACGGCATCCTAACACAGGATCTTCCCGAGGATATAACGATCATTTGCTATGCTGACAACATCGCGATAGTGGCAGTAGCTAAACATCTGGACTCGCTACAGGCCACATGCAATGATGCTATCTCAAGGGTGAGAAGAATAGCTCGAAGTTGTAGTTGGCAGCGCAGAAGACAGAGGTCATGCTACTGCTACTGAGCATTAGGAAAGTGAGTGAAGAGCTGGTCATCTCGGTTGGAGACCATCTCATCACCTCGCGTCTACACATTAAATACCTAGGAGTACTTATAGACCCCAGAATGGCATTCAAAGAGTATCTGAGAGTCACTAGTGAAAAGGCAGCCAGAGTAAACAGCGCACTAAGGCACATCACGCGGAACATCGGATGCCCCCAAGAGGACAGTGGTAGGCTGCTTTCAACGGTTACTACTTCCGTAATCCTGTCTACAGCACCTATCTGAGCAGACAGTAAGAAGATCCATCAAAAAGATATTTACGCAACGTATAGACTCGTGCGCAACGCACGGTATTGGACGACGCTATTTGCATCATCACAAGACTTGCATTCACAAGAAATTAAGCGGTTATATGCCAAATTTGACCAAAGACCAACGATTGCTACAAAAAAATTGGAAAGGCAGCGCACCATTATGGAATGCTAGCGAAAGTGGGAGTTATCCGAGAAGGGTCGATGAACTTTCAACCTTATTCCTAACGTAGAAGAGTGGATATCACGCACACACGGTGAATGGAATTACCACATAAAGCAAATGCTAATGGGTGGCCATGGGTGTTTCAAGCAGTACCTCCATAGGTTCAATCTCGGTGAGGAAGACCCGTTTTGCCCGAGCTGTCGCGAGGAACTTGAAAACGCGCAACATATACTATTTCACTGCCCGCGCTTCATGAGTAACAGAGACGAGTTGGAGATAGCCCCTGGCGAACCTCTTTATGAAATCTGCTGTAAATATCGTGAAAACGCTATCCAACGCAGAACGTGTGCACAAAGCCGAACGCACAGTAAATACCGGACCTGCGAAAGTATTGGAAAACAAATTTTAATGCATTATTTCTTTACAGAAAAGTAAACGAAAATATAATTTTTGCTTAAAAATAGTTTTCTATTGAGAATTGAAATAATTTGGAGTTAACTTTTTCAGAAAAATCACCCGAGATAAGAGAATTGCCTTTGGAGGGAATAATTTTACATAATTTTATTCGAAATTCTTATCTGTTCTCAGTTTCTTTGTTTTTTCCGTCTATCTAATTCTCTATCCTCTGTTTGTATTACAGCCGGTTTTTTGCTTTCCCATTTTTTTTCTAACCACGATCTCCACTATTCCTTTAATTTCTTTCGTCTTAGCCTTCCTTAACGCTATCTTCTTTTCTGTTTTTCGTATAACTTTTTTGGTCTTCTGTCGCTTTTCCCATTTTTCAAGACTTTCTCTCGCGGCTCATCTCTTGCTGTCTCGTGTTACTGTTTTTTGTGATAAATATAGCCACTCCCACCCCTCTCACCCTTTCCTCCCTTCCTAAGGAAATTTTTTCCATATTGATCTGACAAACTTTTCCGACTCTTTGCAATTGTCAGAATAGGCAGAGAAATTATTTCCCCATTTCAAATCAAATCTACTCCACTGGCATTCTTTTTCCTCTTCTGCTCTGTCTTTCCCACTTCATTTCCCAATTCATCAATGTTTCCCCTTTCCTCATTAACTTTCGATCGGCATTTCCTCCCTTTCTGTTCTTCTATTTCTCCTCTTTACAGCTTTCCTTTTCTATACCACTTTTTCCTTTCCTCTCCTTTTACTCTCCTTTGCCTCTCCTTTTCCTCTCCTTTCCTCTCCTTTTCCTCTCCTGTTCCTCTCCTTTTCTTCTCCTTTACCTCTCCATTTCCTCTACTGTTCCTCTCCTTTTCCTCTTCTTTACCTTTCCATTTCTTCTCCTTTACCACTCCATTTCTTCTCCTTTACCTCTCCATTTCTTCTTCCTTTTCCTCTCCTTTTCCTCTCCTGTTCCTCTCCTGTTCCTCTCCTGTTCCTCTCCTTTACCTCTCCTTTTCCACTCCATTTCCTCTCCTGTTCCTCTCCTTTTCCTCTCCTTTACCTCTCCATTTCTTCTCCCTTACCCCTCCATTGCTTCTGCTTTACCTCTTCATTTCCTCTCCTTTTCCTCTCCTTTTCCTCTCCTTTTCCTCTCCTGTTCCTCTCCTTTTCCTCTCCTTTTCCTCTCCTGTTCCTCTCCTGTTCCTCTCCTTTACCTCTCCTTTTACTGTCCTTTTCCTCTCCTCCAACTCAGTTCCTTCTCTTTACTCTCCTTTACCCGTCTGTTCTTCTCCCCTATTTATCCCCTTTCCCATTTTTTTTCTACTACTCATTTTTTTCTCGTTTCTTTCTTTTTGGCTTCTCTTTTCTCTTTAATCACTTTTTCGTCCCTTTCTTTTTTTCCCCTTCCCCTTTATTTCCCACTTTATCTATCTCCCCCATCAACTGTTTCTTCCTGTTCTCTTCTATGTCCCTCGTCCCCTTTAACTGTACCACCGCTTCTATACTCATTCCCTTCTGGCATATTCACATATTTCCTCCCTTTCACTTTTCCCTCTTCTCATAATTCTCCCCTTCCCTTTATTTGGTTCTCTGTTTTTTCTCATCCATTTACGACAGTGCCCCGCTTTACCGTTTTACCACTGTCTCTTTACTTTACTTACTTTTAATGGTACAACAACCCATGGAGGGCCTAGGCCGAGCTTTTCGCATCCACTCATGTTGTGCGTGTTATATATTGGTACATGAATGGAAGGGACCTACAGTTTAATGCCGAATCCGAACGGCGAAGTGAAAAGCTTTTCATAGCAATTTTTACTCTTGTAGGTTTGCCATTGCCTGCCAAGAGGTGGCGCCGTGTAGAAAAATTATTTTTTCTACTTTTCTTTTTTTTTTTTTTTTTGATTTTGCCTCTGTGTTGAGATTCGAACCCCGGACACTCTGCGTAGCAGTCCAACGCATTACCACTACGCCATAGCAACCATCACTTTACTTTTCTCTCCCATTTTTCTGGGTCGAAGAAAGCTCAAAGGCAAACTTCAAGAAATAAACTTTTATATAGTATGTACATTTATGAAAATAAGGTTATTATAATAAGAAGCTTAAAATTTAAAGCTCTTCAATCTCAATTTATGAAAGAGAAAGGAAAATTCTTATGTTTGTTGTTGCATAAAAATGTTGATAACAATGAAATGAGCAATATGAAGAGAGAACAACTGCAACGGCATCAAGTAGCGGCATTCTCATTCGTGGTGTTGTTGTTGTTGGTTTGTTATAATGAGCCTGGACGCATCAGAGCAACTGCGCATACAGCAAAACCAGTGTCGTGGATTTTCTCAAAGCTACACGAGCAAAGTTAAGCAGATATAAAATATTTGTATACGTGAGGAACTTTTTCATGTTTTACTGTGGATGCGCTACATATATGAAAAAATGAAAAATGCAAATGCATAAAAAAGTCGAAAACGATTTTTGTGCATGTATTAGTGTTTTAGTGTCTCTTTGCATTAGCTCTCTGCCTGGCATAGAATAAAGCACGCACTCACATTTTTCACCACTTAACAAATTTGTTTTTGCGTAATGTAAATGCTTTGGTGTGTGCTCATTGCACTCATGTCGAATTATGTGGGAAGACAAGAGAGAGAAAGAGAGAGAGAGAGAGAGAGCAAGCACAGCAAGTAACGCCATTTTTGTTGATGTACAAAGGTAATAAAAAATCTAGTAGCGAAATGAAGAGAGAGAAGAAGATCTTATATTCAGAGAGAAAGCAGAGAGAAGACGAAAATTTCTGCCTTTACACACAACTACAAATTTAAAAAAAAACACTCTTGGGAGCTAAGATGTTTCCATATTAAAAAATAATACCTCCTTGCGTCTAACTATAGGTAAATTGGCTTAATGACATTATCTCCTACTGTTTAATGCCATGCCATTACTTTTATTATGCATATCTCGAAAAACTTTTGTGTTCTTTATTTTAGCGATACAAATTTTTAATAAAAGAACGAAAAAACTATTGCTATTGCACTTACAGCAATTAGTAATTTTCAACGCGTACTCCCTTAAGTTAATAAAGAAAAATAAAAAAGTTAATGTTGTAGTATATTTATAAACTTCAAGTAAGTAGTTGGAATTCCTCCAAAGTACACGAGTAAAAAGAGAGAAAAAAATACCATACTCGAACGATACTATTAGAATAAGGTGCAGAAAGAGAGAAAAAGAGTTGGAAAAAGGGAGAGTGTAAAAGTGAGACAAAAAAAAATGTACCATATTCTACTATCACTAATTATGTACCGGAGGATATTCATCACTCACGTCAAGTACGTACCAGACGTACGTTGCTTTTGAGATGTTGCGTTGCATCGAGTAAAAGTTAATGCCACCATGCCACTTACTACTCCTGCGTACAGCGATTCTTGTTGGCAATATGGCGAAGCAAGCAGGAGTACAAAAAGGCAATAAGGCAGGCAGCAGCAGTAGCATTAAGGCAGCATCAGCTCTGATAAGAACTTTGCTTCTTGCCACTTGCACCTGTTCCATGCAGCGGTGCCAACTCGTCGAACAAACGAGAAAAAAAAAACGTAGCGAAAAATTTTAATGAAAATGAGTACTGAGCACCGCCGAGTCTCCTTCTTCTTTATGTTGCCGCTCAACTTTTTTACGATGACGAGCAGCAAATAGTTAATTTCTTTTGCTTATATATTTTATGTTTTATTTACACACGCATTACATTCCTTTGACTTTGCTGAACGATGTTGTTGGGAAGTATTCTGCAATATTTCATCGTAATCAGCTGAAGACTGAAGACACTTTCTTTTCTTTTTTTGTAATTAAAATTATGCGCACATCTTTACTTAGCTTGATGGAGGCAGTAGAAATGCCTCAGTGAAATATGTAGAGGTATGTTGTGAACAGAGCATAACTTTACATAAGCTGTTGCTTTGCATATTAATATCAAGGTTGTTGTTGCACTTGTTTCAGAGAATGAATGATATATAGAATGAAAAATATGTAGAATATTCTAACAAATTAACAACGGCACGAGAACTGCCATAAAAGTGAAATCAATACATGCTGTTTTTTTTTTTGCACCTACGGAATCTTAATTTGAAGATGGATTCACCCAGCCAGTGTAGCACTTGATTCTGGTTCTTTTTAGAGAGAAATTGGTAAAATCGTGAAGCCCGAGCACTACACTGCCTCAGTGAATACGATTTTTCTTTCTCAATCGCATTTGTGGTCTCTGAGCCTGGCCACACGAGAGTAATTATGCTGCGTAAAACATGCGGTAGTCATAGTCAACATTGATAAACTGAAGTTCATTGCGGTAAGGGCATAACACTTGCCACAATGGCTGTCTATGTCCTGTGTGAATGCATTTCCTCTCTGATACTCCCTCCTTCTTTCTCCCACCTATCAATCTT
The DNA here is from genome assembly GCA_958295655.1 of Palloptera scutellata. Classification (NCBI taxonomy): domain Eukaryota; kingdom Metazoa; phylum Arthropoda; class Insecta; order Diptera; family Pallopteridae; genus Palloptera; species Palloptera scutellata. The sequence continues at coordinate 52,745,364 of OY282452.1, read as the reverse complement.
CCTTCCCTTCAACACAATGCTCTGCATTCATAGGCGTACACCCTGTATGTTGAATGTATCAATAAAATAAAAATAAAAACAACCCCAATTTCTCAGGCGAGAGGGCGGAAACGTCTATGCCATTTTTTATGCCAGGCACTGACCTAATCCAACGACTCTAAATCATGCCACATGAGAAATTGCACTCGTGTGGTCAGGCTCATTAAGTAACTATGCAATCGTTTTTCATTCAACAACAACAACTCCTCACATCTTGTTAAATGAAATAACTGTAGGGTGTTTTTTTTAGAAGTGTGGTTTTCAAGAAGAAATAAAACGCATATAATTTAATATTATGGCCAAGAATTTAGCTTTATTATAAAGTTAAGGATTTGCCATGATGTTTTAAAAAACGATTTCGGGCGAGTGGTTCGAATAAATTTCAGCCGAGAGGCTTAATTTTCGACCACTTTTTGCAGCAATTCAGCAATTGAGGCCGTATGTCAGCAATAACGCGCCGAATATTATCTTTCAAGGCGTCAATCATCTCGGGCTTATCTGCGTAGGCCACAATCTTGGAGGCCACGCCACAGGCCCACGACGCGAGATAATGCGCTCACCAAAAGTTTCCTTCAATAAATTGATTGTGATTGTTTCGTTGGCTGTATGGGATGTAGCGCCGTCTTGTTGGAACCAAAGACCAAAGGTCGTCCACATCAACATCCTCCAATTCACAATTCAGGCACGAAAAAGTCATTAATCGTGGCTCTATAGCGTTTAGCGTTCCCCATTGACTGTTACATTGTAACATTATGACCGGCTTCATCGTTGAAGAAATATGGACCAATGATTCCCTCTGCCCATAGAGCACACCAAAGAGTGACTTTTTGAGGATGTAACGGCGTCTCAACAATGGCTTATGGATTATGATCACGCCAAATTTTGCTTATTAACGTACCCATTCAACCGAAAGTGAGCTTCAATAGCTGAACAATATTTTCTTGTGCAAATCGGGATCGGTGGCCGACTCGTTTTGGGCCCATTCACCGAACGTGGTACGCGCTTGATGGTCGTTCGGCTTCAATTCTTGCACGAGTTGGATTTTTATCGCAAACCAAGATCCTTCCGCAAAATCTTCCATAAAGTGGATGGGCACAGCTCCAATTATTGCGCGCGATTGCGGATGGACTCATTCGCGTCTTCTTCGATACTCTGCTCCACAGCAGCAATAGCTTCTTCGGTGCGCATTGTACGGCGTCTCTGAGGATGCGCATTATCCACTAGAGTAAACGTGGTACGAAACCGATCCATGGTTGCTCGAATTACCGACTCTGCTGGGCGAATATATCAACCGAATATTGAACCCACCGCGTGATGCGTCGCGCGAACCGAACCATTATTTTGGTAATAAATTTGCACGATTTGCAAACGTTGTTCAGGAGTAATTCTATTCATTATGAAATGGCAAAACAAACTGAGCATAATTCAAGTGACAGCTGTCAAAAAGACCAACTCCGAAAAAAGTATTGCCAGATTGAAAACAACACTTCTAAAAAAAGAAACACCCTTTAGTTGTGACATTTTAATTTAATTTGTTGAACTGCATACTTACTTCAATAGAATGAAAGTAAAACTATAGCAATCTTCTCATTACATTTTAGTCTCCACATACATATTTCAATGCCCACTCTCCCACTTAATGGACTCTCCCTCTTAATGGGTTAAGGACATTTGAAGATTTGTATCGTTTCACATGTGTTAACAACCTTCACCTTATAAATGATGACACTAAATATATTTTTCAATGTGGAATGTGAAATGTGGCCTTTTGTCATCTCTCCACACTTCCTTCCGCACTAACAAAACAAACAAACTAACTCACACACACACACACACACACATACAAATGCACTCACGCTGTCACACATTATTTATAAGCCTCAAAATTCACATTTGGTCTTAACAAAAAAAAAAAGGTGAATAAAAAGCAAAAGAAAAAAAAAAGAAAAAAGAGCACAATGCAGAACGAACATAAACGAGGGGAGAAAAAGAACAAGTGAGTGAGGCGAGAGAGGATGAGCGATGCGACCGAAGCAAAATATGTAAATAAGTCACCCAAGCCGCAGCGCAACGACAGATTGGCTTCCATGTAATTTATTTCAAAATTTCCGGATAAATGTTGGGGAAAATTAAAATGGGTAGACAAATTAAATTCATCTAAAAATATAACTATGTACTAAGTATATATGAGCCGATGTGATGAACACTGAAGTTTATATACGTACATACATACATATGTACATACTGGCATGCATACTCTGACATATCTTATATTAAACCCAGTGGAGAGAGCCTCAAACCTTCATTCAGTTGTTGTAAAGTTTTAACTTAACTAAATGGCAAATCGTTGCAAAAATATATTCATAAACTTAGGTGCTTCGGACTAGGATTTCATTGAACTCAAGCTGCTGTAAGTAATTATGGAGAAATTTTTTTCCCTTTTTCTACTTTAAAAGCTATTGCAGATTAGGTTGAAGATAATCTGCTTTGCTTTTTTAATGAATTTTATCATCTTCTCTTGTTGCAGTTATGTAGATATATGCATATGTAAGTATGAATTAGAGATTCTTGTAACATGTTTCCTTTATTTTTAATATATACTGCTGTGGGCAAAAAGTAGTAGGACTTTTTAATTTAAATTTCGCGCGGAAACCCATTCATCAAAATATTACTTTTTTAAGGTTGGTATGACTGTCGGTGACATCTGTGCCAAATGTCACATCAAAATAATCATTAGTGTTTAGTATACACCGCTTGTCTTTCTGAAGTACAAAAAGTGCATTCGGCGATTTTCACAATGAGTGAAATTATTCAATAAAGAAGTTCCATTAAATTTTGTGTGCGGAATGAAATTTCTGGTGCCGTTCAGAATGTTGCAAAAGGTCTTCGGTGATAATTGTATGTCGCGAGCAAGTGTTTTTGATTGGTACAAATTGTTCAAAGATGGTCGAGAACGCGTTGACGACGAACCACGTCCAGTCCAGGACGGCCATCAACATCAACTGATGATCAACACGTCTGGTCAATAAAATCAAGGAATTGGTGCTCAAGAATCGACGATTAACAGTCAGAGACCTTACTGGCATCGTTGGAATATCGGAAGTATCAGTGAAAACCATTTTAAAACATCATTTGGGCCTAAGAAAAGTGAATGCACGATTAGTTCCAAAATCACTGCATTGGTTTTACGAGACCATTTTGCCAAAAATTCGACTGATATCGTTCCGCAACCACCCTACAACCCTATTCGCCTGACTTAGCACCGTGTGACTTTTGGCTATTTCCTAAACTCAAAAACCGGCTTCGTGGACACCGTTTTGAGTCAATTGAAGACATTAAACATGAATCGCTAAGCGCATTGAAGGCTATTCCGGAAATTGACTTTAACAACTGTTTCGAGAATTGGAAAAAACGTTGGCACAAGTGTATTGGGGCCGGGGGGGATTACTTTGAAGGGGACAAAATAGATTTGGAAGAATGAATAAAAAATTTGAAATTATGAACAAAGTCTTACTAACTTTTGCCCACAGTAGTATATTTTTTTTTAACTACTTTTGTGTAGTTAAGACAGCATGAAGTGCAACTCCTTATGGGAGGGTACTGAAGTCTGGATCGGCAACTTTTTGTATTATGAATTATTTTGTTTTGTTTGACTCGCTTTGTACACATCAAAAAATGTCAACCACGTCAATTCTCTCACTCTCTTTATTGAGAAATAAAATCGAATGTTACGCTGTAATACAGAGAAGTAGTGTGGTGGAAAGTGAAAAAGGCTCAAACGAAAGTGTGAGTAAATAAAATACACAACACGAACAGCTCACTCTCTCTCTCTCTCTCTTATTTGCACTAAAGGAATTTCTCTCAAAAAGAGCACAACCTACATAATAACAGTAAATTCTTCACACGCTATTATGAAAACTACTCGATTTTTCGCAGTCCACCGCTTGTATATGTGCACATGAGATGACATTGAGAGAGGAGCTGACGTCGGCGTCTCTGCTTGTATTGCTGGTATGCGCGCGATCTTCATACCTTAAATTTACTTATTCGAATAAAGTTCAATCTCATGGATCGAAGCAAGTCACAAGCTTCCAAACAAACAACTACTCTTCGCTTAATACTTTTAATTGCATTTCATTTTCATTATTTTAAAATGTAAAAGAGTTTTTTTTCTTCTTTTAATACATGTTTTTACCATATGCAGGCAGTTATTGGTCACAGTAAAAGTAAGTAGTACAACAATGTTAATATGAAACTAACAAAATAAACTGGAAATAATATTATATGTTGCAAATTTAACAATTTTTGATTTTTTCCTTCTTTTAAAAAAGGATTTTGCCTTTTCCATTCCTTTTTTTACACCTATTAAACTTTTTATTTGAGAAATTGTTGGTCACACTGGTTGTACTATTTTTACGCTCTTTTCACATTACTGTAGGAAGAGTAAGAGAGATTTCATTAGGGTTGCCACTGGTGGTCGCTGTGGCGTAGTGGTAATGCGTTGGACTGTGTCCGGGGTTCGAATCTCGGCACAGGCAAAATCAAAAAAGTAGAAAACGTAATTTTTCTACACGGCACCACCTCTTGGCAGGCAATGGCAAACCTACAAGAGTAAAAATTGCTATGAAAAGCTTTTCACTTCGCCGTTCGGATTCGGCATTAAACTGTAGGTCCCTTCCATTCATGTACAAATATAACACGCACAACATGAGTGGATGCGAAAAGCTCGGCCTAGGCTCTCCATGGGCTGTTGTGCCATTAAAAGTAAAATAAGATACTGATGACAGACAACTAACTTTCTACCGTATATTTGAAAGAGAAATCTACAAAATTAGATGTTGTCAAGTACTACATTTTTTTAATCTAGCAATGTCATAACGTTATTCTAGGTTTACATTTTTATCATGGTGAAGTTCAAGTATATGAGCAACGTTTGGAAATTAGGAAAAATTACTATCGAAATTCTGAGTCGGTGGTGGTAATTTTAAGAGCGTTTATTCCAATTTTCGGTTGTAATAATCATACCATCAGACAGGCTGTGGATAAATTCGAGTCTCCATATTCACTTTTGAATGTTTTTGTGCCAGTGTGCCAACGCACCGGTCGAAGAACCGAAAATATCGCAGCCGTAAGCTTTTCAGTTCAAAATGAGCCAAATCAGTTGATTCAACGCCATTCATAGGAATCTCTCTCAGTCTACAAAGTGGTGAATTTTGCTTAAAACCCTTTATTAATTAACACAAGAAGTAAAGCATCGATGTTTTAGGGGTTAATAGAAAGCGGTGAGCAGTTCTTCTCTGGGTAATTTTCGAAAAGAAATGTTGCTGTTAGTCTATGAAAATGATTTAGTTCTTCCTGTATGCAACCAGAAGAGCACAAAGTCAGTCGCTCTAAATTTCCCGTTGTTGCGTTATTTCGAAAGAGTTGAGAAATAGAAATAAAAGCAGTGAGAGAGAGAGAGAGAGAGAGAGAGAGAGAGAGAGAGAGAGAGAGAGAGAGAGAGAGAGAGAGAGTGTGTGTGTTTCTTAAGTTTTAAGTTTAAGTTTTTTTAAGTTTTCTCTGTTGTTATTGTCGTTGTTTATCATTGAATGTTTTTGTTACAATAAATACTCCAAATCCTCTCAATGTTAGCAAATATATTATCAACTCATTGAGCTCGGCCTCACGAGAGCTATTATTTCTGACGAGAGAGTATCACTATGGTAATCCATATTGCGATATTGAGGTAAAAGGTTATGCTAACTTTGCATATTCAGTCATAATCCTAAAAATCGATATTTACTTAAGCAAATTGAACAACAGCAATCAATATTAGCCGAATTAAAAAACAATAATATGCTTTACAATGAACTGATAATATAAATAATATCAATAGCACGTGAATGAGTGTGAACGAGTAATATCAATTTTCTTATTCAATGTCATCACAGCAGGCATTAGCCACATCATATACGACAATCTGGACTCTAACACGTAAGGATCAAATATACTTTGTATACATGTACATATACATATATATAATATATTATTAATAAAAAAAAAAAAAAATTAATATATATATTTATAAATAATTCATGCAAGGCTTATCCTTATCATAGTTTCAGTAAATCTTAACAAAAGAAATAAATTAAATCAAAAACTATAAATTTTGACTGCATATACTATAACCTATTCATATGCATTCATAACTACATGAAAGGACATGTGCATATGTATGTATATGTAAGTGTGTATGTGTAGTACAGTGTATGCAGTATAGTGTAGTAAAGTCAGTGTCTTTTCAATACTTAAATTGAATTGGAGCTTGTATCACAAGGTTTTTTGA